>OZ038395.1:7336754-7669694 GCA_964036045.1 Eutreptiella sp. 'Long Island Sound 2002'
TCATGGTGCACCAACCATTCATGATTCCACTGTATGGTTTGTGGACTTACGAGAGGCGGTAGGGGCGGTGTTGGTACGCGGTCGGATTTCCTCCGGCGGTGTATGCGTGAACGGTACGATCCTGGTCTTGGGGAAGACATACTATTGCTTATTTCACAGAAAATTCCTTGTCGTTGATTTGTTCGTCAATTTGCAGGTACAATTTTCGCGAAGTTGTAACATCCTTTCTCCTGTTGTACTGCCCTTCAATCAGAAGGCTCATCTTTGGACGCGGAGGCAGGGTGGTCATTGAGGATTGGCTGCAGTCAAACGAGCGCATGTGATAGTTGCGGAGCGCCGTGGTTGGCTTGCAACCGACGTTGGTTGATCATCCGCCGACGGTTGTTTGCACCACGGCATTTGCTGCTGGAGCAGTCCACAGCAGCATGGCCGTATCTATATGACTGAATAAGGACCGACAATATTCAGCCCCGCCAAAACCATTTTCCTTGTATTGGAAGGTGAACGGGAGGGTCAGTCGGCAATGTTTGTGGCGGGAGGGGGGGGGGGGGGGGCGGGGCGTGATGTAGTAGAAAGGCAGTACACCGTAGGAGGAGGGGGGGGGTACCCCCCCCCTGCCCCCCCCCCCTCCCCCCCTTCTAATGTGGAATTGAACATGGCATGGATGCATCAGGGATGAGTTTGTCTTGCTCGTCCCATCTCGGGCTCTCTCTGACGCTGATGATGGTTTGCTTCGCTCTGGTTTTTTTGTCTTGTCCGTTGGGCGAGTTCTAGTTATGGCCTCCAGAGGCAGTCATGCTTGCTTGTGAGTGAGTGGTCGTTGTCAGAGAGATTGGGGGGGCAGCGTCTTTTTTTCCTTGTGCCCGGCGCTGGATGCTGCACCCCCACAGCATCCACCCTCCTGCAGGTGGGTACCCTGGTGGCAACGTAGTTTTACCCCCGCATAGCCCTCTCAGGTAGAGCTGCGTTGCCACCAGAATATCATGGCGCACGCGTCAGCGCCCACCTGCAGGGGATGTTTTAGGGTGCCTGTGATATCTGCCCCGCCTCTGCCTGCGAGGGCAGCAAGTTATCTCCTTTTTTCCATTACAGTACATTTTACGTTACATTTTTTACCAGACTCTCCGTCCAGTGGTGAGGATGTTAGCAGTGTGGACACCAGTGGCACAGATGACTCCAGCTCCTCCGATGAACAATGCGATATGGTTTCCAAGGAGAGTTCCGATGACAATTAACCCAAAGGTAAATGACCCTGAGTGAACCTGGATGGACCCTGAATGGACCTGCATGAACCTGAATGAACCCAAATGACACGAAGCGAGGATGCTGCCTCTTGCATTGTGTGAGAATTCGGGTGTGCTTTGCAGAAGCAGGCTATTTTTTGGGTGGAAAAGTTCAGACCAAAATATCTAGACCATCGCAGCTGATGTTGAAGTGGCCTCGCTGGCAGACCGATAACTAGCACACTGATTCACAGCTTCGGATGCGGGTCCGGGCTGGGGAGCAGCAAAGCAGGCAGGATCCCTGCGCTCATCTGCCCCCTGCAGCGAACTTCAGCAAAACTGGCGCGGAAACACCACACGTAACAAACAAAACCCTAGTGGAAAATTGCTGGATGTCAAATGCCAAGGTCATGCGATCATGTGGACCAAGCAAAGTCAATTTTTCTGACTCTTTTTTTGTATTTTGTTGGCCAATTCATTCTAAGTACATAAAAAATCTGCAGCGCTGGGTGTACGTTAGTCCACAGGTACAAGCAGCCATCTGAAATTACACAAAGAAATCGCATGAATTGCTTTTTCAACATGGTAACATGCTATGTACATTTACCTGGACCTATCCAAACTCATTTTTAGGGTTTCAGTGCCCCATCACAGACTATCAGAGTCCTTCCTGGTCGTTCGCAGACCAGGATGCAAGCTGCACCTGTTTAGGATGTCGCCGTTTTTGGATTGATGGCGATTCCCCGTGTCAAGACAAAAACGGATGCATTGGCAGTAACTCGATGCTAATCACGCAGATTTGTGCAATTCAAGTGTGCATAAATATTTAAACATGCCCACAGATGCAAATGAACACTCATTAAAATCAAACACGGCCACAATGGCTTCATGGTCAATACGTGTGCAATACGAACCAATACTAAGCGCAAAATAGCTCACGGGTCAATGGTCCATGGGGTAAGTGATTCATTAATTTGTATGTTTCTTTTCGCACGGGACCATTCAGTGATGTTTGTCATATGTTTGTTGCTTTTTGAGATGTTTGTCATTTGTCCGTGCAAGTGAACTGTTCTTGCTACGTATGTTTTTGGTTCATTACGGTTTCACTGTTGTCAAACAAAGTAGACACTGATTTTTGAAACAACACCGCCATGAACAACAAAGAGATCCAACACCAAAAGTTTTTAATTAAGAGACCGCCACGATATGGTCATGCTTGCCGGCCAAAGGGGTTGTTGATGCTTTGCCTAACCCTCATTAACCAGAATTACATCTTGTTGGCAAATATGGGATGGAATTTTGTTGTTTTTACAGTGTGATCTCGCCAGGAAGAATATGGATATAATAATATGCAGGCTGGCCATTATCCAGTAAATTAAGAATATGCTATTACACAACCATAGGCTGGGCCACAAAGGGGCTAGGAATAAAGGGGCTCACCATGAACGCTCATTTTGCCCATGGTTAGGCCGCTTTGATGCAATGCTTTGGGCGGGGGACCGCCATGCCTCAAAAAAGGGGCTAGGAATATCTCTAGGCTAGGGTACGGAGAAGGGGATTCTTCTTGGTGAGATCACACTGTATTTAATGGGATGTAGGCAACAATAGGAGACACATGTTGCTGCATCCATTAGCCTTTTGTTTAGTGGTGGGTACCTGGGTTCTAACTACTTTTGAAATGGTGGGTGATGTCAACAAAAGTGGGCCATACTTTTCTTCAGAAATGATGATTTTGTTGCTTATAAAGGTACAAAATTGTGTAATTTTGTTTTGCAATTTTGCATTTGTTTGCCACTTGGAATATTCCGGGGAGAGTGCGGTGCTTCTAAGACCTGGACCCTTCACAACATATTGCTGTATGGTTTGATATCGTATGGATGTCACTAGCGGGATTGGACAATTGGGTCGGAATTTTAAAAATGTTCTCGCAAATTGGTATCTTTTTTTTGCTCTGCATAAGGTTTGGAACTGGTTTTTGTGTTTTTTTTTTCAAGAATACCTGATTATTTCTAATTATTTGTTTGAAAACAACCACTTATTCCGATAAAACATAATCAAAATAATCAGGTTGTTCCAATTGTTGTTTCTCAGAAAACCAACAATTGATCAAAATTTCTAATTTTTCACAAAACTGACAATACAGGCTAAATATAAAGATGAAGACCACCCAAAAACTTTCATTTTTCAAATGTGCACACTTGTGATGTTGCAAAACCTTGTTTTGTGCGCATAAAACATGACCCAGTGTATGAATTTCTCATTAGTCCGGTTAATTGTTTGAATGGTTTTCAACATAACCGGTGGTGGCGATTATTTAATAAATCAACATCCGATGGTTGCCGATAAATAGTTTTTCCGACTAATTGGTAAAACTGCTTTTGAATGAACCCTCCACCAGATTTCTTTTCGCCAAAATACAAAAAAATTGACTGATTAGGGACTAGATTTGACGTGCAATTCATGTATCCAAACAATACAATGAGGACGGCCTTGAGGAAATTGAATAGAAATTGTACTACAAAATTAAAAATGGAAAATGGCATGATAAAAGGCCTTAATTAGTCAGTACGCATGTCAGCAAGTAGCCCCAAGTGGTTTTCAGATTATACTATTGAGCAATATTTCCTCACAGTGGGGCAACAATGTCGTCAATGTGGGCCTTCAAAATAGCACCATGCTTCTTGATGAATTCTTGCACCACATCTTTTCATACGATTGCAGTAGTAAGTTTATTGGCCATTTCTTAAAATAACGCAACTCCTTCGGAGCAGTCTATCAAATTCTTCGACAATGCCGCAAGCACGATGTGCAGCAACACCCCATGCTGAGCTTACAATCTTTCAATCTCTTCTCCTCACACCCTTGCATCGCGCGCTCTATGCACATGCCTCCGTGCCCTAGAACCAAGAAACAGCACGACTGGAGAAGGTGAAGCTCCCCGAAACCAAGAGCCTGGTACCAGCACTTGTTGAAAAGAGTACACCAAATTTTATATGCTATCGCACGGCGCGCAACTTGAACACGACACTCCGCAAAACTCTGCAAAAAGAAATTATACAACTGCACACGTGTCAATCTAATGAACACCTACAAAGCTCATTTTGTCTACCAGGGCCATTGACAGCCAGTAGCTTTTACATATCTGCCCCGCGCGCTTGCATTTGCTTGGAATGGAGCAAGGGAGGAAGAACAAGAAAACAATGCTTGCAGTCTTGTGTGTCATGCATGTGTTATTTGAAACGATGCCCAAGTGTCCATAATGGGCATGTCTGAAAAATTGCGACTGGTTTATAAACTTGCATTTGGCTTGAAAATGTGCTTGCTCAGGTGTTGGAGTATAGAGCCAAGCTACGAACCTCACACAAGCTAGCTAGTGGGACCTTGTTAGAGTTTTGTATGATTCTTTCGATTTCTATCAATCTTAGTGTCCAATCGATGCATCTCACTCCAAGCTCAAAAACAAATTGTATGCACCATGCCATGAATCGTGTGCACACACCTTTATACTTCACCTATGGCAAAAAAAAAAAGCCACACCGAACATACCTTGATGGCCTCTGCTTTTTTCGAAAGCGAACAAGAAGAACAAAAAAACACCAGTGCACACACTATGTCATTTTGTCAAAATTTGCGCCGTGAGCTGTGAGTGAGCATACAAAAGTCAACCGAGAGCGCACATAGCATTACCATGGTGTACACCCGTCGCATCTGCTTCTAAAAAGGAGCACAGGAGCACGATACCAAGAACAACAAACATACCTACAATATTGTTCGTTTCATCTTTGAATGGCATCTCCAAAAGCAACAAAAAAGAGCCATTTTTATTCCTACCTTCTATGCCCACCTTGACAATTACCCATAGAAACCTTTATGTTCTGCGTCCATGTCCGTACTACACAACTCTTGCTAATTATCTGTGCCTGTTAAACGATAAAATGCATGTTTGCTAAAATTTCTCATCCAAGTGGGGGCTTCCAGAAACTAAAATTGTTCTTCAATTTCCCTTTTTCATTGTCGTGTGCTTGTTGCAAAGGTGGTGGACATAAGCCCTTCCTAAAATCAGGTACTGGACTTGTGATAAGCAACTTGCTTCTTCTTAGTACTAAGTGAATTTAGCGGGAACTTGAACAAAAAAAAATAACCAAAAATATTGGGAGAATTGGCCTTATGATACAAAAGTGTCACTGAGTTTTTCGGAGTTTTGTGGAATTTTCGAATCTCGATTTTCTGATACTGTAGGTTGAATAACCCTAAATGTTATCATTTTGTATTGATAATATGATTTCTTGTCGCCAAAAAACCACAGGAAAAAAATTGTGCTGGCCGTTAGGTGCCACCTGCACAAAACCAAACTCTGTGTGAAACCATTGGCACACCGCAGGTATTTGCGCGCTATGCGTCGCAATGGATTTCATTCATTAGTATGGCCAATGGTTTGCAATTCTGAGTTACTGTATCTGATGCATTGTCATCCATGACTGCCAATTTGTAGTATCCCTGCAAGCTCCAAGCATCTCCCATGAAATGTGGAGGCAAATGACCACACCCTTTTCCAATTGCCCTGAGTTCAACACTCAGGAACAAACAAGATTAATTGTGGTTTTTCCCTTTCTGAGAAAATGATAACAGGGTTGAGCCAATCATTTGAATTTCTTATGGGTGCATGGGTGCAGAATAGGACATGCAAATGCAATAACAGCTCTGGATTCATTCGTGGCCACGCAACCTTTCAAGCCAGGCCAAGCAGCTGCCACAAAAAAGGTTTCCTGAGATATCCTTACTTCCAACAATATTCCAACAACAATGCCATAGCTCTTTCACGCTTCTACTGTGCTTTTTATCTGTCCTTTTACTGTTAGCCGCCACCATTACTCATCAGTACCTGTAACGATTACCCATCATGCCGTAGCCCCCTCCCCCTCCACCCCCACCACCCGCTGCACCTGCATAACCACCACCACCACCATAAACATATCCACCTCTCTGTGGCTTATTCCCACCACGACCAATCTGGGTAAATGCAGTGTTGCCGCCTCGGTGGTTCTGCCCTCGCCGCATCATGCCTCCTGGAGCGTTAACACCAGACCAACGGTTGAAATTGCCCCACAGCGTCTCTGTTGGGCGAGTAGGCTTCACTTCTTGACCCATCTTGTAAGCTGAACCAAAACCACCTGCAAACATGCATGTGGTTGCTTAAGCAGGTGCATGCGTATGTTCATACCATGCACGCCACCCACATGCGAGTGCACCGCATAATGCATGTGGAGGATGTTGCCACACAAAGAATGGACATGCAGGCATGGTCCACTAATGGAGAAACAGAAGCGGTGGGCCAACACAGCGGCTCGGTGGATCTTCATGAGCAGCAAGAATTTGATTGACGCCGCCACTGCGAAGATCCCAGAGCTTTGTCCTCCCCTCTTTGCATCATTTATGCCCGCCCCCCCCCCCGTCTCTCTCTTTACATCCCTCAGCTAGCACATTTTACCTTAAGGAACTGGTTGTTTACCGATCCACTCATCCTCGTGACACCAACACATAAAGGGTCCCCACAGCAATAATCTTCAATGCGGACTGCAAACACTCTGCCATGGCAGAGTGCCTGGGGGCTCAACAAGAGTGCAAACAGTGCAGTCTAATCTTCACCAGGCTTGCGCAGCATGAACGCCACCTGCTATTTTCCTTGCACGGGGGGCGGGGGGGCTCGCGGTGAAACAAGTGGAATCCGGTGCTCATGACAGCGGAAAAAAAAGTGCAATAGTAGCTTCAGCCATCACAGCTGGACTTCTGCAGGGCTGGCTCAACTCTTATCCACTCACAGCATGCCGGGTGACATAGGAGAAGGCTGGGTGTGAGCACGCGCATGGACCTCCACGGGCATCCAGGATCTTCTCGTTGTTCTCCACCAAAGTCTGAGCCTTCTCAGACATGATGAGGCACAAATACTGCAGCTTCGTGGGGTTTGTGCGGTGGATGCGCACACAGCCCGCAGGCTGATCCCAACTCCCTAGAGACCAATGACATGCAACAGCCACAATGCAAGATGCAGGCATGCAAATGCTGGACAACAGGAGGTGCCGGTCCATGCAGTCATGAACAGCATTTGACTCCCTCCCCACAACACACTTCCCACACCCAGGTGCACATTTTTCCTTTTGTGACCCATAACAACCTGTGCAGGCTGGCAAGCAGCGTCGCATATTATAATACACCAAAAAATATCCTGATGAAGTCGCAGTGCTGTGGCAACAAAACGCCAACCGGAAACCGAGTCTCAAGGTCAAATGCGGTTCATACAATCACGCCACCTGACGGACACTCACTCTACAGTGCATGTAGTAAATGTATGTGCAAGCAATCAAACGAAAATGAGACGAGACTTGAAAGGAAGGGAAGTACAAAATTGATCAGCATAGTACCAGCAATTCATGGTGTCTTGGGGCAACAAAAAAAATGATACATTGAAAATGTGTGGGGATTGGTTTTACTGCAATGGTCGGAAATGGTCCTAGGGTTTTGGGGGGTGCATCAATTCCGACAGTGTTTTGGCCTGCAAGGTGGTAGGGGATGTGCTTGGCTTTGTTGGGGGTGCCTTTTGGGATGTCTTTTCATTCAGGCGTGTGCAAGAGATGGTTCTGCATGGGCGTTCCGCCTGAGGGCTTTCATCCTCAACCTCCGAGATCCCCTTGTCGTCGTCTTCTTTGCTGCGTGAAAGAGAAAACGGATGCGGACTGGCAAAGCCATTTGCTGTGTTGCTCACCCATATAGAGACCTGGGAAACTGGACTCAGTGGTTCCCATGCCCTCTCTTTGTGCTGTTTGTGGGGATCCCATTTCCCCGGGACTCAACATGGTAAATGTCCGCTGTTGGGAGGTTCGGACGGCGCCAACGTGGGTTGTGCGCTGTGAGGGCCCAGCCACCAGTGGTGCACCATATTTGCTTTCTCCTTTGCTGCTTCAAGCTGCCCACCTTTTCTTCCGGAGACAAAAAGAGAGGAACAATCCGGATCCCACACCCGTACCAACAATCTGTTGTCATGTTGTGCTTGGTGAGGGCTGGTTCAAAAGAGCAGAACAGTGCGACCTTCCATTTTGCGGTCCCTCCAAAGCTGTTGAACCTGCGTCTACGGCAAGGAAAAGACGCGACAGGCACGCATGTTCCCTCTTGACCATGGGGTGCATTAAAACAAACACACGGACCTGAGATCTCCTCGTTGAACATCATTTTGGAAACAACGGCATGCACAATCCTCTCTTCGAGCTCGAACTTGTCGCCCATGGACTGAACATAGATGGCACCCGATACCGAGCCCGCATGCACATGCACCACAGGATCCAGGCAGCAGCACCCAGTGACATGCCCCGAGCCACATGCATAGCAAACTGGCAGCACGTCATGTTTTATATCCAACCGGTACCGTGAAATGTGCAGCAGTAGCGCTCTGTTCCCCGGCAGAGTAGTCCAAAAACGCAAAGCAGCAGCACAGCAAGGAGGGAGCGCCCATCTTCCATTCTGCCCTAAACCAGCCAGGTTCCAGGTGGTATGGCCGAAATCAAAGTATACGGACACTACCGTGCTCTGGAATGGTGCCTCATTGGTCACTCTGCGGTGGCAGCAAAGACTTCTCATCCTGGGTGTCTCATGCGCGCCAGGCGTGTGTCTCTATGCAGTGGACTGCAACAAGACAGATGTGCCAATTTGTCTACAGCCAAGGCTCGGCACCCCAGACCCGATGGGGAGGTCTGGCGTTCCCCTTTCCTCGGAGCGGGGGACGGGGGGCTTCCGGCATTGTTCAGGAGTGCAAAGGCAAAGTGCAAAGGTGCAAAGGCGGTGAGAACCCAAGCGGGGGACCTGAATAGGCGGAAACACCACTTTGGTTTGACTCAGACCCAAAGTTGGAACCAACTGCTTTCTTCCAAGCCATCACTCCACATCAAGAGCAAGGATGTCAATGGTGTCGCAACATGCTACAACTATTCAGCAGAAATTAAGATCCGATGAGGACTTTCCAGGATGTGAAAGCATGCTGCACCCACGTGGTTGTTGCTAGTATGATTGGACAACGTTTTCCTCTGGGTAAATCTCCTCGCTGCTGCCGTGCGCCAGCTCAAGATAGCCCAGTCAGCCTTCTTGTAAGTGCCCACTGATGCGGACACTTTGTAACGCCAGCGTAGGTGGGCTACCAATGGGCTTCAGATGGTGGCAGTGTGAGACCGTAAAAACCCCTGCCCCCCCCCCCCCCCTCCCCCCAGCACCCATGCCCCCTTCCCCCTGGCCTCTCCAAAGGGAAGGGGCTCTGGCCCAATTCCCGGACCCAACCACACAACCCCTGAAGGGGGGGCACGTGCACTTGGTGCCACAGTACAGCCCGGTGCCAGCCTCTGACGCCCTGCCCTTCTTGGTAGATTCAAGAGCACCCCCCCTCCGGCCAGGGGTGCATTAGAAGGGAAGGGACCTCCAAGAGGGGCCCAGAAGCGGCTAAACAGGCGGTTGAAGGAGGTTACCGAAGCGGTTGGGGGCGTTTACTGTTGGTTACAAATGCCATTCAAGCTGGCACTTGTCATCCGGGAGACAGTGGCTCACATAGGCTGGGTGGTGTTGCATGGGCCTGTGGCGGGGTCTAGTGCAGAACTATGCGGACGCGGCTGGACCCCTGGCCCAGACCCCATCCCCCAGTTCAACGTGGGGCCCCCCAGAGAGGGCGTGACTCCGCGGGTTCCATGAGAAAATGGCAAATCGATGTCAGGGTGGGGATGTCGAGAAGAGTGTCTCGCTGCTCACAAGGGCAGGGCCCCAGCCCTCGTGGTGTCCACTCCGTCAGTGAAAGGTCACAGGGGGTGCCAGATCAACAACGTTGCACATCAATGGCACGATGCCCGCATAACGTTGGGGGGTGGGTTTGCGGAACGTGGGGTCTGTGAAAGGGGCCACATGTCCAAATGGTCCAAATCACCGTTGGCACCAGCGTAAACATGGAGTCAACCGAGGAATTTTAAGTGGGTGAGAGGGGGACGGTTGCCCCTGCGATTCACGAGAGCTGCTTCTGCCCCTTGGCGTCAGCCCCTTGCCAGCGCCGGCCTTCACATTCAGCCATTCCCATGACAAGATGTTCCCCATCCATAAACCCCCAGGCAACTCCTACCCCTGCACCTGCGGATGGATACCCCCCCCCAGGGCCCATTCGGCCCGAAAACAGCCCAAAATAGCCCAAACGCAAGAAACGGTTGCGTGTCTACAGACGCGGGTCACAGCAGTTTGCTTCTGCTCTTACTGACGAGTTGGCCGCAGTTATGCTACTTCACGCCTTCAGCCGTGCTCGTTAGAGACAGCCCTCAATGACCTGGGCACAGGCCACACCACACAAATGCCTTGGGATCCCCTGTGCTGCCAACCCCAGCGCCTGCCCGATGGCAAGATCCATACTTTGAGAGACACGGTCTCATAGAATTGGGCGTACTGCAGCAAATAGGCCCGGAGACCCTCTTCTTTGATCCTGCCATGGACACATGCCAGCGAAGCATGGGGGCGGTGCCAAAAAGCCTGGGTTGATCCATTGGAGGGGGGCTTGGCCCATGGCCGGAACATCCGGTGTCATGTCGGCCACGTTTCCATGCAACTACCTGGGCCTCCGAAAAAATGACTGAAGGTTGGCCTGGTTTACTGCGGTGGCAGCTGCCTTCGGGGATTGGGCTGACTGTGGGTTCAGCACCGGAAATGGCTTCCAGGGTGTCGCGGGCTCCCGGCATTGGACTCGGGACTGCATCCCGGTGGCCCCATCCATGACACCCGCAGTGAAGCCTGTTAGACGTGCGGAGGCGGGATAAGACCCGCAGGGAACACAAACAAAGGTTGAAAAAAAAAGGCGGTTGGAGAGGGCCGCAGCGCAGCTCTAGACATCTAGTGTTCTCATCTCGCGTTCGTGAGAACAGAAAAAACACAGTGAGAAGGGGTCGCTGTGCCTGGACAAGTGCGTGTCAGGGGGATGGGGGGGCTGACATTCAGATCAATCCCATCCCCAGAAATAAGACCTAATTCCTCGGTTTGGGCTAAGTGGCGGCCGTCCCGTTGTGGTTCCTATGACCACAATGGGTCAGATTTGCTTCACCGAAATTCGCTCCAACCGCGCCTGCCACCACGGTCTTCATTGCTCTCACTTCGGTGTTCCAGATCTCTGTGTTCACTTCCCGAGTGTTCAAAGGGTGGGGTCAGGGGCAAGGTCCCTTCGTCCCTTTTCCACAGTACCAGGTCAGCTGTTGCCTGTCGGGCTGTGTGCGAGGCAAACATTTGGCCAGGCGTACGCCCGTGCGCTGGGCCGTTCCTCTATAGGGTGAGGGGCGTGTATGCAGGTCAGGGGTCATCAGTGGGCGGGCACTCGCGGGTGGTGGCCCCATTCGGCGATGCCCTCCCCCTGCACGTGTTTGGTCCTTAGGCCTAAGGCCTAGTGGGTACAGGTGGTTCTTATGGAAGGGGGTGGGGCTTCCTTAGCTTTTTGGGTCTTGCCTGTGGGTGGGCTCTTACTTGGGGCCTGGCTCCTGTCTTTCGGGTCAGCTTGGACTGGGATGGCACTGGCCTCTCCCCATTGCACAGGCACGGCCTTGCCAGAAAAGGCAACCTGTTTGTGCAGGGGACCCGCACCACACATTCAAAACCACCGGCGGTACTACAGCAGGCCACTTTGCACAGGGGCGGGGTGGGGGGAGGGCAGAAGGGTGGAAGGGGGAGCAAGGGTAGAGACAGCTGTTGCTTCGCCACGGACCCCTACCCCTTTTCCAGTGGTGGGAGCCCAGGTCCTGGCTCCAGATCACCTGCATTCAGCACCCTCAACGGCTCCCGCGAAGTGCTCTGATTGGGTGTCGTTCCACGCCCCGTAGGCGAGAAACGATAAGAAGGGTTGGTCGAAACAAATGGGCAGAGGTTGGCCCAAACAAATGGGCTGAGGTTGGCCCAAACAAATGGGCAAGGGTTGGCCCAAACAAATGGGCAAGGGTTGGCCCAAACAAATGGGCAGAGGTTGGCCCAAACAAATGGGCAAGGGTTGGCCCAAACAAATGTGCAGAGGTTGGCCCAAACAAATGGGCAAGGGTTGGCCCAAAAAAATGGGCAAGGGTTGGCCCAAACAAATGGGCAGAGGTTGGCCCAAACAAATGGGCAGAGGTTGGCCCAAACAAATGGGCAAGGGTTGGCCCAAACAGATGGGCAGAGGTTGGCCCAAACAAATGGGCAAGCGTTGGCCCAAACAAATGGGCAGAGGTTGGCCCAAACAAATGGGCAAGGGTTGGCCCAAACAAATGGGCAGAGGTTGGCCCAAACAAATGGGCAGAGGTTGGCCCAAACAAATGGGCAAGGGTTGGCCCAAACAAATGGGCAGAGGTTGGCCCAAACAATTGGGCAAGGGTTGGCCCAAACAAATGGGCAAGGGTTGGCCCAAACAAATGGGCAGAGGTTGGCCCAAACAAATGGGCAGAGGTTGGCCCAAACAAATGGGCAAGGGTTGGCCCAAACAGATGGGCAGAGGTTGGCCCAAACAAATGGGCAAGGGTTGGCCCAAACAAATGGGCAGAGGTTGGCCCAAACAAATGGGCAAGGGTTGGCCCAAACAAATGGGCAGAGGTTGGCCCAAACAAATGGGCAGAGGTTGGCCCAAACAAATGGGCAAGGGTTGGCCCAAACAAATGGGCAAGGGTTGGCCCAAACAAATGGGCAAGGGTTGGCCCAAACAAATGGGCAGAGGTTGGCCCAAACAAATGGGCAAGGGTTGGCCCAAACAAATGGGCAAGGGTTGGCCCAAACAAATGTGCAGAGGTTGGCCCAAACAAATGGGCAGAGGTTGGCCCAAACAAATGGGCAGAGGTTGGCCCAAACAAATGGGCAGAGGTTGGCCCAAACAAATGGGCAAGGGTTGGCCCAAACAAATGGGCAAGGGTTGGCCCAAACAAATGGGCAGAGGTTGGCCCAAACAAATGGGCAAGGGTTGGCCCAAAAAAATGGGCAAGGGTTGGCCCAAACAAATGGGCAGAGGTTGGCCCAAACAAATGGGCAAGGGTTGGCCCAAACAGAAGGGCAGAGGTTGGCCCAAACAAATGGGCAAGCGTTGGCCCAAACAAATGGGCAGAGGTTGGCCCAAACAAATGGGCAAGGGTTGGCCCAAACAAATGGGCAGAGGTTGGCCCAAACAAATGGGCAGAGGTTGGCCCAAACAAATGGGCAAGGGTTGGCCCAAACAAATGGGCAGAGGTTGGCCCAAACAATTGGGCAAGGGTTGGCCCAAACAAATGGGCAAGGGTTGGCCCAAACAAATGGGCAGAGGTTGGCCCAAACAAATGGGCAGAGGTTGGCCCAAACAAATGGGCAAGGGTTGGCCCAAACAGATGGGCAGAGGTTGGCCCAAACAAATGGGCAAGGGTTGGCCCAAACAAATGGGCAGAGGTTGGCCCAAACAAATGGGCAAGGGTTGGCCCAAACAAATGGGCAGAGGTTGGCCCAAACAAATGGGCAGAGGTTGGCCCAAACAAATGGGCAAGGGTTGGCCCAAACAAATGGGCAAGGGTTGGCCCAAACAAATGGGCAGAGGTTGGCCCAAACAAATGGGCAAGGGTTGGCCCAAACAAATGGGCAGAGGTTGGCCCAAACAAATGGGCAAGGGTTGGCCCAAACAAATGGGCAGAGGTTGGCCCAAACAAATGGGCAAGGGTTGGCCCAAACAAATGGGCAGAGGTTGGCCCAAACAAATGGGCAAGGGTTGGCCCAAACAAATGGGCAAGGGTTGGCCCAAACAAATGGGCAGAGGTTGGCCCAAACAAATGGGCAAGGGTTGGCCCAAACAAATGGGCAGAGGTTGGCCCAAACAAATGGGCAGAGGTTGGCCCAAACAAATGGGCAGAGGTTGGCCCAAACAAATGGGCAAGGGTTGGCCCAAACAAATGGGCAGAGGTTGGCCCAAACAAATGGGCAAGGGTTGGCCCAAACAAATGTGCAGAGGTTGGCCCAAACAAATGGGCAAGGGTTGGCCCAAACAAATGGGCAGAGGTTGGCCCAAACAAATGGGCAGAGGTTGGCCCAAACAAATGGGCAAGGGTTGGCCCAAACAAATGGGCAGAGGTTGGCCCAAACAAATGGGCAAGGGTTGGCCCAAACAAATGGGCAGAGGTTGGCCCAAACAAATGGGCAGAGGTTGGCCCAAACAAATGGGCAAGGGTTGGCCCAAACAAATGGGCAAGGGTTGGCCCAAACAAATGGGCAGAGGTTGGCCCAAACAAATGGGCAGAGGTTGGCCCAAACAAATGGGCAAGGGTTGGCCCAAACAAATGGGCAAGGGTTGGCCCAAACAAATGGGCAGAGGTTGGCCCAAACAAATGGGCAGAGGTTGGCCCAAACAAATGGGCAGAGGTTGGCCCAAACAAATGGGCAGAGGTTGGCCCAAACAAATGGGCAAGGGTTGGCCCAAACAAATGGGCAGAGGTTGGCCCAAACAAATGGGCAAGGGTTGGCCCAAACAAATGTGCAGAGGTTGGCCCAAACAAATGGGCAAGGGTTGGCCCAAACAAATGGGCAGAGGTTGGCCCAAACAAATGGGCAGAGGTTGGCCCAAACAAATGGGCAAGGGTTGGCCCAAACACGTGGGCAGAGGTTGGCCCAAAAAAATGGGCAAGGGTTGGCCCAAACAAATGGGCAAGGGTTGGCCCAAACGAATGGGCAGAGGTTGGCCCAAACAAATGGGCAGAGGTTGGCCCAAACAAATGGGCAAGGGTTGGCCCAAACAAATGTGGAGAGGTTGGCCCAAACAAATGGGCAAGGGTTGGCCCAAACAAATGGGCAAGGGTTGGCCCAAACAAATGGGCAGAGGTTGGCCCAAACAAATGGGCTGAGGTTGGCCCAAACAAATGGGCAAGGGTTGGCCCAAACAAATGGGCAGAGGTTGCCCCAAACAAATTGGCAAGGGTTGGCTCAAACAAATGGGCAAGGGTTGGCCCAAACAAATGGGCAGAGGTTGGCCCAAACAAATGGGCAAGGGTTGGCCCAAACAAATGTGCAGAGGTTGGCCCAAACAAATGGGCAGAGGTTGGCCCAAACAGATGGGCAAGGGTTGGCCCAAACAGATGGGCAGAGGTTGGCCCAAACAAATGGGCAAGGGTTGGCCCAAACAAATGTGCAGAGGTTGGCCCAAACAAATGGGCAAGGGTTGGCCCAAACAAATGGGCAGAGGTTGGCCCCAACAAATGGGCACAGGTTGGCCCAAACAAATGGGCAAGGGTTGGCCCAAACAGATGGGCAGAGGTTGGCCCAAACAAATGGGCAAGGGTTGGCCCAAACAAATGGGAAAGCGTTGGCCCAAACAAATGGGCAGAGGTTGGCCCAAACAAATGGGCAGAGGTTGGCCCAAACAAATGGGCACGGGTTGGCCCAAACAAATGTGCAGAGGTTGGCCCAAAAAATGGGCAAGGGTTGGCCCAAACAAATGGGCAAGGGTTGGCCCAAACAAATGGGCAGAGGTTGGCCCAAACAAATGGGCAGAGGTTGGCCCAAACAAATGGGCAAGGGTTGGCCCAAACAAATGAGCAAGCGTTGGCCCAAACAAATGTGCAGAGGTTGGCCCAAACAAATGGGCAGAGGTTGGCCCAAACAGATGGGCAAGGGTTGGCCCAAACAGATGGGCAGAGGTTGGCCCAAACAAATGGGCAAGGGTTGGCCCAAACAAATGGGCAAGGGTTGGCCCAAACAAATGGGCAGAGGTTGGCCCAAACAAATGGGCAGAGGTTGGCCCAAACAAATGTGCAGAGGTTGGCCCAAACAAATGGGCAGAGGTTGGCCCAAACAAATGGGCAAGGGTTGGCCCAAACAGATGGGCAGAGGTTGGCCCAAACAAATGGGCAAGGGTTGGCCCAAACAAATGGGCAAGGGTTGGCCCAAACAAATGGGCAGAGGTTGGCCCAAACAGATGGGCAGAGGTTGGCCCAAACAGATGGGCAAGGGTTGGCCCAAACAGATGGGCAGAGGTTGGCCCAAACAAATGGGCAAGTGTTGGCCCAAACAAATGGGCAAGGGTTGGCCCAAACAAATGGGCAGAGGTTGGCCCAAACAAATGGGCAGAGGTTGGCCCAAACAAATGGGCAGAGGTTGGCCCAAACAAATGGGCAAGGGTTGGCCCAAACAAATGGGCAGAGGTTGGCCCAAACAAATGGGCAAGGGTTGGCCCAAACAAATGGGCAAGGGTTGGCCCAAACAAATGGGGAGAGGTTGGCCCAAACAAATGGGCAGAGGTTGGCCCAAACAAATGGGCACGGGTTGGCCCAAACAAATGTGCAGAGGTTGGCCCAAACAAATGGGCAAGGGTTGGCCCAAACAAATGGGCAGAGGTTGGCCCAAACAAATGGGCAAGGGTTGGCCCAAACAAATGGGCAGAGGTTGGCCCAAACAAATGGGCAGAGGTTGGCCCAAACAAATGGGCAAGGGTTGGCCCAAACAAATGGGCAGAGGTTGGCCCAAACAAATGTGCAGAGGTTGGCCCAAACAAATGGGCAGAGGTTGGCCCAAACAAATGGGCAGAGGTTGGCCCAAACAAATGGGCAGAGGTTGGCCCAAACAAATGTGCAGAGGTTGGCCCAAACAAATGGGCAGAGGTTGGCCCAAACAAATGGGCAGAGGTTGGCCCAAACAAATGGGCTGAGGTTGGCCCAAACAAATGGGCAAGGGTTGGCCCAAACAAATGGGCAGAGGTTGGCCCAAACAAATGGGCAAGGGTTGGCCCAAACAAATGGGCAGAGGTTGGCCCAAACA
This sequence comes from Eutreptiella sp. 'Long Island Sound 2002', assembly GCA_964036045.1. Taxonomy (NCBI): domain Eukaryota; phylum Euglenozoa; class Euglenophyceae; order Eutreptiales; family Eutreptiaceae; genus Eutreptiella; species Eutreptiella sp. 'Long Island Sound 2002'. The sequence continues at coordinate 7,353,752 of OZ038395.1, forward strand.
AATGGGCAAGGGTTGGCCCAAACAAATGGGCAAGGGTTGGCCCAAACAAATGGGCAGAGGTTGGCCCAAACAAATGGGCAGAGGTTGGCCCAAACAAATGGGCACGGGTTGGCCCAAACAAATGTGCAGAGGTTGGCCCAAACAAATGGGCAAGGGTTGGCCCAAACAAATGGGCAAGGGTTGGCCCAAACAAATGGGCAGAGGTTGGCCCAAACAAATGGGCAGAGGTTGGCCCAAACAAATGGGCAAGGGTTGGCCCAAACAAATGGGCAGAGGTTGGCCCAAACAAATGGGCAAGGGTTGGCCCAAACAAATGGGCAAGGGTTGGCCCAAACAAATGGGCAGAGGTTGGCCCAAACAAATGGGCAAGGGTTGGCCCAAACAAATGTGCAGAGGTTGGCCCAAACAAATGGGCAAGGGTTGGCCCAAACAGATGGGCAAGGGTTGGCCCAAACAAATGGGCAAGGGTTGGCCCAAACAAATGGGCAAGGGTTGGCCCAAACAAATGGGCAAGGGTTGGCCCAAACAAATGGGCAGAGGTTGGCCCCAACAAATGGGCACAGGTTGGCCCAAACAAATGGGCAAGGGTTGGCCCAAACAGATGGGCAAGGGTTGGCCCAAACAAATGGGCAGAGGTTGGCCCAAACAAATGGGCAAGCGTTGGCCCAAACAAATGGGCAGAGGTTGGCCCATACAAATGGGCAGAGGTTGGCCCAAACAAATGGGCAGAGGTTGGCCCAAACAAATGGGCAAGGGTTGGCCCAAACAAATGGGCAGAGGTTGGCCCAAACAAATGGGCAGAGGTTGACCCAAACAAATGGGCAGAGGTTGGCCCAAACAAATGGGCAGAGGTTGGCCCAAACAAATGGGCAAGGGTTGGCCCAAACAAATGGGCAGAGGTTGGCCCAAACAAATGGGCAGAGGTTGGCCCAAACAAATGGGCAAGGGTTGGCCCAAACAAATGGGCAGAGGTTGGCCCAAACAAATGGGCAAGGGTTGGCCCAAACAAATGGGCAGAGGTTGGCCCAAACAAATGGGCAAGGGTTGGCCCAAACAAATGTGCAGAGGTTGGCCCAAACAAATGGGCAGAGGTTGGCCCAAACAAATGGGCAAGGGTTGGCCCAAACAAATGGGCAGAGGTTGGCCCAAACAAATGGGCAAGCGTTGGCCCAAACAAATGTGCAGAGGTTGGCCCAAACAAATGGGCAGAGGTTGGCCCAAACAAATGGGCAAGGGTTGGCCCAAACAAATGTGCAGAGGTTGGCCCAAACAAATGGGCAGAGGTTGGCCCAAACAGATGGGCACAGGTTGGCCCAAACAAATGGGCAGAGGTTGGCCCAAACAAATGGGCAAGGGTTGGCCCAAACAAATGGGCAAGGGTTGGCTCAAACAAATGGGCAAGGGCTGGCCCAAACAAATGGGCAAGGGTTGGCCCAAACAAATGGCCAGAGGTTGGCCCAAACAAATGGGCAAGGGTTGGCCCAAACAAATGGGCAAGGGTTGGCCCAAACAAATGGGCAAGGGTTGGCCCAAACAAATGTGCAGAGGTTGGCCCAAACAAATGGGCAGAGGTTGGCCCAAACAAATGGGCAAGGGTTGGCCCAAACAAATGGGCAAGGGTTGGCCCAAACAAATGGGCAAGGGTTGGCCCAAACAAATGTGCAGAGGTTGGCCCAAACAAATGGGCAGAGGTTGGCCCAAACAAATGGGCAAGGGTTGGCCCAAACAAATGTGCAGAGGTTGGCCCAAACAGATGGGCAGAGGTTGGCCCAAACAAATGGGCAAGGGTTGGCCCAAACAAATGGGCAGAGGTTGGCCCAAACAAATGGGCAAGGGTTGGCCCAAACAAATGGGCAAGGGTTGGCCCAAACAAATGGGCAGAGGTTGGCCCAAACAAATGGGCAAGGGTTGGCCCAAACAAATGTGCAGAGGTTGGCCCAAACAAATGGGCAGAGGTTGGCCCAAACAAATGGGCAAGGGTTGGCCCAAACAAATGGGCAAGGGTTGGCCCAAACAAATGGGCAAGGGTTGGCCCAAACAAATGTGCAGAGGTTGGCCCAAACAAATGGGCAGAGGTTGGCCCAAACAAATGGGCAAGGGTTGGCCCAAACAAATGTGCAGAGGTTGGCCCAAACAAATGGGCAGAGGTTGGCCCAAACAAATGGGCACAGGTTGGCCCAAACAAATGGGCAGAGGTTGGCCCAAACAAATGGGCAAGGGTTGGCCCAAACAAATGGGCAAGGGTTGGCTCAAACAAATGGGCAAGGGCTGGCCCAAACAAATGGGCAAGGGCTGGCCCAAACAAATGGGCAGAGGTTGGCCCAAACAAATGGGCAAGGGTTGGCCCAAACAAATGGGCAAGGGTTGGCCCAAACAAATGGGCAAGGGTTGGCCCAAACAAATGTGCAGAGGTTGGCCCAAACAAATGGGCAGAGGTTGGCCCAAACAAATGGGCAAGGGTTGGCCCAAACAAATGGGCAAGGGTTGGCCCAAACAAATGGGCAAGGGTTGGCCCAAACAAATGGGCAGAGGTTGGCCCAAACAAATGGGCAGAGGTTGGCCCAAACAAATGGGCAAGGGTTGGCCCAAACAAATGTGCAGAGGTTGGCCCAAACAAATGGGCAGAGGTTGGCCCAAACAAATGGGCAAGGGTTGGCCCAAACAAATGGGCAGAGGTTGGCCCAAACAAATGGGCAAGGGTTGGCCCAAACAAATGGGCAAGGGTTGGCCCAAACAAATGGGCAGAGGTTGGCCCAAACAAATGGGCAGAGGTTGGCCCAAACAGATGGGCAAGGGTTGGCCCAAACAAATGGGCAGAGGTTGGCCCAAACAAATGGGCAGAGGTTGGCCCAAACAAATGGGCAGAGGTTGGCCCAAACAAATGGGCAGAGGTTGGCCCAAACAAATGGGCAAGGGTTGGCCCAAACAAATGGGCAAGGGTTGGCCCAAACAAATGGGCAAGGGTTGGCTCAAACAAATGGGCAAGGGCTGGCCCAAACAAATGGGCAGAGGTTGGCCCAAACAAATGGGCAGAGGTTGGCCCAAACAAATGGGCAAGGGTTGGCCCAAACAGATGTGCAGAGGTTGGCCCAAACAAATGGGCAGAGGTTGGCCCAAACAAATGGGCAAGGGTTGGCCCAAACAAATGGGCAGAGGTTGGCCCAAACAAATGGGCAAGGGTTGGCCCAAACAAATGGGCAAGGGTTGGCCCAAACAGATGTGCAGAGGTTGGCCCAAACAAATGGGCAGAGGTTGGCCCAAACAAATGGGCAAGGGTTGGCCCAAACAAATGGGCAAGGGTTGGCCCAAACAAATGGGCAGAGGTTGGCCCAAACAAATGGGCAGAGGTTGGCCCAAACAAATGTGCAGAGGTTGGCCCAAACAAATGGGCAGAGGTTGGCCCAAACAAATGGGCAAGGGTTGGCCCAAACAAATGGGCAGAGGTTGGCCCAAACAAATGGGCAGAGGTTGGCCCAAACAAATGGGCAAGGGTTGGCCCAAACAAATGTGCAGAGGTTGGCCCAAACAAATGGGCAGAGGTTGGCCCAAACAAATGGGCAAGGGTTGGCCCAAACAAATGGGCAGAGGTTGGCCCAAACAAATGGGCAAGGGTTGGCCCAAACAAATGGGCAGAGGTTGGCCCAAACAAATGGGCAGAGGTTGGCCCAAACAAATGGGCAAGGGTTGGCCCAAACAGATGGGCAGAGGTTGGCCCAAACAAATGGGCAGAGGTTGGCCCAAACAAATGGGCAGAGGTTGGCCCAAACAGATGGGCAAGGGTTGGCCCAAACAAATGGGCAGAGGTTGGCCCAAACAAATGGGCAGAGGTTGGCCCAAACAGATGGGCAAGGGTTGGCCCAAACAAATGGGCAGAGGTTGGCCCAAACAAATGGGCAAAGGTTGGCCCAAACAAATGGGCAAGGGTTGGCCCAAACAAATGGGCAGAGGTTGGCCCAAACAAATGGGCAAGGGTTGGCCCAAACAAATGGGCAGAGGTTGGCCCAAACAAATGGGCAAGGGTTGGCCCAAACAAATGGGCAGAGGTTGGCCCAAACAAATGGGCAGAGGTTGGCCCAAACAAATGGGCAAGGGTTGGCCCAAACAGATGGGCAGAGGTTGGCCCAAACAAATGGGCAGAGGTTGGCCCAAACAAATGGGCAGAGGTTGGCCCAAACAGATGGGCAAGGGTTGGCCCAAACAAATGGGCAGAGGTTGGCCCAAACAAATGGGCAGAGGTTGGCCCAAACAGATGGGCAAGGGTTGGCCCAAACAAATGGGCAGAGGTTGGCCCAAACAAATGGGCAAAGGTTGGCCCAAACAAATGGGCAAGGGTTGGCCCAAACAAATGGGCAGAGGTTGGCCCAAACAAATGGGCAGAGGTTGGCCCAAACAAATGGGCAAGGGTTGGCCCAAACAGATGGGCAAGGGTTGGCCCAAACAAATGGGCAGAGGTTGGCCCAAACAAATGGGCAGAGGTTGGCCCAAACAGATGGGCAAGGGTTGGCCCAAACAAATGGGCAGAGGTTGGCCCAAACAAATGGGCAGAGGTTGGCCCAAACAGATGGGCAAGGGTTGGCCCAAACAAATGGGCAGAGGTTGGCCCAAACAAATGGGCAAAGGTTGGCCCAAACAAATGGGCAGAGGTTGGCCCAAACAAATGGGCAGAGGTTGGCCCAAACAAATGGGCAGAGGTTGGCCCAAACAAATGGGCAAGGGTTGGCCCAAACAAATGGGCAAGGGTTGGCCCAAACAAATGGGCAAGGGTTGGCCCAAACAAATGGGCAGAGGTTGGCCCAAACAAATGGGCAAGGGTTGGCCCAAACAAATGGGCAAGGGTTGGCCCAAACAAATGGGCAGAGGTTGGCCCAAACAAATGGGCAGAGGTTGGCCCACAGAATTAGGGTCCTTTGAAATAAAAACATCAATACACACCTTTGCTGCAGCATCTCCTTGATCTGGACACCCGTAGGGACCAGCTCCCACACCCCCAGCTCTGCAATGAGTTTGTAACAAGTCTCCCAGTCCCCATGCAACAGGGCCTTGCTTGCAGCATAAATGTGATCCCTTGTGTTCTCCGGGGGGCCTGCAAGCGGAAGGAAAATGCATCGGGGAGGAGGAGCAGGAGCAGGAGGGGGCGGGGAGGTGCCATAAAGGCTGGGGGGCTAGTTATTTGCAGACAGGACGAGCCAGGCAAGGTAGACTACAAACTCGTCTATTGCCTGCGGCAAGGCGCCTCGAAGAGAGAGGAGAGACGAGAGGGGAGCACAAGAAGGGAGGACACACATGTGGTGGCAGGGACATGGTGGCCGAAGAGGTCAGCATACAACAACGGAGGCCTCCACTCTACCTTCTCACCAATGGCGGTTTTCACCGCCCACACCCCCTGCCAGGGGAGGGCCGTAAGGGCCACATCGGAGCGTTGGAGTCCTTGACCCCAACTCCGACCAACGCCAAAGCCCTGCTAGCCCCTCCCCCCTGGCTTCCGAGCACCACGGCACCCTATGATTATGTCTGGAGGTCAAAAGTGTGTCCATGGATGGAGAGGTCTGGGTTGCAGGGTTACATGCTACGGCTTCAGCGGAGCAAAGCCAGAGACTGCCACCCCCTGGCCGGTGCCTGACAAGCCCCATCATGCCCTACACCGGCTGTTGCCCCTCTCATGTCATCAACGAGTTGTAAGACCAGCCGTCTTGTACTGACTCCCGCGTGCTGACTCCCAGAACCACTGTCACTCACCTTTACCCCATACGTATGCCTACCTGCCCATTGCCCTGTACCCCAGCACTGTGCCTTTTGGATGCAAATGTAGACTTCGATGTGAATGCAGGCCAGGGGTGGATGTGGCTCAGGGTGACGCAGCAGTCCGCTGTGCAAAGTGCGAGACGCATGCCACTTTCATGCGTTGTCCAACGGAGTTCATACCCAAAAACACTTGGCTTTCATAGTGATGCAACAATTTGTTGAAGGCCTTTGACTGCACCTTCCGCTTGGAATCGTAGGGGTTTGCTGCCATCATGGGCACCTGAGGCAAGGGTACGTGCGTGCCAACTGTTCAGCATCAATGACCTCTGATGACTGCATGTGCACGAGAAACAATTCAGACCTCTGCAGCGCCTCGCGCGCTGGAAATTCATGCAAATCCGCCGTATTATCCTAATCACTGTCGAAATACCTACACTTGAGGCGGAGCAACCCGAACCGGCCCTACGTCAGACAGCACACAACACCCAATACCACACACACACACACACACACACACGTTGGGAACCGCAAAACAACAACAATGCAAGAAAAGCGGTGAAAGAAACTCCTCAAGAGCCGCAGGGCAGGCCCAGACGTCTTTCGGTCTGTTGATAGAGATGTGCAGCCCTGATCAGTGGGATTGGCGTGATACAGATGGGACCCTGTGCCCTCACCTGAGTCCCAATGTGATGCTGCACTCATCAACGGACCAGCCAATTCATCCAGTTCGTGTTCGAGGCTGTGCCATGCAACCTGCGTTGGGCGCGACCACCCAACCGCACACACATAAAACCAGACACACACACAACACACACACGCACACACACACACACACACACACACACACACACACTGCATGGGGATGACACACACAACAAATAGGCAAGCAGACGGTGCAGCAAGTTGTGCAGCATCCGGCTTCTTGTCGGGCGGCTCCTGGCAGAAGCAGGCCATGGCTTCAAATATGTAGACCACCAGGCACATTTCTGTACTACTGGACAGGCACACAGACAGCACTGAGGGAAGTGTCACGCGAGTATAAAAAAGGGTCACGCGAGTCACTCGCGTGACACTCAGACAAAGAATACACATTTTTCTACATTATTTTTTTTTTCAGTGTCAGCGCGAATGCTAAAAAAAAATCTACTTGGAGAGGTGAATTGCACTTCTTGAGCAGGTGGTCCACCTTGGAGTGGCCACCCCTGCACGCACACGCACACACACACACACACAGCATTACCCCCTCGTGCACAGAAATTCTGCACAAGCAAGCAAATAACAACTACACTTCACCTTTGGATTCCACACCATGACACAGCAGCCTGCCACGAGCAGCAGGTTTAAGGGCGTAGGCCCCCCCACAGGTGCTTGCAAGGTCCTCCCCTGCGCGTTTGGTCCCCTGTTTGCTACAGCCCAACCAACTCCCCTTTTTGGTCAACCACCATCGCCTAATCATCGACTTGCGGAGCCATGCGCTCGTGGCAGGCAGTCTTGGTTTGGGCCTGGTCCAAAATTACCTACGCATTCAGCACAGCACTCACCACTAAACCCATTTCGCCAGCAAGCAATGGTGTGGAAGCACCCGCCACCCCCCCCCCCCCTACCCAGCCCGTCGACTACAAAATTCCACAGAAACCGCAGTCAACTAAACCCTTTTGCAACCTACTTCAGTGCTGAAACGGCCATTTTCAAGCCTTTTGGGGGTATTTGGGGGGCCCAAATGGGTAACCACAAGGTCAACACCAGCCAAAACCACTTGAACATCCCAAAAAGTACATTTTTTGGAAAACTGCCTTTTTCACCCCTTTTGGACCCTGTTTTTGCCCAAAATTGGCCCATTTTAAAGCCTTTTTCAAGCTTTGGGCTGGGGGAGGGGGGACCCAAAGCAGTTCAAAAATGGCGCTCTTTGGCCCCTTCTGACAGATTTACCAGATGCACCGCGCAACTGTAGGGCTCCTTGGGTCTTCGGGGCCATGGCTTGGGCCGAGACGGATTTGACACAAGCCGCAGGCAAGCCGCTTCCCTGGGCCATTTCGTTTGCTGCAGTTTGGCCGCTGACATCGGAGTCAGCTGCGAATTAAGGCCATCGTCGGCCAAACCGAGCCCCAATTATACCCGGAACTCGGCCAGTTTCTGGGGGGGGGGAGACTCCAAGTTAGCGACCGGCGCCCTGGGCCGCCAGCAGCGGATTTTGGGCTCAAACTTGGGAGTACAGGCATTGCACCTCCAGAAGCATGGCAGACACGAGACTGACTGCGTCAAGCACGTCCAAATTGATGTGCATGTGGAACGGGCACAACTTCATCTTGTTCTGCCGCTCCTCCTCGGGTTTGCGGTCTTGTTGATACTTGGGATTCGGGATGCCTGGAGCAGGGGATGCGGTCAGCCGCCATCAGGCCTGTTCCGTGATGGGGCGCCAGAAGCTGTGTGATCACCATCCCCGACGATTGGCATGGCATCACCGGTGCCCGCAGTGCCCTGTGTGTTGTATCACCTGCGTGTTGGCTGAGGTCAGTTCAGGGTGCAGTGTAGTGGGAAGGGGTGGGGGGGGGGGGGGTGTATAGCACAAGGCCTTGGTGGTTGGCTCTGTTAGCCTGTGGCGGCGCCTATTGGCCTCTAGCCCTTGAACCTTCTGCTATGACAAGCAGGCATCCGCACTACTGCGGGCATCCGCACTACTGCGGGCATCCACCTTCCTGCGGGGGAATCCAGAATGCAACTTCTGCCCATGGCGTCCTCCCCTGACGGCCTGATCAGGAGGGGGGGGGGGGGGGCTGTGGGGGGGACCCCTCCAAGAGACCCTGAGTTGTTAGAGGCGCCATAGGCGCCGAAGAAATTTTTTTGCCCTAAACTGACTTGTGTTGAAGGTGCCAGAGAAAAATTTGCCCAATCACTTAAAGGGGGGGGGGGGGGTTGGCACAAGGCCTTGGTGGTTGGCTCTGTTGGGGGGGGGGGTCCGAGGGGGGGGATGGGGGGTGTCAGACCCCCCCCCCAAGGAGATGCTGAGTTGTGAAGCAAAACTCTAGGGGGGAGACCTAGTTAGTTGATTGGATTGAGTGATAGAAAAACAGACAGACAGTGCTGCAAAAATTGCAAACCAGAGGCAATGCACTCCACAGTCAGGCATGGGTGCATCTGTTCTCTCTATGCCAAGCCTGGTTGAACCTCAGAAACACACTGTCAGCAGACAGAGCAGCAGACAGAAATCAGCACATAAAGCGTGTGTAGAGGGGGGGGGGGGGATCATAGGGAAGCCAAAGAAGGACAAGTGGCCACAACCAATTTTCCCCATGCCCAGGCAGAATGCCTGGAGAAGCAGGACAGTCAGCAGTAAGGGTAGCCCCCCACAGCCCAGCATTGCGTGCGATTGAGCGGCCCCTGCCTCGGGTCGCTTTGTCACGCTTCAGCTGCAGCAATGCCATGGGGTTTGAGCCGGGCACACCTTGTGCCAACAACTCCTTCACGCGCTGCGTGGCGCACAGCTCATTGAGGCAGACATGGACGTCCTTGAACTGCCCTGAACATGACACGCAGGCGGGTGCACCCGGGGAGCACGCCGATGGTTCGCGCGATTCTACTCCAAGGGGCGCGTGGCGGTTGCTGCCGGGGGCACGTCGGGTGCCGTCAGCTGCGTGCCGGATGCCGTCGGGTGTGGCGGGTGTGGCGGGGGCACGTCGGCTGCTGTCGGCAGTGTCAGCCGCTGCGGTGGACAGCAGCTCAACGGTGGCACAAATCGTCATCCGGCCGCAGATGGCCCAGGGGGGGCGGGGGCTGGACGGTCGCATGCACAAGCCCCAGCGAAGGGGGGGAGGAGCCCCGCCTCAACTCGAACCGCAAGGGGGTAACAGAAGACAGCGCGCACGGCCTTGAGCAGAGGGCGTGTGGATGCAGTTTGTTGCTGGTCTCAGAAGCAGGGACCTCAAGTACAAAGGGGGCGGGGGGTTCGCGCCAAGTCAAATTCGCGGTGGTAAATTTCGCTGAGGGACATTTCGCGGAGCCCCCTGGATTTTGTGTGGTACCCCCCACCAGAGCCCACAGTGTGTGCGAGAAATTCGCGGAGGACCCTGAATTCGGTGTGGGAACTTTCGCGGTCAATTTTGAAACGCAAAATTCCCCACGCGAAATTAAAGCGCCACGAAATCCCCCCCCCCTCTGTACTGGGCCGGATCTGATGCAGTGCATCGTTGGGTCATGTGGGTGTAGCCCCGGCGGGGACGCTTTGGGGCGGGGGCACGGGGTCTGAGACGCAAGGGGTTGTGCACAGGAATTGGTTCCCAGTGTTTGCGGTTTGGTTTGCCCATAAGGGTTTTGGTCAGATCAGGGGGGAAGGGGGATTGGATGGGGGGGGGGGCTGGGCAGGGTTTTCCTTAAAGGGGGGGCGGGGGGTTAGTGGGGCTGTCCCCCCCCCCTCAGGAGATCCCGAGTTGTTAGAGGCGCCAAAGGCGCCAGAGATTGATTGGCCGAAGACCTGGATAAAAATTGGCCCAATCACTTAAGGGGGTCCGGGGGTGTGTCAGACCCCCCCCCCACCCCCCCAGGAGATGCTGAGTTGTGTCGTTTTCGCGTGAGCAGAGCCCAGACGTTGGCGTACCAGGGGTTGTGCTGAGTTGTGCGGGGGTCGCTGCTCCGTGTTTGCTTGCCCACTCCCCTCCGCATTCTGGTCGTCCACCACCCGCCTCACTGTGTGTCCGCTGTGCCCAGGGCTTTGCTTGAAGGGGAGGGGGGGCCATCGGGGCAGTCCCAGAGCGGTCACAGGGGATGTGAAAGCGGCCGGGGGGGGGGTTTCTGGCGGTTGGAGACTGGTGTTGGGGTATGGGAATGCCTTTGGGGTAGAGTCAGGGCAGTGGGGGGGGGGGGTAGCCCCCCCCTGTGTGACATTCCGTCTGGTTATTGCTCCTTTACGGGGCCCTGGACAGTCAACCGTTCTCCCCTTCGCATGTTGCGTCGGGTTGCTGCGTTCTGTCGGCCGCTGCGGCCGGTGCTCTTGCTGGTGTCGTTTCCGCGTTCGCAGAGCCCAGTAGTTGGTGTGTTGGGGCTGTGCTGAATGTGGCGGGATGTGCCGTTTGCGCGTCAGCGGCGCCCAATAATTGGCGTATTGAGGATGTGCTGGTTGTTGCCGGGGTCGTTTGACTGTTTTTGCCGTCCACGCGCCTCTGTCCACAGGCCGTCCATAACCTGCCTCGCTGTGTTTCTGTGTGCGTGAGGCCCAGGTGCCCTGTTCCTCCACGCGTTGTCCCGGCCGTCCACCATATGTCCCTTTCCCCCTCACGGCTGGTCTGCCCCTGATGGCTCTCGCTCCTGTTGCGCAAGCAGCCCATTTGGGCTGCGGGAGACACCCCCCGCCTGATGCCGGTTGAGCAGGGGTTGCCCTGGCACCCGGTAGCGACGGGGCTGGCTCGCCAGGCCATCCCCTTTGTTGTCGCTGCCTCCCATGCGCACGCTCTGCCATCCCCTCCATTCTGGTTCCCTGTTCCCGCTGTTCTGGTTGCCTCTCCTGCCTTGCTGTGCACTTCCTTCTTGTTTGCTGTGCTCGCCCTTGTCCCTCCTGGTGTGGCTCCCACGTTCTGTGTGTCTGTGTTGCTCCTCCCCCTGTCTGTTGGCGCCCCCCCCCCCCCCCTCAGATACCGAGGCCTTGTGCCAACCCCCCCCCTCTTCAAGCGATTCCCTGTCCGGGCGGGCATACCCAGTCGGAACGCCGCCATCCCGAGCTGGGCCAGCGCGCGGTTGAACAGGATTTGGAAGTTGGGGTTCGCCGAGGCCACGATCTCATGAATGTGGGACATGAGCACGATGTCTCGGGCCTGAGTGTACTGGTCGTGAAGCGCCAAGTGGTACACCTTGCAAAGCAATGCCCGGGCCTTGGCCTGAAAAGAGAAGTGCATGCTCCGCCGCACCTGCCCCCATGAGCGTAGCACACCATGTCTCTCGGGGACATTTGGTCTGTGCCAACGCGGAGCGAATTCGCACTATTTCAGGGTTCGGTTCGATGCACCCAGATGTCGTTTGCTCGGGGGGGGGGGGGGGGGGGATGTGGAGACTTTTTGAGAAAAGGCCGTTTCAGAAATGTATGGGTTGGGGGGGGGGGTCACATTGTTGAGCACAGAGCTGCAGATTGGACGATGCACTGCCCCCATGGCCCTGGACTTTCGAAGAAATGCACTTGTGAAGTGGGTGGGGTGGGGTCCCATGAAGGCTGATTGGGTACGGTGTAGTGACACCCGGTGTCCAGTGCGTTGTCACTTATGTGATGCACTCGAGGTCGGTTGTATGTATCGGGGGGGGGGGGGGGCGGAGGGGGGCACATTTCTGGACAGAGTGGGATGTGGGATGTTGATGGCGCTGCTCACCAGGGCGGCATACTGCCCGGGGACCGGGGGCAGGGAAGTATTGGCAGGGGGGGAGGGGGCGTCTGGGACCCAAAATTTTGCGTACAAAAAAAGGGCCCGACAAGATTTTCCCTGTTGGAAACATCGTTTTTTCCAGATATAGTCACTTTGGTCTGGAGGGGGGGGAAGGGGGGTCCAGGTGGGGGGGGGGGGGGGGCTCCTCCAATGGTGTACGGCCATTCTAATACTTCCCTGACCGGGGGGCATCCACTGCACTCATTCCCATGACCGTGAAGTTCGGAGGGTGCCCTCCACCACACCTGCTGTGGGAGGAGTAACACAGGGACAAGAACAAATGAGGGGTCGACCGTATGGGGGAAAGGGGGGCACTTTGGGTGAGTGAAAAAGGCAGGTGAAACCGTGTGGGCGTGTGTGTTCTGTGTTCGCTTCTCTGTTTGCATCGGGGGCACAGGGGGGTAAGACCTCATTAAATTGAGAGTATTGAAAACTAGAAAAACAGACATGCAGTCCAGCAAGACTGCAGATTGAGGTAATGTACTCCACAGTAAGGCATAAGTGCATCTTTATTCTCTATGCCCAACCTGGTTACACCTCAAGACACGCTCTGTGTCAAAGACAGTAAGACAGGACAATCATGCCCGACTAAAGACCCCAGGCTGGGAGGTGCTCACCACAACCAGCAACGTGCATGTCACACAGGGCCATGGGTGCTAGCTCACCAATGTGTGACTTGCTGGTAGTGTGTTGGCGGGGGTGGGGGGGGGGGGGACTGGCCTCCCTGGGATTTTGGCTCACCCACCCCCCAACCCTCAGACCCACCCACCCTTTACCCGGAGGGAGGGGGGGGGGATCACAGAGCGTGGTCTGCCACCAATGTTGCCCTTAGACATAAAGACACCAAAGAATGAAGGCCCTTGAGCTGTAGTACGGAGGAGGGACGCCACGCCCCTCGGGACAAGTGGCTGCCCCCCCCCACACCCCAAATTGATCAAAGGTGAGGAACTGCCCTGATTCAACATTCGTTCGTGATCATGACCAAATTGTGTAGCCAAACAGGTCTACACAAAGTGGCAACCCCCCCCCCCCCCATGTGTCACAATGTGCCTCAGCCCATGAACAACGTTGGCGGTCTACCAAGCCCCGCCCAAAAGAGCTGACAATCCCACTGGGGCGGGGGGGAGGGGTACCTGCACTTTCCCCAAAAATCAGGGGGACACCAGTTGTGTCCGGCAGGGCACCTGACTTTCATGAGCATTCAGCCCTGGACCACCCGTCAGTCCGTGATATTCGCTCCCGGTGCTCCCAGACCTCAGTGCGAGCCATCTGCGTCCCGCGCCCCACTCAGTGAAACCCTGTGCCTTCTGGTCAGGTGTGACCTGGCGGGACCAGGCCATTGCTCAGTGGCTGGTGGACGCTGTACCAGGGCTGGGGGGGGTCTGAGGGTGAGGGGGGGGGGGGGGGGAGGATTGTCTACGCCCACCCCCCACGTCAATGGCCCGGGCCGCGATTCTTACTTCCGAGTGGGGGGTCCAGAGACGGGGGGGGGGGGCTCGAAATGTCATCAAAATTTTACAGAAACTGTTGTGTGGGCGCTTTTGCCGGTGGACCTGCTGGAGGCATCGCTTTGTACCTCTTGGGCCTTCGTTGGGCTGTAGAGCTCACCTGTCCTTCTCAAACTGCCTGGGGGGGGGCGGGGGTTTGGCTGGGACCCCCCTCCTCCCAGGGTCCCCCTAATGGTCCCCGCCAAAGGCGGGCCAAAAATTTTGAAGCTTCAATCCTCTTGGCAGCGAAGGTGCCGAAGCAAAATGTTGGCTGTCAGCCTCAAACATTGGGAGGGGATGAGGGGGGAAGGGGGTCCAGGGGGGGGTACCCCCGCTCCTCCTCTGGTGTACTTCGGCCGTTCCAATCCATCCCTGGGGAGGGGATGATTCTTCGCGGAGGGGGGGGGGCGGTCCATGGACATGGGGGGGGTGGTGAGGGAGTGGCATGTCGGGTCACCAGGTAAGGCCCTCCGGTCGGTGCCCGGCCCCCCCCACTGCACACCTTCTCATCCCCATGCTTCAAGATGTTCCCCATGAATCTCGTCATGGTCTCTGCAAGGTTGCCGGTCAGTGACCACCAAAGCTGCGTCTTCTTCTTCTTGTCGTCACCAGCTTGTCCCTCCTCCTCCTGCAAGAGCCATCGGGGTGAGACGAGTAGACACGAGCTCCCAACTGCAGACGCCTCCACTGCAGGCCATCGACCCCCACCCCCCCTCAGGAGACACTGAGTTGATTAGCAAAACTCTGCGGGGGTACAGGGGGAGGGGGGGGGAACCCTCCTCCTGGCGGAAAAAACAACGAAGCACAAGCACAGGCCCGCCCCAAAGGGTGTGCCCTGAGAAGGAAATCCTCCCCAAAGCACATGGCCGGTCGACGCCGCGCAGCGAACAACGCGGTGCGCGCGCGCGGCACGCCACACCTCTTCAGCCGCTCCCTCGGGCCCCGCCTCGGCCTCCATGGCGGCCTCCGCGGCGGCCAAGATCCGCTTCTCCTCCTCCTCGTCCGCCTTCTTCGTCTTCCTGCGGCGCTGGTCGGTCTGGATGCGCTGCTTCGCCAGCATCTTCACATGGGCCTCTTGTCTGCGGACATGGCCAGAGCTCCACTTCGGGGGTGGGGCGGGGGCAGGGATGCATTAGAAGGGAAGGGGCCTCAGAGGCGGCCCCAGAAGCGGTTAGGAAGGGGGTTGGAGGAGGTTGCCGAAGCGGTTGGGGGCGGTTACTGTCGGTTACAAATACCATTGTAGCCGGCGCCTGGCGTTAGGGAGAAAGTGGCTGGGCGTAGGCTGGGCGCCCTGGAGGGGGGTACCCCGCCCCCCTTCCAATGCATCCCTGGGGGGGGGGGGGGGATGAAGGCCCAGTACGTGTGCCGGTCGGTGCTTCCGGGGGTACGCGCTGGTTTGGGTTTTAGCAATGAATTGCTGACATCGTTTGACCGATGGGGAGGAGGATGTTGAGTGGGGGAGAGTGGGACAGTGGTCCCGCTCCTCACAAGCGCTGCTTCTGCCCCTTGGCGGCCCTCCCACGCCGGCGCCGGCGATGCTTCACACAAGTCTTCCTAAGGGCGGGGAGAAGATTGGGTTGAGGGGGGGGGGGTTGGCACAAGGCCTCGGTATCGGGTTGTTTGCCTGTGGCGGCGCCTATTGGCCTCTCGCCACTGCTCATTCTGACCCTCTGTGGGCCCGAACGTGTTTTGGTTGTGCCAACGGAGCCCCCGGAAGATTGAGGGGGGGGGGGGGGGCTTTCGAGCCCATTTTCCGAACCCCCCCCCCTCCACCGTGCGGATGCCCGCAGTAGTGCGGAGGCCTGCTTGTCATAGCAGAAGGTTCGGGGGCGAGAGGCCAATAGGCGCCGCCACAGGCTGACAGAGCCAACCACCACGGCCTTGTGCCAAACCCCCCTCCGCCATGGGCCCCCAACTCGGCCTGCTTACTGTGCCTGCAGAGGGTCTGAGAGAGCGCCCGGAGGCGGTGGGTACCCCAACATACACACCTCAAAATGATCCCCATGACGCGCTGATCATTTTGAACATACACAAGGGGGGGGGGGACTTTTCGACCCATCAGCATCGGGTGGGAACAAACAAAATTGGCTCTTGGACTTGGGAGCCCATTTTCTGAACCCCCTGTGTGACATTCCGTCTGGTTGTTGTTTCTTTTAGGGGGCCCTGGACAGTCACCCGTTCTTCCCTTCGCGTGTTGCGTCGGGTTGCTGCTTTCTGTCGGCCGCTGCGGCCGGTGCTCTTGCTGGTGTCGTTTCTGCATTCGCGGAGCCCAGTGGTTGGTGTGCCGGGGCTGTGCTGGATGTGGCATGGTGTGCCGTTTGCGCGTCATCGCCGCCCAATAATTGGCGTATTGAGGATGTGCTGGTTGTTGCCGGGGTCGTTTGACTGTTTTTGCTGCCGCCCCCCCCCCCCCCACCCACCATCCTGAGGCTCGAAAGCCCGCCCCCCCCCCCCCCCCCCTCCCAGAGCAAATTTCTGGTCTCCAAGACAGTGAGGTCTGAAGTCTGAAGTTTGGAGGGTGGTCACCATCACATCTGACGTGGGGAATGTAATGCAGGACCCGGGAATGCCGAGCACCAAGCGGAAGGGGGTCCCTGGGGGGGGGGACCTTCATTAGGGGGGGGGGGGGGTTGGCACAAGGCCTTGGTGGTTGGCTCTGTTAGCCTGTGGCGGCGCCTATTGGCCTCTCGCCTTTGAACCTTCTGCTATGACAAGCAGGCATCCGTACTACTGCGGGCATCCGCACTGCCGCGGGCATCCACCTTCCTTGGGTGGGAATCCAGAATGCAACAGGGGGGGGGGGGGGGGTGGCAACGCCGGTGTGCACGGCGGCGCACGAAGCAAGAATGACCGGGGGGGGGGGCTGCGGGGGGCGTGCACCGTGTAGAAGAGGGGGGGCTGTGCTTTGGAGGCGCGGTGGTGCCCGTGCGCACAATTCCGCTCCCCTGCACTTGTTCAAGGGTTGTTGGGAAACCCCTCTGTTGAGTGGACGGCGGGGGCTGAGCGCGTGCTGGACACCGGGCCTCTTTCTGGAGCTCTCATCGGAGGCTCTTTGAAGGCAGCGGGGGGTGCCAGGGTGAGGGGGCAGCCCCGCCGTGGGATGCGCCCCCCCTGCAGAGGGGGCAGAGTTGTTGATGCCTTTGGCGTGGTGGGGAACACCGGAGGCTAAACCATTGATCATCACAACTGAAAATGGGGGCTGCAGGCAACGCGGAAAAATTGGGTGCAATCCCCCAATCAAGGGTTTGTGGGGGGGGATGGACCCCAGAGCAGAGTTCTCCTTAAGGGGGGGGGGGGTCCGTGGCGTGGTATAGTGGTATCACGGTACATAACAGCTCCACGAGTCGTGAGTTCAAATCCCGCGTGCCTTCCTCTGAGCTCGAAGGGGACAAGCCACATCGAAACCCAGGGCACCGAATGCCCTGAATCCCCATTTTCTTTTCACGTTTTTGACAAGGGAAGGGAATTTGTGTACCAAAACACCCAAATCAATACTTCCTTTTGCAAAAATTTCCTTTTTTCCCACAATAAAATCCAGGTCCGAGGGCGGGGGGGTTGCGATGGTTGTTGAGCAAACCACAGGAGACGTCATTGATTTGTGTGCGCGCTTCTACGAAGCAATACTTCCCCCCACCACTCAAAAATAATGTTCCACAATCGGCGGTGAATCCCCACAAAAATCAAGAACCCAACACTCGCAAACGAAAACACACGTCATGTACGGCGAGCTCCAGACGTCTACACATACCTACGGTAGTACAGATGGTCCAAGATTCTTGCAGCGATTCGGGCCGCATGCTTGGGCATCTCCCGGCTCTTGTAGAAGTGGAACACCCGCTCCAAGCAGTCCATCACGTAGAGCTCATCGGACAACCGGTCGACGTATGCCTGCAGCAGGGGCGTGCATGAGCGGCAGAGGAGTGCACGGTTTTCCTTGTGGGCAAGCAGCTCTGGGAGAGGGTGGGCTTGGCATGTCGCCTTGGTGTATTATTCTCGTCTGCAGCTGGCGGCGCCTATTGACCAATCGCCATGGGAGAGGGGGGGGGGGGGGTTGGCACAAGGCCTCGGTATCTGTTTGTTTGCCTTTGGCGGCGCCTATTGGCCTCTCGCCACTGCTCAATCTGACCCTCTGTGGGCCCGAACGTGTTTTGGTTGTGTCAACGGAGCCCCCGGATGACTTGTCCTGTTTGACTACTCCGGGGGTCGGCTGTCCCGAAGACGGGCTGTTGCCCGTGCCGTTGACCAGGTGCATCCAGGTGCACACTCCGAGGGGAGGGGGTGTATAGCACAGGGCCTTGGTGGTTGGCTCTGTTAGCCTTTGGTGGCGCCTATTGGCCTCTTGCCCTTAAACATTCTGCTCTGACAAACAGGCATTCGCACTACTGCGGGCATCCGCACTGCCTCGGGCAGGGGGGGGGGGGGCGTTGCTCGTCATAGCACTGTATTGGAACAGAAACCCCCCTGTAATGCAAATCCCCCAGCCATCCTAAAAGGTGAGCAAAGAGATCCTTGGCATGTCCTCAAATGGATTAGACCTGTGTCCATCATTGTACTTGGCGGCCCACTATTGGAGGCTGCAGTTGTTCCTGGGCCTCGGAATCGGGATGTCACCATATTTCCAGCTTGGAAGACCACCGTCCAACACCACTTCACCATCCTTGAATTCAGCCCAAGGAGGCCCATACACCATCAAGACACATTGCCACTGCGTACGCCCGCCCACCCAATGATACAGCCCCAATTGCCCAATGAGCAACAACCACTTGTATACCCCGTCGGTTTTCTTTGAGTCTCAACTTCAATTTTTCCCACGATGAAATCTGGGTCTCTGGGAGCAGTCCATTCACCATGCGCTGAAGGACCCGGAAACAACGTGCCGAGCAATGTTCAACTTGCATGCCAGGCCTGCTTTCGGCAGTTCAAGCGAAACCGAAACTGGGCCTCTGGGAGGGGGAGGGGCACCAGGGGCGGAGAGTTGGGGGTCCCTCCTCCTTCATGACACGCCGCTCAAGAGAAACCCAGGGGGGGGGGGGGGGGGGGGTTGCAGAAGGCCTCGGTATTAGGTTGTTTGCCTTTGGCGATGCCCATTGGCCTCTCGCCACTGCTCATTCTGACCCTCTGTGGGCCCGAACGTGTTTTGGTTGTGTCAACGGAGCCCCTGGATGACTTGTCCTGTTTGACTACTCCGGGGGTCGGCTGTCCTGGAGACGGGGCTGTTGCACGTGCCGTTGACCAGGTGCATCCAGATGCACACTCTGAGTCCATGCCGGGTTTGCCGACTCCAGCACGGGGGGGGGGGGGGGGCAGACCCATTTCCCGGACCCTTGCTCTACCCCCATATCGCCGCACCCGGTTGATGAGGCCCCCCTCCATCTGCAACGTGAGATTCCTCTGGAAGGCAGAGCTCAAAGGCCCACCGGCCTAGCGTTGTACCCCCCCCCTTTTGTAGCAGCTGCGGATTAGGTCGCAAATTAATACGGTCCCTACGCCCGCTGTCGCTTGGAGAAGTCCGTAGATGCCCAGGTTCAACAAGAGAAGATTGCACGGTGAGCTGGTGCCAGAAAGGGGAATATTATGCACAAATATCCCCAAAATCAGAGCTTTGTGGGCACCACAAATGTGTAGATGACCCTATGTATCTGGCAACTTTGTCACCAAACCCATGTCTTATGTGTACTACATTTGTACCGCATCAAATTAGGTCCCAAATTAATACGGTCCCTCCGCCCGCTGTAGCTTGGACAAAGGCGTAGCTCTTACAGGGGGGGGGGGGGATGTCCGGATCGGCCCTGCGCCTTGTGCCTGTTTGGGAAGTGTCCTCGAAGCAGACGGTTCATGAATGCCCGGCCCCCTGCACTTCCCTGGGGACCGACCTGTGTGTGCGGGTCAGTGAACTGCAGTGCCTTGACGAACTCGTCATCCAGATGCTCGGCAAAGCTCATCACGTTCCCATCGATCGGGACCTGCGCAAACCACAAGCCGTGTTGGCATATGATAAGGAGGGCAGGGGCAGGGCTTTGCTTGAAGGGGGGGGATGCGATCGGGAAAATTCCAGAGCGGTTGCAGAGCGGTCACAGGGGATGTGAAGCGGTTGGGGGGCGGTTACTGTCGGTTGGAAATGCAGTTGGGGCTGGTGTTGGGGTATGGGAATGCCTTTGGGGTCGAGTCAGGGCCGGAGTGTTGGGGGGGAGGGGTCCCCCCCCCCCCCGTTGAAACGATTCCCTCGGCAGGGGTGGGTGAAGAAATCCCGCGGTGCCTTGGAATGACCCAAAGCACGGCGTAGACCGACAACAGCAAACACAACGCCCAAACCACCGTATGTCAGGGGTCATCAATCATTTTCCTTGTGGTTTTCGTGAGGTGTCAAAAATGAAGAGCATCTAGTGGGGACCACAGAGCGGATGAGCCTGCAGCCTGGCGAGGCTCTGATCTTCTGCATGCCCCTTCGCTGTATCCCCCCCCGCCCTGTATAAGCTACGCCAATGCACACAATTATTACGGTCCCGACGCCTGCTGTAGCTTGGACAAGGGCGCAACACATACAACTGCCGACACACACCTGCGCAGGCCACATGTGCTGAAATTGGCAAATGTGACGACAAACCCATGTCTCATGTGGCCGCACTACATTTCATACGTAATTGAATTACACACAGAATTATCTCGGTCCCTACGCCTACTGTAGCTTGGACAAGGGCGTAGCTGAGACAAGGGGGGGGGGGGGGTACATCTGCTTGGGAGCAAGGCTCATTGCTCGAGCCTTCAGCGACTGGGCAATGGCGTACCGCAGGACTGCCACCTCGGACGGCCATCTCGTCTTCATGCGCCGCATTCTTAGGGGCATCTCGAGCGCCATGGGGGTAGTCATGGGGCACCCCCCGGTGCCAGGGGTCGGCCTAGGGGTTGTGGCTGCACCCTTTCCACAGAGGTCATGTCAGGATTCGGCGGGTGTACCATCTGGCGGGACACCCCGTTGGGACCTCACGGGATCCCCTGCCTACTTCTGCAGAACCAGCCATCATCCCCCCAGACGCAAAGCCCCAAAGCCGTCGCCTGGCACTGGTCCAACACTCTCGGGACCCAAAGCCCAAACATCACTGGACATGCCAAGAGGCTGTAGCCGCCATCATTGCTTGGTAGGTCCGGAGGGTAGTCGTCACAGGGAACACCCCAGCTTGACCCATACTGGCGTACTTTCACCCCCAGTTTTAAGCAAGCCGAATCCACCCAAACTCGTTCCCGGCGAAAACGGAAACATTTTTGTGCGTCGCGCCGCGCGCGCATGTGTTGCCCGTCAATAACGTGCCCACAAAATGGCAGCCACCTTTTTGGCGTGGCAGTATCAGCAGAGGGTGGGGCAGCAGATTTGTCCTGTACAGCAACGGTGCTCTCCAACTCCTACCGTCGGCGAACAATACAACCAAGCACAATTGCACCTTCAACGCGAAATCAAACACCAAAAGACAGCCTTTCAAACGAAAAATCAGACGCGACCAAGCACCTCCGTGTGCAGAGCACATCGGAGGTCCGGGCCGGTTCATCACAGTAGCTGCATGGTCCACCCTCGTGCGGTGGGACGTGGGGATGCCGAATTGCAGGGCATGCCCTTGTGCCATGCAACCTGCGGGACTCACAATGAGTTCTCTTCTGAGTCATGTTTGCCACATCATTGAGTTGTTGTTTAATTGCACTGCTTGTTGTGCTCTTAATGTTGCGGATTCGAAGAAACTGGTCTTGAGGGTACAAATTGGTAGGCAGCCCCCCGTGAGCCCCAGCGTCGTTGTAGCTAAAGATGGGCACTAGAAGAGAGAAAAGCACCGGCTCCCCCGCGCTTCAGCGAAAAATACCATCATCCGCTCCAGCATTTCGTCCAGGTTATCCTCATATGAACTGCCCAAAAGGGCGCGGAAGAAATTGTAATGTGCGTGCGCGTCAGTCTGCGTGTTGGAGATGAGCGATTGATGTACGTTTACCAGTTGGGCGCTCTGCCTTTCAAAAACATCCGGGCATTCAAGCGCATTGAGCTTCAAACCCGAACAGAAAATGGCCCAGGAAAAAAAAGATCATGTTGAGGGTCATGGCTCACGTCCATTCATAAGGGGTTTGTCGCTGGTGTGCTATCGGTCGCACCATCAGGCTGATCGGAACGACCCGCGCGGAGCAAACCCGAATACTGTTGGTGACCAAAACCAACCGCAACCAGTTGAACCATACACCACACCACACTCTCCCGCTCCTTCGAGTACACACCATGATGGTGTCCGTCAGGCCCTTGGGGTTGTAGGCCTCGTTGAGCTCGTCCTCCTGCTCCTTCAAGATGTACGTGGGGTTCTCTGACATCACGTTCAAGAGCTTCACGATGTTGTCGTAGGCGTTCCGCCAGCTGTTCACCGGCATGTGAGTCGACACGGCGGAGGCGTTGTCAAACCAGGCGGCGATCAGGTGGACGATGAGCGGAATGCGCTTGTCGAGCATCGGGGGAGCGGTGTGTGCCAAGATCCTCTTCAGTTGCTCGATCTGCTCGCTCCTGTCAGTTCCTGCAGATCAGCAGACGGCGCGAAGAATCGGTCGAAAGAGACGGTCCCGGGGAGGATGACGCAGTCGCACCAGGCAAAAGAGGCGATGCACAGCGCCCGCAACGGTGGGGAGAGGACGCACGGGCGCGGTTCATGATTGCGAATGCAACTACTAAGGGGCCCAAACAGGGCCAAAAAAACAGGGCATCCCAAGGGGTCTTGAACAATTTTCTTCGAAAAATCCTTCCTCAGCTGACATACTGCCAAATCTTTTCACAGCCGATGGCCCTTGTTCGCAGGCAAAGCAAAATGCTCTTCAGTGGAATTCCATAACACAAAGTCACAAAGGTCAGCGTCCACTCTCACCCTTCACCTTATTCAAAGCACGGAACCTTGTCGCATAGTCTCACCCAGACCTTGTTTGCCTCATGACTGACTCCTTGCTGAATGCTTCCACAGAAAACTGTTTGTCAGGGGGTTGATGTGTCGTGGTGTGTCATGGTGTTTTGGGTTCGCGCGTTCTTGTCGCAAAATGGCCCATTTTTCAAGGCATTGTGGGATTTTCCGGTGCTTCAACTCACCCAAAACGCTGCAAAATTGTGTAATACATCGGTTGACCGGCGGGGACCAGGCTTGTTTTAGGGGGGTTTCGGGGGGTCTAAGGGTCCGAGGGTTGTGTACTAAAAATGGCCCAAAAGATGTACCAAAAGTCTGTTCCTTTTCAAAAGGTAATTTTTCCCCTGAGGATGGAGGGGGGGTGGGGTGCCTCTCATCCTTTGCCGATTCCCGATTCAACCACAAGCCTGGCGGAGACCCCATTGGTGCTCTGCATACCTCTCTTGCCTCGAAGAGCCAGCACCTCCGCCAATTTCTTGTCAATAAGCTCAGGTTTCCACTCCTTGTCCTCCTCCTCGGCGCGCTCCTTGTCCCTGCAAAGCACGTGTAACCACACTGTAAGCCATAGGGGTAATCCTTTCCGAGATTCGAGCGAGGACAAGAGGGAGTTCTGTCCAGGCAATGCACGAGTACTGCCCCGCATATCCTTCGGGCGTTCTGGCCTGGTGGTGAGTTTGTTGGTGCAGTGGCGATTCGCCTCGGTGGCTGTGTTGGGCCTCTGATGGAGTGATTATCTGGGCTCAAAACTCTGTCGATGTCGTGGTCGAACACAAGCCCCGCCAGTGGATGGACTGAGGAAGAAGCAGCAGGCCATACTTTTTGGCCATCCCGAACTCGTCGTCATTGTCCTCGTCATCCTTGTCATCATCATCATCATCATCGCCTCCTGCCTCTTCTTTGTCCAACATCTTCTCGATGACCTGCAGTGTAGTATGTATAATGCAGTGAAAATGCAGCGTAGTGTAACCGAAAATTTGAAACACCCACACAATGCACACGATGAAAAATACGCCGTATATCGAACTGGGGTAAACGGGGCGAAGAACAAGGAAGTGCAAATGTGGCTGGATCAAGAGGGTTTTTGTTTGACCCTAAAATGAGCACCTCAGCCGCGCGCGGCCGCCCGTGACCCTCTGCACCCGTTGTGGTTGTGGATCTCTCTGGTGTGGCGCGGTGCAGAAGGTTCTGGTTGCAATTATGTCGATTCAATCTTAAACACCAGACAATCCCCATCCAACCCAAAATCAAAACCATCATCGAACACTATTCGCATCCTTTTGGAGGCATGGCCCCAGGGCCCAATGATTGCATAAAGCGGCCAACGGCCCGAAGTCTTCCTGAACATGTCCCTCAGGGCCTCGGTGCTGAGCTTGCAGTTCCATTTGCCAGGCTTTCCTTCGGCCCTCCTGTGTTGGGTTCTGGACATGGCATGACAGCTCATGGCATGAAAAGCTGTTGGAATTTGCGGCCTATGAAAGATCCTTGAATAATCGGCAAAGGGATGCGGCAACAGAGCTGCAATGGTGGCATTCACGAAAACCATTCAATCTTCACATCTTTCCTTATGCACTCCGTGTCCATTTTTTCATGTCATTTGCATCACACACACACACACACAGACATACAATGCAGCAATGTAGAGCGGAAAAGTCGAGTCTCAACGAGACATGTAACCTTCAGAAAGTAACGGCATATCGCCGAGTCCAATGTGACAGCATGAAAGTCGGTTTGCAATTGAATAGCTTAATGAATCTTTGAATCAATGATTGCATCAATTGACTCGGAAGTGCAGCAATGTAAGCAGAAAAAGCCGATTCTCAACAAAGCATGAATCTTGGACAGTAAGAGGATGAATGTTGCTCTCATGAACGTTGCTCACACACACACACACACACACACACACACACACACACACACACACACACACACACACACACTGCGTGACTGCGTGAGGAGAGATCGAGCGCACTACGGAAGCAAGCATTGATCGTCAAAAACAGCTCGGCAGGCCAACATCACACACACACACACACGCGCGCGCGCACGCACACACGATAAACGTGACAAAACAGGCAACACACACGCTGTCTCTCTCCTCTCTCATCTCTCAACATCTATTTCTCCACACCGGAGTAGACTGTCTCCAGACCTGTAGTAAGTCCCGCCAAGCTATTACCGCTGGCCAGCCCTGCCTGCACCCAGCGACCCCTGTGTATGACAATTTTGGCTGTTTTGTGAGTCTGGAAATTTTCCACTGTTGTGCACCGAGGGCTCGCTTGAAACCAGAGCAAGATGCTTGGCAAAGACCTTAATACGGTCCTTGAAATCGTCCTTGCCTGTGATCTTCCGAATATTCTGCTTCAGGTATGTTAGCGCCTTGGCCTTGTCGCCCTTTTTGTCTTTCTTGCTCACCTCCTCTTTGGCACCCTTCTTCTTGGGCTTGTCCTCGTCCTCGTCCTCTTCATCTTCTTCAAAACTAGCCTCTTTGCGCCTTTTCTCCTTTTCTTCTCTGTCCTTCAACCATCGTTCGGTATGGACTGCAGCCTTCAGGAAGATGTCTGGCACCGACTGCAGAAAGACATTGGTATCGCGGGAAGAGCAGGGTTGTACACGGCAGGGTTGGACGTTCAGGAGGACACATTGCGGACGTGCAACACTTCCCCTTCTGTGTGCTGTGTTGTGTTGGACACCTTTTTTGCAAGAGCACCCTTGGAATAGGAAAGTGGTTCACGCAGTGCGCACACAGTGCAAAATTTTGGTGTCTGGGGTCATGGGTATCACGAAGAATACCACCGTGCCCTTGCCAAATGTCTCCCCTACGCCTCCCAAGATCACTTTATGCCCCGAAAGGCACCTGTAAACCCAGTTCTGTGAAAAATATTGCTGCCGGCTGACCTGGTGGCTGATGAAATTCGGCGTGTTAACACAGCAATAGGGGGTTTGGAGGAGAGAGTCACCTCACCAGCAGCCTTCTTCTCCAGCATCATGAATTTCTTCATGAGCTGCTCGATATCATCCTGCACTGACTTGATGTCGCCAATTTTCATATTCTGCTTCACCGAGGTGTAAATCTTCTCCAGCTCTTGAAACCTCTTTGTGTCCTTGCTGACGACCTTTTGTCCACTCTGTGTAAAGGCAGTGGGGCAGCCCTGTATCGGGGAATGACACTGCTTCGTTCCACAGCTCACACTCAATACAGGTTGAGTAGAAAAGGAAGGAAGGTGCGCAATACGTCAAACGGAAACGCGGAATTGAAAGAGGACGAATAGGTGTAGAGGCACACTCCAAACAAGCAACAGCCCATCTGCTCCTGACATGCTGTCATCAGACACAGCAAATATGCATAACCACAAAGGTACCTTTTGGTCGTCGTCGTCATCAGCTCTCGTTGCACTTTTCAAGAAACGACTCTGCTTTGGTGCACTTTCCTGGTGCACGTCATCGCTATCGTCACTATCCTCATCGGAATCCTCATCTGAGTCGTCAGATTCGTCGGAGCCAGATTCGTCGCTGTCCTCTTCGCTCTCACTTTCGGACTCCTGAGAGCAAGAGTGGGCGCAAAAAATCCCTGTGCATGCATGGACGCTAGCCCCCGCCCCAATTTAATAGCTGCAACCTCTGAGGTCTCGTCATCATCGTCATCATCATCCGAATCACCACCGGAATACTTGCCGAAGAACTTGCTACTCATTGTGTTGGAAGATGGAACACCCTAAGTCACATCCGGAACAGGAAACGAACTGGTGAACGACAGCTGTACACTGAAAATGGCCCAAGCAACGTAAGACCACCGTTCGGGGAAAAAACGATGTTCA
The DNA here is from genome assembly GCA_964036045.1 of Eutreptiella sp. 'Long Island Sound 2002'. Classification (NCBI taxonomy): domain Eukaryota; phylum Euglenozoa; class Euglenophyceae; order Eutreptiales; family Eutreptiaceae; genus Eutreptiella; species Eutreptiella sp. 'Long Island Sound 2002'. The sequence goes on from OZ038395.1 coordinate 7,380,109, forward strand.
ATCACTGCCGTCAATGGAAACGGACATTCTCAGTATGAAGTCAAGTGAGAATATTATTCGGTCCTGATGCGGCGACTGTGCTGCAAGCAAAAATTGGGACTTCAAGTACTTGGAGAACTTAGCGGGTGCGACCTACTTGCCGGTGCGGGGGTCGTTCCGTAGAATTGCACATTCTACAGATAAGCGCTTATCCGTAGAATTCTGGTCAGATCGAAAGTGGTTTCCATCCGTGGTTTCCTTTGAATTGGCAAAACTTGGATTTCAAAAGAAATCATCTGCTGCGGGTAGAGGAACCTGAGAATTTGTATAGACAGGCCAACTGCCGGCAACAAAAAACTGAAGGGGAGCAACAAAGAGAGTGAGTCCAAGCTCTTGTTGCAGATCCGTGGATTCTCCTAGGTGTGCGGCACACGCCCAGTGTCTTCTATGTGGCGCTTGCCCCCTGACTGTCCGAAGGCTTCAGACTCACCCAAGCATGGCAAGACCCCTAAATGGTGCCACCTAGGCACACGTAGGGCCTTGGGTGGTCCCAGCAAGCTTCCGTGCCTTGTTCTTTGTCATTGCCCACTGAAGAGTGTGTGCCATTGGTATCATCAACGATGAAGAGTCCCAGCAAGCTGCCGAGGCTACAAATGATAGGAAGGCAAGTTGGAGGAGAAGAATGCTGCACCAGTTGCGAAGCTCACGCGATTGGGCCTAGGCACCACTCGGAAGCCTAAGGTTTCAAAGAATCAAAGAATTGTGGCATTTTAGTGAGGTTTGTTGTCCAATGCCACCATATATGTGTAGCGTGGGATTTAGCCAACTCATTGATGATGTCCCTTGGTAAGAACAACCGTGAGCCACGCGGTATCTACGTTATTTGACCAGTCTTGAATCTTTGACCAATCACCCTACGGCCCTCCAAACAACACCGCCAAAGGCCCTACATATGCCCTATAACCTCCTATTGACAGATGTGAAGTGAACGGACCAAAAGGAGAACTTTTCAAAAACTAAACTTTTTGTTGGATCCAAGGTTGAGCGACTCCTCGCAAAGTGCAACCCACTTGGAGAGGGCAAGAACACAAACAACCAAAGCTTGGGCAACACACAAGGCACTCACGTAAATTGTAAGGGTAATTCGTCACAAATGGCAATTATTCACAAGAGGAAATGCAAAAAAATCCTGATTTTGAGGCATTGGGCCCCATGTTAGGAAAAATTTTCGTCGACGACTTAGGGACCAAAATAGAAAATTGCTGCATTGCTGATCAAGTTGCGTCACAGCCGTGCTTCAAAAAGGGGGTAAATGGTAACATCCGTCAAAACTAAAGTGACCATCATGTTCGGTTTGATCCACGCTCCTCATATATGCAAAACTTATGACAAATGGACATATCTACTCCTACGTACAAGGATGGTTCGCAAATTATGTAAATTCGCGGCCAGCCCAGAATTGGGGTCTACTACAACTAACACGCACCAAGCACAAAGCAAATACCTTCAACGTGTTGTGCATTGCTCACGCCTCCCCCCCATCCCCAATGTTGTCCAAGGATCCCCTTTGGCACCCCCATCCCCCCTTTCCCCCTCCCCCCCTATCTAGGCGCCCTTATGCAGAGTCACTCCCAGACACGTGATCCTCCCCCCTCAGTAGCCCGGGTCCCAGGCTGGCGGCAGGAATCAATCCGGTAGCAATCCATGCCGCCAGTCGCCCACGGGAAGCGCCACTGCAAAGTGCGCAGATTTTGGACCATCATCTGGCGAACGGCGATTTTAGCGCATTGCGGAAGGTCCTACTTCTCGGGCCTGTAAATCAGGCAATCTGGCACCAAATCGGGAAATTTTTATATTCATGAGTAGCCTGGGTCTCAATCTATAGATCTATCAAATAAAATCCAGAAAAGACCTACGGCAAATTTGCACCGGCCGATGCTTGAATGAGGCGAGCCGATCCTAAGCTTAAATTTTACGCTTAGCCACTTTAGGCTATTTCACAAGTTTTCCGCGTCAACGAAGGAATTCAAGAAGAGGAAAAGACTCACCAAAGAAGTTGAACACCTCCGACCATTCAAGAAGCGGGCAATCGCGCTTGAGGAACAATTTGAAGAACAAAGGAAGGAGCTGGAAGCGTCGGTGGAACGCGGTGATCAATATCAATGCCGATTGAATGAGGAGCGTCGGCGTTCTCATTCTCTCTTGCCGTTAGTACCAGGGAGCCGAGGCCGAGGTGAAATGTTGGTGGTTTCTGTGGCTAAGCAAAGGGCACCTGCTGTTTCTTGGAAGGAAAAGATGACTTTTGGAGCAGTTCTTGTACGTGTTTGCTCGCCCTTGCAGCCTAAGGCAACGAGCCAAAGGCTAAGGTGTTGTTTTCTTTTCATAAAGGTGGTCGCAGCACTGCGAAAGGTCGGCAAACTCATTTTGTTGCCTGTAACCAACATCCTACCGTGGTTCGTAGTGTTCTTCGTTTCTTGGGCCTCTCTTCGCGATGTGGAAGTTTTGTAGTCCTACTGCTATTATGATGGCTGATGAGTCTTTTGTTGCTTTGCCACTGTTGAGTAGTTCACAAGCCCCCTCTCTCTGAGACAACCATAAAAGGATGTACACGCAATCCGGTTTGTTTAATATGAAGTGTGATGCCGGCTCCATGAAAGAGAGTAAGGAGCTCGACCCCTCTTTCTCCTTCCTTTGGGCATAGTCGCTATGGAACTGGGAGGCGGGGAGTTGCACATCAAGTTGAACTTGCCCACTCCCAAGCACCTAATGGGGAGTTGGCGGCTAGCATCATTGGTGTAAATCTACCTCCCAAAAAAACGCAATCGCACAAGTCAAGGCATCCGCCATGAGTTTTCACAATTTGAAACAATTGTCCCAAGATGTGGTGGAGCCATCCGATTGCAAAACGCGCATCACGGATGGAGCTAGCATTGTGATGTGAGGGTTGTGCCATGGATCTTGCACGTTCAACACCTGTTCTTGTCGAATTGAAATGTTGTCTCTGCATTGTGTGCAAGAGAATGCTAAGGCATTGGCTCCATTATAGTGTTTCATACCGCTCCGGTGGGAGCACATGTGTCCCTAAGATGACCCCCGAAAAAAAAATTGGGATGTCACCCCTTGTGATACTATTTTTTGCGAATCGTTTTTCAGTACCTTGGGTGACACTCTCTACCTAGGAGGTACAAGGATACGGGCTGCTTTCACTGCAATTCATCGACACAACCATACGTTTGATTGGCCCTATTTCCCCTGTCGAAGACTCATACCCTACAGAAATTTTTGCCATCATTCTCATCACTCTCTTCCAAGCCCTCCCTACTCTACCCCAACCTATAATCTTCGCTATAGACAACTTGAGTGTTTGCAGCACTCTCCAGTTTATTCAACAGACAGCATGCAACCCCTTCACTGCCAGCACAAACCCCTTCTGTCTATGGTACTCTCATATATGGACTTTCAAGTCTGTCAAACACTTACTCCCTGCACACTCTCACCACAACATACACCTCTCTCTGAGCAGCGATTTTTACTCTCATACCTCGTGGCTTTCCCGTTTTCCCTTCAAGTGGGTTAATGGCCTATACAGTTGCACAGGCTACCAATCCCACTATATCCTCAACAAATACCTATGTCCCAAATGTCAACTCCACCACCCACTGGACCCAATTACCACAGTGACTGAGTGCAGTGTTACAGATCACCTAGGCCATCATCAATGCCCCCCCCCCCCCTCTTCAACAGACTAATCCCTGATTGGTGGACCACCGCGACACCAGGTGACCGCCATAATTTCATTCGCACTTTAATACCAAACTCCCTCAGCCACATCCTCCGTTCCCCCCTACCAGAACTTAGCTGCACTCACCACAGAAACTGCCTCTCCACAGCCATGAAAAAACGGTGTCAACGCCTCAAAACAGTACCGCAAGACGTTCAAAAGTGGCTGGCTCAGAGATAACCCTATACCAGATCTACACACCCTACAACCAGATACCTGTGACAACCCCTGGAAAAAACCTATCTTTGTCTGCAGCACATATGCTCATCCCCCTACACAGCTCTCTTTCCCCAAAATTAAATCCTCTACTCCTCTTAATATACACCCTAACAAAAAACGTTCCATTGCGATACGCCGAACAGCCACTAAACACACTGCTCTCCACCTCACAGCACCCCCAGTACCCACTGCACACACGTCACAGGTCACAGATCCCTAATACTTCAGTGTGAAAGGAAATTAAGCTCCACTAGCGACCGGGGGGTTTCCGCCCCGCACTGAATTTCCGGGAAAAGTGTCCTCCCCCCCCCCCCCCAAGTTTTTTTCCCCCATCTTCCTCTTCGTTCACTTCTTCACTGTCAACTGCACCCCCCCCACACACACTGCAGTTTTCGGCAACCATGACCTGGATACCTCCCTTGCTTTCTCTATCTATTTTTTTCCTTTTTTGAGCACTTTACTCAGGTCTCTCCCACCTTGAGAGGTGTTCAGGTTTCCATCTGGCCTTTGGTGCCAAGTAGGGCAGTGTGCAGCACCCAGATAGAACCACACACTGAGCCCAAACCAAGACACGAACAGGTTCTTACACTACTTACTGTACATACTCTGTTCTTGTTTTGGACTTCGGCTCGCCATGAACGCTCTTGCCCGTGGTTAGGCCGCTTTGAGTAATGCTCGCCGGGGGGCAACCCCCATGCATCAAAAAAATACGTTTGATTGGCCCCTTGAGGAGGATGAAGTGTCACGGATTAGCAAGACAGCCCGTGTGGTGGAGACAAGATGTGGGAGCCAAAAGGAGATGCGTGGTCAACAATATCGTGATAAGCTTTTGGCAGCTAGGTAGAATGTAGTGCAGCAGGCAGCCGAAAAACTGAAAGCTGCAAAGCGTGCACTGCAGAAAGAGGAAGAGAGAGTGGCCACGGACCAGCAAAGGCAAGTGGAGATGGGGGGGGGGGGGCGGGTGAGGGCAAGCAACTCCCGTCAACCCAAACCCAACCCGAGGTACATGTCGAAGCAATTTTGCTGAAACTTACTCAGTTCTGACACTCTGTGTTCCTGAACATAGTGGTCTCAATGTTGCCAACGTGTGTCCACGCGGTTTTTTGCATTTCGTGCTTTGGATTTTGTGCGTTGCCTTTGCTTTCACCCTTCCTGAGTCATCAGAACGAAGTGTGCCACATGTCATCATGAAGCAAGAACCATTCATGCACAAGGGGATATAACCCTACCCTCGGACAGGGCAGACCGGCACCCCTAGAGGGAGGGGGTACACCCACGCACGGAGGTGGGCAAAGCAAGGAGGGACCTAGAACCTTCTTTTGGAACCACAATGGGTTCATATGGACCCTCATGGGGGAGGGGTTCCTACTTTGTGTCGTGCCCCGTGCCCCCCTCCCCCCATTACGCAGACATGTTTTTCTTGTGCCGCGCCTGTCCTATATTGCTTTGTGCCTTCGCATGCCAAGACGCGATGTTTAGCACTTCGAGGTTGATATTCCGAATTGTTCCACTTCAGATGCAACTTGGTTCAAGATGACACGCGATCCAAGGTCAAGTGAATGGTGAGTAGTTTGCCCTCTTTAATCGTCTTCTTGGCCACCGTGCAATCGTGAAAAGGTTACGCTCTTGTGGACTCGGGTAAGACTCCATTGTTTAGGGTTCTCAAGAGGCTAGGCATGGAATGTGGTTACGCGCACAGTTTGAGGTGGATTGCTGGTGGCGATCTTATTTGTGGGAGCTCATACCCCAATCCTTACCCGCTAAATGGTGATTTTAGCGCCATGCTTGGGCAGTAGATGATGACCGTACTATCCTGTCTCATTTCTTTCAATCTACATTCATCAACGAAACTTCCCATTTGACCGCTACCTTAGCGCCCAAAAGTTTCGTGCCTTTCGTGTCTAAATGATCCTTGATGTCGTTGATCCTCAATGCTTATCCATGGTTAAAACCTTGGTGCTCAGTGAGGCCGGCATCCACATGATTTTGCCTACAAAAGGGTTAAACGCACTTGATTCCGGTCGCCATGCACTCAAAACCATACATGTGTTCACCTTGAATTAGCCTCGTGCTTCCAGTGAAGCACGTACGTTGTGTACAGCGCCCAAAGCAACTGCCAGTCCACTCAGGGACTGTCCACCATCGACAAAAACAATCGACTGAATGCAAAGCATTCACTGCGGTACTGATAAAAAACACTGGCACCAGGTGTTATGCATGCACGCTGCAAAAGACCAGGTCAGCTCACATTCAAACCTTTGGTTTAACCGAAAACCACGAAAACCACAGTTCACCCCACCCAAAAAGGCTGTGGAGAGCCGTCCCGCACTGCCAAAGTGCTGAAAGAGTCTCCACAGGAGAGGGGGAGGAATTTTTGAGACGTGTGCGAGTGGCCCCCGCTCCGCTGAGAAAGAAGGTCTGCCTTGTGACTTTTGACACTTTTACCCAAAAATGCTCCCAACTGGAAATCCTTTAGAAGCAACGTACCAGCAACACAACACATGCACATGCAGAGGCACCTCATGGGGCACAACGTTCGATAGCAGGCTTCGTGTGTGATCGGCGTTCTTTTCTCCAAAACACCATTTTATTACCCCTAAATTGTTAGCAACATTATGAAACACCATTCCTATTGAGGCACCATCTGGTGGTATGAAAGTGTAATGTGTATAAGCGCCCCCCCCTCCGAGTTGGTGTAATCATGGATGGCTGTTTGCCCAAAAGATAGGTACCTATGGCCAAACAATAGGTATCTATGGCCAAACGATAGGTACCTATGGCCAAACGATAGGTGCCTATGGCCAAACGATCGGTACCTGTGGCCAAACGATATGTACCTATGGCCAAACAACAGGTACCTATGGCCCAAGATTTGTCTTCTCAACTTGGGGAACCGCTTCTAGGTAAAACTAAGTTAAAGATAGATATGGATCCCATTGCGAGATACTTCGGAGGAACATCCATGTTCAAGGACTTGGGCCGCGAACGGGCACTAGAACCAATGACCCGGTATCGAGTCATGGTGTAGAGTCCCGGTTTCCGGTTGCGGCGTAGAGTCGCGGAAAAGAGTTGCGGTTTGGCGCCGCGGTGTAGCGTCGCTGTAAAAGAGTCGCCTTCTCGTGTCGAGATAGGGGTTGTATGTGTGCTAGCGTGCGTCGTGCGGGGCGCAAATTGTGGGGTTTGGTAGGCCTTGTGGTGTCGATGTGCTTTATTTGGTGGGAGGCCCCTCCCGCCGTTTGCTAGCCGGTGGCCGCACAACCGGCGCTTCGCACGCCACACCTGTAGCCTGTGCCCGCGTGTGTGCGCCATCGAAAAATGTCTGCTCCACATCCCAACCGCGCATCAGGCGGAGATGAGAGTGGAAGTGCGCATTGCCAATGGTGCCGACAACGCCGAGGAACACTTGTCAAGTGGAAAAGTCACGGTTCACGATGCAAAACTCATTTTCGATGCGGATCATTGGGTGGGGCTTCGATTCCGCGACCTGCGGGTGCCGCAGGGCGCCTCCATCCGCACATCGGCCGTCACCTTCGTCGCACACCACACGAGAATCCCAGAGACACACATGTTCATCTACGGCGAGGCGGCGGACAACTCGGCCCCGCTCCAACCAGGACCCCATAATTTGTCGGCCCGGCCCCGCACCGCGGCTCATGCAGATTGGGCGCCCGGGAGCTGGATCACGCAGATGCCGTACGACAGCGCGGACGTAACGGCCGTGCTGCAAGAGATTGTGAATCGCGATGGCTGGCGGCCCGGGAACGCGGTGACGCTCGTGGTGGCCGGGAAGGGGGGGCAGCGCGAGGCGTACGCTTATGACGGTGACCCCGGAAAAGCGCCCACGTTGCGCATCGAATGGACGGAGCACGGCGTGCCAGGCGCCGCCGATGCGAGCGGTGAGGCGGTCGTGAGCACCCCAGCCCCGGGCCCTTCCGATGAAACCAGCCACTCCCGAACGGACGCCGTGTGCAAATTGGAGCAGACCCTGGCGTCGAGGCCCCACGACTTCGTTGTGATGGTGTACCATTCGGACGCCCTCGAAAAGGAGGAGTTGCTGGGCTACGGAGTGATAATGTCGACGTTGCTTCCGACCGACGAGCGGGCCTACGACGTGTGCATCCCTTTGACCATGGAAGGCAGGCGTGCAGGGAAAGTGAACCTGATCTTGCAGGCGTTGCCAGCCGAGCGCTTGGGGTGGAGTGTGGTCGTGAAGGATGCCAACGACCTTGCAACGAGGGGGAACCCATACGTCGTGCTGGGACAGGGAAGTGTGCGCGTGCAGACGTCCGTCAGAAACGAGACGCAGAACCCTGTGTGGAACGAAACGTTGGAGCTCCAAACTGGACCTTCTGGTCGCACGGCGGACGGGCAACCGCCGACTCATCCGCCTGAAACCCCCCCGCCTTCTCAGCCCTCCGATTTTTTAAAGTATGTGAAGTGGCCGCGGGGCACCGCCGAGCTGCCGGATGGCTCCTTCAAGCTCCCCAACGGCATGGTGCAGTTTGTGGACGGCAGCCTTCAGCTGCCGGACGGTTCAATGCGGTCCGCGCAGGGGGTGGTGACGCTGCCCAGCGGCGCCGCGGCAGAGGTGCTGCCGGACGGCTGCGTGCGGCTGTCCCCAGGGTTCGGGCTGCTGCTGCCGGACGGGGGCTTGAAGCGCGATGATGGCTCAGTCTGCCGGCCCGACGGCACAGTGCAGCTGCCGGACGGGACGTGCGCGAAGGCGGACGGCAGCGTCTGCAAGGCGAGACGGAGCTCCTTCCATATGCCGGGGTTCCAACCCCCGAAGGCCCCGGTGAACCGCGAGCCGGCCGGGCCCGGCGACTTCGTGGTCATGGTGTTCCACAGCGACAAGGACCACCCCATGGGCCAGGGCCTGATCCCGGCCACCCGCATGCCGGCCGACCACCAGTCGTACGACGTCTGCATTCCCCTCACGCTTGCCGGGAGCCGCGCGGGCAAGGTGCACCTGATCCTGCAGAGGGCGCCGGACGAGGCGGATGGCCCGGCGCCGTGGCAGGTGACGATCAAAAGCGCCCAAGATTTGGTCGCGCACGCCCCGGACGGCTCCAGTGACCCGTACGTGGTCGTCTCCGTCGCCGGGGCCCACGGGCGGACGTCGCGCAAGGACCAGACCCTGAGCCCGGAGTGGAACGAAACGGTGGAGCTGCGGCGCAGCGCGGAGCCGGAGGAGCCGGCGCCTTCCCCTCTGCAGGGCGGGCGGCCTGCAGCGACTGGGAGCGGAGAACCACGCGGCGCGTATGCATCGGCCCCGGCATCAACCGGTGCTCTGACGTCAGTCAAGTGGCCGCGGGGCACCGCCGAGCTGCCGGATGGCTCCTTCAAGCTCCCCAACGGCATGGTGCAGTTTGTGGACGGCAGCCTTCAGCTGCCGGACGGTTCAATGCGGTCCGCGCAGGGGGTGGTGACGCTGCCCAGCGGCGCCGCGGCAGAGGTGCTGCCGGACGGCTGCGTGCGGCTGTCCCCAGGGTTCGGGCTGCTGCTGCCGGACGGGGGCTTGAAGCGCGATGACGGCGCCATCTGCTTCTTGGATGGCCTCCTGCAGCTGCCGGACGGGACGTTCCAAGAGCCTGATGGGTCGCCCGCGCGCGCAAAGACCCGGCGCAGTGCCTTCCAGCTCCCGGGTTTCCACCCGCCAATGCGACACATGGCCGCGCCGCTGGCGCCGGAGTTCGAGCCCGGCGCCATCGGCGTGCGTGTCTTCGATGGGGCTGCTCTGGCCCCAGAGGCACTGCTTGGCTACGGCGCGATTCCCGCCAAACGGCTGCCGGAGGACACACGCTCATATGACGTGTGTGTGCCGCTGACGATGGGGAGGATGCGCGTCGGAAAGATCAATTTGGCGCTGCAGCACGTCCCGGCGGCAGACGCCCCCTCCGGGGCCCCCGGTTGGGCCATTGTTGTCATGGACGCGGTCGAGCTGCTGCCGCAGGACGGCCGCACGTCGTGCGACCCTTGTGTCGTCATCTCGTGGGCGGGCACCGAGGCCAAGACTTCCGTGCGGCCGCAGACACTGCAGCCCGCCTGGGGCGAGACCCTGGTGCTGCCAACGGTGCCGGCGCCGCCGGCAGCACCTCCGGGCGTTGCCGCCCCGACGGCCGCAGCGCCCTCCGCACCTCCGCTGGTCGGCGCGCCGGGGCCGGCAACGACGCCCTCCGAACCTCCGGTGGTTGGCACGCCGGGGCTGACGGACGCGGCGCCTGACGCGCCACCCCAAACTGCCACGACGCAGGACGAGCGCCACGGCGCACCGGAGGCCGGCCCGGCATCGCGCGACGTGGGACTCGCCGAGCCCCCCACGGGCGCCCCGGCGCCAACAGACGGAGGCGATGCGGCCAGTCCCGCGCCCGCCGCCGCAGGCGCCCCGTGGCCGCCGGGCACTGCGGAGCTCCCGGACGGAGGGCTGCAGCTGCCGAATGGAATGGTGGTGCGTCCCGGCGGCCGCCTTACGCTCCCGGACGGCTCAGTGCGCGCCGCCGACGGGGCGGTGACCCTGCCGGACGGCACGCCGGCCACGGTGCTGCCGGACGGCTCCGTGCCACTCTCGGAGGGGTTCGGTGTGCTGCTGCCAGACGGCGGCATGCGGCTGGCGGACGGGTCGATCTGCCTGCCGGAGGGGGCCCGGCAGCTGCCGGACGGTGTCCTCAGAATGCCCGACGGCAGCCGCGGCCGGGCCCGGCAGTTCACGCGCCCGCTGCCCGGCTTCCGGCCCCCGATCCCGCACTCGGAGTGCGTGCAGTTCAACGCCGGGGACCTGGGCGTGAAGGTGTACAGCTGCCTGGGGAACGTGCTGGGGCGCGACGACCTGGTCGGGCACGGGGCCGTGGCAGCGGCGGTGCTGCCGGCCGACGACCGGCCGTACGACGTCGGCGTGCCGCTGGCGCTCGGGGGCGAGCCCGCGGGGAAGGTGGACCTGGTGCTGCGGCGCGCGGCGCCCCGGGGCTGGGAGGTGACGGTGAAGGGCGCGCAGGGCCTCCCGGCGGACGGGGGTGCCCTGCCCGACCCCTACGCGGTGGTGCTGCTTGGCCGGGCGCGGGCGCAGACGCGGGTGGAGCGGCAGACGGCCAGTCCCCGGTGGGCGGAGACGCTGCGGCTGGAGGCGGGCGATGACACGGACGTCGCGGTCGGCCAAGCGGTGGGCCCCCCGGTGCCGGCCCAGGACGTGGACGCCGCCGCGGCAGGCGCGCAGGAAGGGGGCCCGCCGGAAAGGCTGGGGCCAAAGCTGCCGGCTGTCGGCGCGGAGGATCCTCCCGCGACCGCCGCCGGGCAGGCGGCGGATTTGAGTGCCCCTGCGTCTGGGACAGACCCCTCTCAAGCCCCGGCTGCCGGCACCCACGATTCCGGTGGACGCGCTGAGGCCAGCGATGTTGGTGTGCGTGGGGCCGAGCCCCCGGGCGCGCCCGTTGCCCGCGGCGACGTCTCGACCGCCGTGGGCGCGGGCCCCGGCGGCGCCGTGCGGTGGCCGCTCGGCACGGCGCGGCTCCCGGACGGCTCGCTGCGGCTGCCGAACGGCGTGGTGCTGCAGCCGGACGGCGGCTACCGCTTCCCGGACGGGTCGCGGCGGGCCCCGGACGGCGTGGTGACGCTCCCCGGCGGGGCGCGCGCGGCGGTGCTCCCGGATGGGGCGGTGCAGCTGTCGGAGGGCTTCGGGCGGCTGCTGCCCGACGGGAGTCTGCAGTTGGTGGACGGGTCGATCTGCCTGTCGGACGGGTCGCTGCAGCTGTGGGATGGCGCCTTCGAGACGCCGGACGGCCGGCGCTGGGCCCGGGCCCGCAGGAGCACGGCCCGGCTGCCGGGCTTCGCGGCCCCGCAGCTGCACCCCAGCGGCCTCCGGTTCGCCCCCACGGACCTGGGCGTGATGGTGTGCGAGTGGGACCCGCTGAGCCACGGCGACTGCCTCGGCCACGGCACCATCCCCGCCGACCGCCTGCCGACCGACCACCGCGCCTACGAGGTCTGCATCCCCCTCACGCTGGGCGGCGCCGCCGCCGGGAAGGTCACGCTGGAGCTGCAGGCGCGCGCGGCGCCCGGCGCCGCTGCGTCGGGCGCCGGGACCGCCCCGGCCGGGGCCAGCGGCTGGTCGGTGCTGGTCAAGTCGGCCCACGACCTCTTGGCCGCGGACCCCAGCGGCCTCACCGACTCCTACGTGGCCCTGTCCTTCGGGGGGGCCGAGGCGCGCACGACCGTCCAGAAGCGGACGCGGAGCCCGTTCTGGGGCCAGGCCCTGACGCTGGACCCCCAGAACGCCGCGGGCCCGGGGAGCGCGCCCGCGCCCGAGCCCCTCGTGTACGGCTGCTGCCGGGTGCTGCCGCGCGGCGCCGTGATGCTGCCCGACGGGTCCGTGCGCCGGCGGGACGGCTCCGTGGTGCTGGCGGACGGGACGCAGGCCGTGGCGGGGGCGGATGGGGCGGTGGTGCTCGGCGACGGGAGCCGACTGCTGCCGCACGGGCTGCTGCTGCTGCCCCACGGGGGGAGCCTGACGCTGCCCCCGTCGGCCCTGCAGGCCCCAGACGCCGCGCCGGAGCTGTTTTGAGTGCAGGGGGTCGGTGGCACTTTGATCAGGAGGTGCGGCGGAGGCGGGGGACCACCGAGGCCGGACCGCCGTGAAGTGTTGGGACCCGCTGGCCCTGGCAGCGTTTTGAATGAAAAGAAGAGAGGGGCTGTCACGAAGAAGAGGTTTGATCAAACAGGTCTACTTTGGTCAGAACTCTGCAGCTGAGGTGCGACAGCCGCCCCGCTGTGATGGCAGCAGAACAGCAGGACCACCACCAACACCAGCGACGCAGCGCATTGCCAGTGTACGATTTGCCAAGCCGCCGGACGGTTTGCCCGGCCAACCGACTGCCGGTTGGTTGGCTGGCCCACAACAATTTCCTCGGCCTTCGGTCTTTCTTGTGCTCCAGTCGCACACTGGGATGCCGACGGGCGTGGCGGCTCCCGCTGCATTTCCTGCATCAGAATCAGCTCGTTCTCACGACGTGTTATGTCCGCTACCCCATCGCCTTGCGGAACAATCGCAGCATCGGACAGCTCTGATCCCTGATTCCGAGAGCTTTCTCGAGTGCCATCTGGTGAGGGGGCTTCGCCAGCTTGCCATGGCCTGGACCCTCTCCCCCAGGGATGAATCGGAAGGGGGGGAGGTACCCCCCCGCCCCCTTTCCAGGGCGCCCAGCCTATGCCCAGCCACTGTCTCTCTGGGCGGCAAGTGCCGGCTTCGGTGGCATTTGTAACCGACAGTAACCGCCCCCAACCGCTTTGGCAACCTCCTCCTCCAACCGCCTGCCTAGCCGCCTCTGGGGCCGCCTCTGAGGGCCCTTCCCTTCTAATGCACCCCTGCCCCCCCCCCCCAAAAAAAATTGCTGCAGCCGGTTGCTTGGCAGGTCCACCACCCGTCTGCTTTGCCGGCCACCTGTTTACTTGGCGACACATTCTGGCCCTACCCTCCCCCTTGTCAAGCGCGTCCTCCGTCCACTGGGTACCCTCTGAGCTCACGCCAGGCCACGGAGGTGTTTTGGATTGAAAGGCGCCCTTGTTTTCGAAGCGCAGGCGCCCGTTCCGTGCGCCACCTGGCGTGTAGATACTGACCTCGTTCCCCCGTTTTAGAGATGTAAGATACCATGTTTCTGGGGGCGCACCGTGCGCTGTGCCCGCGCTGTGCGAAACGTCGGCTGTTTTCCACCGGCAGTCACGGATCCCAGGGTCCTGAACTCTGCACCCTACACCCCCTGCGGGTACACCAGGGTTTTTTTTTTTAGTCTGATGCTTGCCACGGGTCCCGGGGTCCTGAGTTGTGCACCCCCCGATGCTGTGTTGAATTGATCATGCATCCTTCTGTACATGAGTGGTTTTCAGGGGTGTTCCCGGTATCAGCAACGTAATCATTGGCGCTGCGCCCGCGCTGTGCGAAAATGCCCCTCTGCCTCCTCCCCGTGGAGCAGGGCCCCACATATTGACGTCCCTCTCCGCAGATCCCGATGGGCGTAAATCCTGGGGCCGGGCAGGGACGTCCCTGGGGTCGGGGGCAGGCTTGTGCTCGAATCGGACAACGGTAAGGAGGAGCCCCCCCCCCCCCTCCTCCTCAGACCCCCCCCCCTCTGGGTCCGTCAAAGCATTTCTCAGGGATGCAATTAAGTTTGGTAAAGGGAGAAGATTATGGGGCCATTGATGGTCCCGAAGCCCTTGGATCCTGGACCCCCCCCCCCTCCCTCGCCCCCCCCCCCCTTCTGAAACAAGCCTGAGACATTTTGGTTGACCTGCTTTCCGCGGGGTCGTTTGGGACACGAAGTTGCTGAGCCCTGCACCAACCCCCCGCTTCACCGATCTTGCCGGGGTGTGGCCCGTTCCAGTCCATGGCAGCCTCATCCACGAACGCCTCTATTTTTCGACGGTGCTTTTTGTGGGAGGGGACGGCCCAGCCCATTTACCGGGGGCAATGATGGGGATCTCCCCATGGCAGCGAGTAGACATACCATCGGCACTGTTAGGCCGCCACAGCCGGCCCGAGGGTAGCCACAGTCATGGGAAGATCAATGCATTCAGTAGCACAGACTGTGACAAGACAAGGCCAAGAGCTACCACTCATTTTTTGTTCCGTTCGTTGCCAATCAGGTTTGTTGCCCATGTCGTGCGCAGCGTGGGTTTGTCGAACGTTGTTGTCTTTATCTGGGCTGATGATCGATGATTGACCATGCCTGCGTGAGCAGGGGGATAGTACTGAGCGTAGGAGACGTCCGTATCGAAGCACTGCAAGGCATGTGTCTCCAGGGTACTTCCCCCCTCCCCTTGTGCCAGCATGGCCCTGCCTAAGGGAGCGCACCGTGCGCTGTGCCCGCGCTGTGCGAAAAGTCGGCTGTTTTCCACCCCCGGTAGCCATGGGACCCAGGGTCCTGAGTTCTGCACCCCCGATGCTGTTTTGAATGGATCATGGACGCTTCTGTAGGTGGGTGGTTTTCAGGGGTGTTCCCGGGATAACCAACGTGAAAATTCGCGCTGTGCCCGCGCTGTGCCCGCACTGTGCGAAAACGCCCCCTAAGCGAAGCAGCCGATGGTCATCGCAGTGTTTGTTGTCCAGAAGGCGCAAGAGGACATGTCTGTGAGCCCTGTGGTGGGGAAGTGGGGTGTCCTCCGCAGGAGGGGGTGCTGCTTGCTTTCTGCCCACTTCGAATGGGGGAGTGATGCGATGTTCAGCCGACGTTGCTGGAATGGGGACCAAGCCCACAAAGGACCGCTTGCTCTTGGATGGGGTGCCAGCCGAGTTGTCCAAGCATGTTGGCAGTGCTTGCGCAAGGGGGCTGGGTCAGTCAGATGACTGGAAGGTCCAGGGTCTTGATGGGGTACCTTGGGAGAGTGGAATGAGTTGGGGTGCAAAGGGGCACCAAGGCCCCATATCTTGGAGGAGGGTGGAGGAGGTGGAATTGAAGATAGATGTTCTTGGTTGCCCATGCTCTTAAGTGCTTGGAGGCTCACAATCCTCCTTTCCAATCCACTTGTCTTCTAGATGTTCAGATGCTGTACTTCAATGCTGCAAGGTGCCCAAAAGGCTTGGGTGGATGAATATTTGGGTGACCTATTTCGCCCCCGCAGTCGCCCCGAAAGGTGCGAATTTGTGCAATCAATTTCCTTGTTTCCTCCGAGTGGGCGTGGTGTCGTAAAGGGGAGTTCCCACCGACTTGCCTTCAAATAGAAAAGCCGCCAAACCTGTGCTGGCGGACCCTAATTTCTGTGGAGTGCTTTTGTGCACTGTTGCCAGGATCCTTTTTTTGTTTCCGTGCATTGGTTGGCCAGTGACAACCAATGCGGTGTGTGTTTTTGGTTCCTTTTTTTTGTTTCTGTAAATTGACTGATCAACAGCAATCATTGTTGTGTGTGTTCACTTCCGACGAAGGGCAGTTCTTTGCCATCCATCTGCATCTCAAGAGCCCACTTGATTCTGCGCTTGACTTACAATGCGGTCTTTGGCTCTGTCTCAAGAACGTGGGTATTTCTGTTTTTGTTTTGTTGCTGCACAATTTTCTTTTTTTATCATTTCCACAATGTTCTTTCGTGATTCGAACGCAACGCCTGTGCGAGCCCACTCCTGGTTCCCAATGTTCCCATCATTCGTCAGTTTCACTTTTTAGTTACCCCTCCATGTCCCTGTCATGCCTCACCTCTTCGGCCCCTTTCCTGGAGCCGACCTCTTTTGTAGTCGTCTCTGAAGGAAACCTGCGCGCCAAATGATCACTACACGCCAGGCAACTATTAGGGAGTTTCACACAGCTCCCTCTCTCCCTCTATCCCCGTGTTTGAAGTGGAGTTCATCTTCGCAGTTTCTTTTTTTTTTTGTCTACTTTCTGTTGCTGAGAGTCTAGGTAGGGCAGACCGGTTGTTGCCTGTAGATGCTGAAACTGTCAGGGGGTTGACCTTTCCTTCGAGCCTTTCTCGACCAAACAAGGAAAACTACGCAATGGATGGGATGGAGGGTCTCACCAGAACCCAGCAGACCGACCCGGGCATTGACCTTGCAGGATTGGGACAAAGGTCATGTTGGCTGCCAATGTCTGCACAAGATTTTTCGCCGCCGCTTTGTGCGATGGATGCGACGCGACAATCGATGGGAATTCCGCTGGAATACCCCCCACGCCCGGCCTTGTCTAAGCATGAAAACCCCGTGTTCCCGCCGTTTTTGGAACCGCCATTTTCGAATGTACAGAATGTGAGCCCATTGTGTGTCGGAGGAGGAGGAGAGATGCATGTGAGACTCGGTCCTGGCCATCACAGCGTTGTGCGTCGCAGTTGTGATGGGTGTTGATTTGCTCGGGGGCCATGGCCAACGATGCCGTACCCAGCGTGCACCCCATTCATGTCCGGGCCTTGTCACGCAGTGACAAGCAGACCTGATTTGACCTCACGGCACCTTTACTGGGCACATGGCACGATGCATGTGAGCCCCTCACGGCCCCGTTGCACAAGTTGAACTGAACGTCGCTTTCGGGTGACGGCTATCGTTAGATTAATCCCCAGCACAGTGCCCTCGTGGTCCCGTCCGTTCTGAGACCTGGCCGTGGTTGTGCAAGGGGGAGGGGCCCGAGCTCCCCCACAGGGGTGGGCGCGGTGTTTGCACTTCCATTGTTCTGCTGTGATTGGCGGCGAATGCTGCTGCAACGGGGCCCACCGCCTCGTGAACCCCTGGCCTGTGGGTCGCGTGTGCGCACGGCCTTGTCTCAGCGCAGGATCCCCGTCTGACCTCGTTTCCTCTGATTTAGGCCGTGCCTGGCAACGGATCGGGGGTTTTGTGACTTCAGTATCCGGTAATTCATTCGTCATCTGACTTTGTTGTGACGGGGGCCCTCTGGAGGGCTCATGTCGGCCCACTGCCGGCCTGACTTCACGGATGGATATGCACCATGTGGCCTCTTTGTGGGAGATCTCTGGTCCCCACTGCCCTCACGCAACCCTCTAAAGTGGAGAGGATGGCATACCTTGACCGTACCCCCCCCCCCCCGCAGTCTGTCCAAACTGCACTTTTGGAGCATGCTTGTTGGGGTTTGCTTCGTGCCGAGATGCTGAATTGCATGGGCCTGTCTGGGGGCAAGTCTGGAACTGGCCCTTGGACTTCTGGATTTGGCGCTCACCGTGGCTCGTCCACGCATGCGGCGCATTTCCGCAGTTTTGAGACCCTTCAACTGCATTTTGGCCAAGCGGGGGGGTTTATGAATGGGCTGGCTCGACGTTAGGCTCCAGGGCTTTCTAGGCTTTTCAGCCAATCTGCACCTATTCGTCTGTCACACAGTGCCCTCAATTGGTAGCCTATGTCCGATGGCTTTGTGACATCTGTTGCATGGAAACAACATCTTTTCTTTCTGTTCTCGGGTCAAACCAGCTGTCGTGGGGGCTGATGGCAAGCTCCACAGCCGACGTCAAATGAATCACTTGACTTCATAGTGTGCGCATGTCTCAAGGTACACCGGGATTGAACCCAAGATTTGTTTTCCTTGTGTTACACATTTCCATCAGTGTGTCATAGTAGTCAAGGAGAAAAGTCCCCTGGCGCCTCCAAACCACAATGTGGCGACGCGAAGTAGCAATGGAACTGTATAGGGTTGTGCAACACTGCGCAAAGATTCTCTGTCACAAGGGCTGCCTTGGTGACCTGATATTAGTTATCTTGCCTCAGAGTTTGGATAAAAACGAAGGTGTGATCCAATGTTCCGTAGGTGAGAGTTCCTCTCTCTCTCTCTCTCTCTCACGCACACACAGCCGGGGCCAGGCCTTCAAGAGAGGACGGGGACACCCAGACCCCCCCCCCCCCCGCGAAGCGGGGACGAGTGGAGCTGCATGACGCGGCCAGGCATGGACGCAGGGATGGAGGTCACATAACCTCACCCCACCAGAGGTTCTGGCCCAGGCAAGGCCCCCAGCTGCGACCCCGGCGGGCGCCTGACAGGACGGCGCACGCAATGTACGTTGAACTGATTTTGGTGGCGCCTCGGGTGACCACGGGGGCCCTGGACCCATGCGGGTCTCCCTCTTTCATATTGTTTTTCCCCTCAGGCACACACACACACACACACACACACTCTCTCTCTCTCTCTCTCTCTCTCTCTCTCTCTCTCTCTCTCTCTCTCTCTCTCTCGCTCTCTGTGTGCATGTCAGGGGAATGCCGTTTTCGCAGTTTTGGACGTTTTCCACAAGCTGCCTAGTTTCTTGGATGGCTCGCAGCCATGCTATAAGAATATGGTTGGAAAGGCAATATAGAAAGGATGTTTGATGGTTGTTGAGGGGTTTGGCTGACACAATCAACACACAGTGTAGGAAAACGCAGCCCCCATACCTTTGTTTACACTACCCCGTCCTATTTCTTGAATTTCACCAATATCACCAAATGTTAAGCACAACGTGGTGTTTATTTGTGTTTCGGTAGTAATTTTTCAGTGTTTCTTGGTGTTTGTTGTTGTTCATTGGAGTTTATTGGTATTGAGTTTGTGTTTATTGAGTGTTTATTGGTGTTGATTGAGTGTTTGTTGAGTGTTTACTGGTCGTCATTGGTTTTTATTGAGTGTTTATTTGTGTTCAGTTGTGTTTATTTGTGTTTATTTGCGTTTATTTGTGTTTTTGGAGAGTGTATTGGTGTTTATTGGCGTTTATTGAGTGTTTATTGGTGTTTATTTGTTTATTTGTGTTAATTGGTGTTTATCTGTGTTTATTGGTGTTTATGGAGTGTGTATTGGTGGTTACTAGTGTTTGTTGGTGTTCATTAGTTTTTTTGGGTGTCAATTGGGTGTTTATTTGTGTTTACCGAGTGTTTATTGGTGTTATTGAATCAATACACACCAATAACTACACTCAATAAACACAAATAAACGCTCAATAAAAACGCACAAACACTCAATAAACACCAAATGAACACCAGCAGTTTTACAGGCACACGCGACAGTGTTGCACAACCCTACACAGTTCCATTGCTACTTCGCGTCGCCACATTGTGGTTTGGAGGCGCCAGGGGACTTTTCTCCTTGACTACTATGACACACTGATGGAAATGTGTAACACAAGGAAAACAAATCTTGGGTTCAATCCCGGTGTACCTTGAGACATCGATCGATGCAAGTACTTACCAATGTCGCCGCTCAGTTTCTGAGGGAGAACTGGTCTGGTCTGCCGTGGAAGACCTTTTCCAGGCTGCTGCAGCCAGTGCATCACCTCAAAAAGCGTTCACAGCCCTGTACTCTGAAACCTCCAACCCCAAAAAGGCCTGCATGCCCCACACTCACAGGGGAGAAGGGGGTCAAGTTCATCGGTGCAAAGTCAAGACGGGGGCCTCGAGAGCAGGAGATGGGGCCCTGGGTGCGAGAGTGGGTCCAGTTCCTGGGCAAACTGCGGGCCATCAAGGGGTTTCACCCCCCACAAAGGGGCATGGCATGGCTCAGGGGAGGCGTTGGGTAAAACCCTAATGTCATTACTCGAAAAGGGGACGGGGAGAGAGGCTGTGCGCTGGCACAGTTTCAGGCGCCTGGGGGCCACGCAGCTCCGAAAAGTAGGCACCCCGATGGCAATTGTCATGCTCTGGGGGGGGGGGATGGAAAACTGAGCGGGTCGCCAAAATATACACGGAAGCCCCTCCCAAGTGGAGGTTCGAGAGATTGGGGGAACTGCCATGGCCTCCCGGGGGGGGGAGAACGGGTGAACGCTAGGGTTCAAGACCAAAAAAGGTTCCACGCTCGCATGGTGGTTGCGTGGAGAGATCATGTTTGCCGGGAGTGAAGGTACACGATCTTCTAGGGTCAGGTGTGCACAAGGGGATGGCGGGGAACGCAAAAGAAGACGCACGGCGTCTCCGGGCCCAAGAAAAGGGGGGGGGGGGATGGCTGGCGACCGACGTCAGCGAAATGAACGGGATTAAGGTGCACAGGAGGGGGATGGTCAAAAATATGATCCTGGGCATGGCAGACGCCATGCATCTCCACGACAGAGGTGAAGACAGGCTCAAGACCCTGTATTGTGTACTTACCAGGGTGCAGGATGGGGGGGACATCGATGAATCAGGCGATGGCTACTACTATAGTACCTTCCCCCCCCCCCCCCCGTGTCCATCCCCCCCCCAGGGGGGGAACCGTCACTTGGCCCATGAACAATAAGAAATCAATAGGAAATCACAGGTGCCGAAGGCGCTGAAGAAAATTTTTGGTTGGGTTATACTAGAATTGGCTGGTCGGGAGTGGTGTATGGTCCCCCCCCCCCCCCGGGGGGGGGAACCGTCACTTGGTGGCGGTTCCCCCCAGGCTGGGGGGGAACCGTCGTCCCTTGGGGGGGGATGGACATGGGGGGGGGGAAGGTAGTAGCAACGACGAAGGGACCGTGACGGCTGAACTGGCAGCAAAGGGGGTGGGGGAAGCGGGAAGTGTCCGAGTCCATATGGAATAGGCTGGTGCCCGGGGACCTCCTGCGGGTATACAAGCGGGAGCAGAAAGCGAGAAGAGTAGGGGGCAACTCGTCAGAGAACTCCGGTGTGTCAGGGCCTGTTGACAGCATGATGGAAGCTCTCAGGGTGAGCACTGGGGGACTGCACCGCACCCAATCCCACCCCACTTGCCGAATGTTTCTCACGTGGAAGAATGAGCTCAAATGTAGGGCGATCCTCAACGCAAGAAAGGTAAACGAAGGTGACCCGTGACCCCCCCCCAAAAAAAATTGCGATTCCTAGGTCTGGAGGGTATTCGCCGTTGGATGGGGCAGACCCGCAGAGCCATGGGGGGGGGGCGGCACCACCGACGGGTCTTCCCGGCTAAGTTGGACCTGCAGAATGCCTACTGGAGCATTGAGCTCCTGAAGCGAGGTGTTTGTGGTGGAGGGGAGGTCGGGAAGGCGATACCGATATTCCAGGCTGTTGTTTGGATGGAGCTATAGCCCGGCGATTTGCCAAGCTCTGGTAATGGTAGTGATACGCAGGGTCCTAGGTTGTAAGGGCATTAAGGGGTGGGTGTACCTCGTGACATTCTCCTGTCATCTACGAGCAAGAGGAGGCTGCGGAGGGCCTTCCGCGAGTGCATCCCCCGCCTCCGGGGGGCGGGTTTCATTGTGGGGGAGAAGAGCGAGCCCCACCCCAAGTAGAGCATCACGTTCATCGGCAAGCGCATCGGGTGGGGACCATCAGTAACTCCATTGGGGCCCTGGTGGGTGCATTCAGGGCATGGATACGGGGGATGGGAAGAGGGCTGCTCCCCTCGAAGGCGATGGCGTAACTCCTGGGTAAGGTCTGTTGGCTTGCGCACCCGAATGCCGGACTGGGCGCCTTCATTGCAGGGGCGCACTGTGGTATGCGGGGGGGGTTTGAGGCAGATTTGGAAGGGGGGCTGCCAAAGGGATTGCGACTGCCCTAATGTTCGCTTGCGTCCCACAATCTGGTGGACCCCTTGGCGCAGGAGACGGCCAGGATTGGGAGGTATTTGTCGACGCCGCCCCTGAGGACGAGGGGTTCAGGATTGGTGTGGTGGGAGAGAAAGGTTTCTATAGATCTCAGAGGTGCCCCTCTTGGATTCGTACGCTCCAGCAGGCCAAGCTATTCGCCGTGTGCGCCGTGGCAAAGATTGTGGCATACAAGGGTGTGCGTTGTGTGCGTATAGGTTCAGACAGCATTGTAGCGCGGGCACAGATCAACGCCCTACGCGCATCAGTGGCCACTGCGCAGCAGTAGAGGATCCTCCGGTGCCTTTTCTGGCTCCGCTGCCGGAGTGCCACCACTGCCAGGTGAAATCCACGCTCAACCCAGCGGACTCCCTGAGCAGGGTAACACGCTTCTAGTCCCGCTCGCAGCCTATCGCCGATGCCAAGCATCGCAAAGGGATGTGGGAAAAAGCAGCTGAAGAGAGGTATCGGGACCTCACCGTGGCTAATGGGGTCCCCATGGAAATTCAAGCCGGCAAGCAGATATGGGAAGGGGTCGGGGGACGCGAAGGGGAAGCGGGGGCGGGGACGGGGGGCGCAAAGTCGCGCGCTGTAATGTGCTGTCCAAGGAAGTTCAACTGAGTTCGTGTTGCGGCGTCCCAGGGGCTAGGCAGCGGTAGGTAGAACTGTAAGACAGAACCTTACATTAGCACGAGCACAGCAAAAGACTCCTCAGATGATCATTAATGGCTGTAAACAAACATAGAGTTGGAAATTTGCATGCTTGGATATGAAACACTCAGTGCTTGGTAAAGTACATGTTTGTGTGAAATGTTGCTGAGTTGGATGCTTGTCACTTGCTATGTTGGCACCTTGATGTCACAGGTGCACATGTGACAGAACTGTGAGCATTTCTGAGTGTCTATTTTTTTTTCGATCTTGCCATGAGCTGAAGGTTGCCTGTTGAAGTATTACAATCACCATCGCAGTGCAGTTAATGGATGGCGTCCCGTCCAAGCCTGGGCAGCCACGCTTGCGGCGGAAGCAAGTCACAAGGACGTTCAAAGATAATGGCTTAGCCGTCGAGAAGGGAGATGAATGGAATGCCTTGCATGAAAACAAGAGCTGGGGCATCCGTCCACCTCCAAAGGTTGCAGTAGACGTGGCTCGGGCTGATTTTCATTTGGTTTTCTCCCCGAAGCACCAGATACGTGGCAGTGCCCTTGACCCAGGGCAGGATGTTAATCGCATGGCAGACTGTGTGCGCCGCTTCCTGGGTTTCTATTCAAGTTCTTGGTTCTGGTGTTTATCAAGAGTGCAAAAGTACCGCAGCAGTGTGAGAACCATTGTGCGGTGGTATCGCAAGCTGAAGGCCAACCGTGACCACCAGATCCGGCACCTGTACCACTGGTGGAAGGAACAGGAGGAGGCTGAGCAGACTCGCTTGGCTATGGACTTTTTGCAGGTGCATCTCAAAAGTGAAAAGCCCAAAGAAATGCCCATACCAACGAAGCTGAAGCTGGCGGTTGTGTGCGATCTCTACTGGACGCGGCACACGGCATACGCCCAGAAGTTCTCCAAGTGGCGGAAGGGGCTGGCGAATCTTGAGAAAACGAAGACAGCTCAACGCAAGAATGTCATTCAATTGGAGAAGGATCATCAGGATGATGTGCAAAAGAAAGCATGGACCTCCGCATCAGGACAGGAAGACTTGAAGAGCCCCAGACAACAAGCGCTGCAGATGGCCAAACTGAAGTTGTCTCAATTGGAAAGTGCTGGCATTCATTTGGCTGCACCAATTTGGAGATATGCTCCTGGGAACCCCTCGATCGAGGAGCTGAGAGAGAGAGCACATCAGGGGATGAATTTGACGGGCAGTCCGAAGACATTGGGGAACCAACTTGTGGACCCCTTGATCAATTTGGCCGCACTCCCCCGCCGACACCTCATGGACATTGGGGAGATCTTGTCGGATGTGGAGTACCATTCACGCAAATTCCTTGCTCCGAATATTCGAGATGCCAGTGAACTGCCAAACTCCAGGCGTCGCCAGGAAACCAGTTCCAGGCCTGACTCTCTCTTGACAAGGTCACTGCCGGACAACCCGCGCACCTTACTGTCCCGGCAGGGCAGTGTAGGTGATGTGGGCGCGTCTGCAGGCAGCGCCAGCAGTATGTTGATGGGACTGCGTCGAGAGCGCAATCGGAGGGCTGAGAGAAGCAAGCAGCCCATTTTGTCTCAAAGGGTCAGTTTTCAAACATATGGCGCCGAATCTCATTCAATGATTTCGGACAGTCCAAGGTACGATGGCGATGCAGAGGACTCTGAGACCGAGAACCCCCCGCCTCCGACACCTGAAGAGAGCCCAGACGATGCTGGGGAATCAATGCCTACACTCGCGACCTGCCCAACGCTGGACAACGGGATCACCGCACCAATCTTCGGAGGTGCCAGCAGTCGTGCCTCACCGCGAGTCAAGCGTTGCATTCCACGCGCTGGCGCAAATGGCGAGTACATTGCGATAGACAAGCGTTGCGACAGTCCCTGCCGCGGAACACCGAAGAAGTCCACGAGACAGAGCGCCTCGCCTCGTCAGAAGAGATCGGCTCCACAACAAGAAAGGGGCGTTACACTACTGCCACTTGCAACATCACCCCTGCCAAGATCATGTGGCGTGCGCAACGAGTCGTTGACCCAATTCACTGCAAAGCTGCGGCAAAGTCAGGCTCAGAGCCGTCAACCAGCCTGTACAACGTCTCCACCAAAGTCACATGCAGGTCGTCGACCGCTGCTGTCCATCCTGCTGACCTCGCGCACCGCTGAAGGCCGCAAGCCTGCCTCTGTGTGGGGTGTTTGAAGGCACCCACCTGCCACTGTTGCGCTGTGTGGGGCTGACACCCGGCTCCTTGATCCAGCTCTGGAAGCGTGCACAGCAATCCTGTGTGCTCCTGAAACCGCCTTTCTGTGTTGTCTCCCATGCTCCATTTTTATCTGCCTGTCTGTTTGAATGTGCGCACTTTATTCGTCCTCTGCGAGCAATACACTGCAGGGTGCCACCAACGTGATTCGTGGGGGATAATCGCCAGTGACGGCATATTGCCTGCAAACGGCGCAGATTTCTGACACATGTCTTTTTGATGTTGTCACCACTGAAAGCGATCCATTACACAGACAGAAGGGGGTGGGGATACAGAGGGGTCATGCACGGGGCCACACATGGGCTTACGGGGTACATCTCTCATGCTGCCATTTGGGATGCTTCACGGACAACAGCACTTTCATAATTGCATGAATCAGCACATTTTTTGCATGACGGCCCAGTGGCAAAGCAAGGGTGTTCGCCTGGCGGTTGCCCAGTACCTGAGCGTTCAGACACCGCTTGATCGCACATCTGGAATCGCATTTCGGGACGGGCGGCCTCAGGGGAGATTTGCTGCACCCGCCACCACTGGCAGCCGGGACCACCGGTCCCCAAGCCTCGGAAGGTCCAGTGAGCTGCACTTGGCGGGGAGATGGGAGAAACCGACGGGATGAGGGACGTAGCAATGACAGGGCAAAATCCTTCAACAACAAAGACCCTGTTGGTACTCCCCCCTTTAGGGGGCGATGCTGGGACCAGTACTCTGCAGACTCTGCAGACTGGGCGACAACGGACAACAAACACAAACCAACACAAGGAGGTGGATGGGTAGGGGGCACTGATGTATTAGAACGGCCGTACACCGGAGGAGGAGGGGGGGTACCCCCCCCCCCCGGACCCCCCTCCCCTCCCCCTCCCCTTCCAATGTTTGAGGCTGACAGCCAAAATTTTGCTTCAGTGCCTTCGGTGCCAAGAGGATTCAAGCCTAAATTTTTTTGGCCCGCCTTCGGCGGGGACCATAGGAGGAGGGGGGTCCCAGCCAAGCCCCCTCCCACCCCTTCAGTCCCCCCCCTCCCCCCCCCTCCCCCCCTCTAATACATCCCTTCGAAGAACTCTGCGCGCTTGCAACACAAATGAGATGACAACCCACACGAGTCCGGGTGATCGTTTGGGGACGATGTAAACATATATAGATCCATTGGGGCCCGCGCGGCAGCAGGTAGCATTGGTTGCAATCATGGTCCATAATGGCCATTTTGTGGCCAGTTGTGCGAGGTCCGTTTGGCATTTGGGGGCTACAAATCTGTGGTTCGCCAGTTTTGTGTGTCAGGGAATCACAGCACTGACCGATTGCTTCATACGTTGATTCGCATGTACCTGCGCGGCGCAGTCTCCAGGGGCGGCTGCTGTGGGTCATGTTGCCGCAGCCGAGCGGTGCCTGTGCCGGGACAATCCATGGTCCTGACCTCTGCGGAATCACAACTCTCGAGCAGCACATTCAGTGACTGTCAGACGTCTTGTACCTTGGACAAAGATGTGCCCTAGAGCGGGGGGCTTCAATGAAGGCTGGTCGGTGGCCCTCGAGGTTTGGGGTCAGTTCCCGCTCGGGAAGGATTCCCATTTATATGGCTTGTGGAGCATGTCTGCGGGCCCGCTCTCTCATTCCCTCACAGTCCTCATTCCCTGGCACAAAGCAGTGGATTCTTTTGTGCCGGTTTGTGCTCGGCCTCCAACAGACTGTCCACCCTGGCGGCGTGGTTTGCCACGCCCCGCATGGGTGGGGCGCCGTTCCAAAGGCTCGGGGACTCCTGCCACGACAGTGTTGGGGGCTACGCCAGGTGGAGCAGGAAGAACAGACGAGTATTCGGGAAACCGCAGACGGTCTCCGATAAGGGCAGAGGTATTGCTGACCAGTGATCCAAAAACTCTGCAGAGCCTGTGCTGTTCCACCCTTTCTGCGCTTAGTACTCTGGTCTGCCCCTTGCAGATCCCCCTGGCAGACAGGCCCCTGTTCTGCTACTTCTCTTTTCACACAGGCTTCGCCTGTAGCATTTCCCTGGGTATACGGCACCTGCACTGCCGGCCTCGCCATCCCCTTTCCCTGTGTGCTGCATTTGCCCGTGCCCGCGTGGACAACCTCTCCCCCCTGGTTGAGTAGAGCCCTTGTTTCCCCCCGTTGCAGCACTTGCTCTTCACTCGGCACCACCTGTGGCCCATCTTCCTCCCCCCCCCCCCCCCCCCACAAAGCTCCCAGAGAGCCACTGTTTGTTGCGGCGATCCAGTCTCAGCCGAGTATCTTCCGCCGCCCCCCCTCTGCTTTCAAGGGCTCATGCTGCCGCCTGTTGGTGGACCAATGCACTTCCCTCCTTGTGACCTCTACACCAACCCGACCACGTAACGCTCCCCTAGCCCCCCCCCCCCCCCCCCTCCCCATTGGTAAGGCA
This sequence comes from Eutreptiella sp. 'Long Island Sound 2002', assembly GCA_964036045.1. Classification (NCBI taxonomy): domain Eukaryota; phylum Euglenozoa; class Euglenophyceae; order Eutreptiales; family Eutreptiaceae; genus Eutreptiella; species Eutreptiella sp. 'Long Island Sound 2002'. The sequence goes on from OZ038395.1 coordinate 7,407,275, forward strand.
GAGGTGGTGGCACAGCACAACACTGGGCCAACCAGATCCAGCCAACCCCCACCCCTCCCCAACTGTGTAGCACGGGAGTGAGCAGTAACACCAGGAGATACCGAGATATTTGCCCACAAGGAGGCAAAATGACAGGTGTCAGCCCCCAAAGCCATGATGCCAGCGGGTGGGGCAGTTCCAAAATGGGGACATCATCACGGTGGCATCATGAGCGGGCTCCCCACCTCTCGCAATTTTGAACTCCTCCCTTCACCGCCAATCCAAATGAGCCCCCCTACCCACACGTGGAAGATTCCTCAAAAGACAAAGTAGTATGTATGTACACCCAGAAGTACCAACCGGCATATTCACTGAGCCTTTATGGCACCCCCATTCCAGGGTGTTTCAATGTTGTGGACGGATAGTGCAAAGGGGGGCGTATTAGACCTGCAAACAGCGAATTCCCGTGCCTTCTCTACAGCAGGTAATCATCCACACAGCCCAATGGAAAGCGTGGAACGTGACAGAACTCATTCAGTTCATACCCCACCACATCCCTCCCAGATCCTTTTCGGAGATGCACAATTGTCTTACAAAATACTTATGTACCGTACCAATGTGGGATCCACCAGACATGACCAAGGGTCTGGTGCTGAAATTGTATAGGTGGGCAGGTTGTAGACAATGATATGATAGTGCCCTTGTACGTGCTTGCAAGTCTCTTTCGGTTACCCTGCCAGTGGTGCGATCCACAAAATTGTGCCGCTGCTCATGCCCTTGGAACAAAGCTGTTCACAGTACCCGCTGTGAGGAGGAGTGCAAAGCGTGGAATGTCCATGTTGTGCTTCGTTTACAGGGAACCCCCCTCCCCCTCCATACTCCATTCATAGGAGTAGCCAAGCATTGGGCCTTGCATGTAACAACCGACAGCTGCCCAAGTGCCATGTGGCTTCTTATGAAATCCCTTTGACCCTGCAGCCTTGGTGTTGTATGGGCCGTTGATTTCCAACTAAACTAATGGTGCGATGCCCTCTTGTACCGTGGACAGAGCCCACCTCAGGCCTCAGTCCATAGAAAGGATTCCCGCGCGCGTGCAGAACGCTAACATACACGCGCACAGACAGACTTTGCTGAGGTACAGACCCAGAGAAAGAGTTTTCGAATCGGATTTTCTGTCAGTATTTAGGCATAAATGATATTACACGTGTTGAGATAATTTGTACGGCTAGATCGACCTGAGTGACAAGTGACGAGATATATTTGTTTTGCATCATGTTTTCAAATGCGAATTGCTCAGTGAGTCATATGCATGCATCATACAAGATTTCAGAATATTTTGCATGCATTGTAACAAGAGCTTGAACTCATGTGCCATTTATTCACTTGTCTCTCTTTTAGAATGGACCTCATGTGCCGGACGCTTAGTATCTTCGTAAGTTTGTAATATTGTTTCATTGTGTTTGTGTGTGGGCTTGTGTGTCTTGCATCTTGCGTGCCTATGGGATAAAGTTTTCTTTTTCTTGCATTTTAAAGTGTTTTTCAAGTGAAATTTCCAACCAAGTTTTAAGCAATTATTTTCCAATATACAACAAAGCCCATTACAGTACACCTCTTACACACAGGGCTTTGCCCGCGCATTCCGGCTTGTGGAAGAGGGCAGGGCAGCTTAATCCCCTGTGTTCCAACAAAGTTCCGAGAACGTTTCCTGGGGGAAACTGGGGAAATAGGATCAATGAGGGAAAAGGGGGAAAACAGGAGAAAAAGAGGTCCAGCCGCATGTAATCCCCTGCACGGCTGCCAATACGAGGGGCAACTCCAGCCCAATACCCGTGGCTGATGCCTCTCATACCCTACATGGAGCATCCACGTGGACAGCCAGCAGAAACCCAGTTCTGGCTTTTGTCCCTGACACACTTGATGGGGGTGCAACCAACACCCACAAGGTGTGCCCACGGCCCGTCCCGCTGGAAGACAATTGAAAAAGGCAAAAGGGAACACCTGTGCAACACAAAGACCAGGGTGGCACACCCACCCTTGTTACAATGCGCTCCATAGTCCCCATTCCCCTGGATTTCCCGTCATTTCCCTTGCCCTGTAATCGCCATCACCCCACCTGCCCCATCACCTCACCAGGGAATAGTGGCATCTTTGGGAATGTCTCGTCGACACCTTTCCCACAAAACTGAAGAGGGTTATCACTGATTGCGCCGTTTCCCCCGGTTCTGCAGGTGAGACTGGAAATTCTGGGCCCTGGGTCAGTGTAGAGTTCCACTTCAGGCGGGTGAACGAGCGGGCAGAGAGGAATTACCCCCTGTCCAGCTGGTTTTCTGTTGCAATTGATGTAGACTGTCAAGTCACATGCATTTGTGGTTGTTTGCCTTGTTTCCGCCTGTTCCAAACCATATCTTGCCAACTACGGGACTGCACACAAATGCACCCCGAGGAAGTGCAAGTGTGCACTGTGCGCAGTCTGGGCGGGGTGCAGATACAGCTGTACCATCGTTTTCAGAGGGGCAGGTGACTGCCTCTGCTGGGGACCTGGTGCGCCAGATTCATTGCAATTTGTTGCTTCATTTTCTTGCATTTTACGATTAACTGTAACACCTGAAAGCACTGTGATCCAAACATGTGCAGCCGCAGCATGCTGCAGCATGCCGCAGCACCCATTTTTGGGAGCTGCACATAGGGGTTTGGAAGCATGCCGCGGCATGCCGCAGCATCCAATTTTTTGGGTTCATTTGTCTGTCTGCCTGCTCCTCCGACGACCACGCTCTGCTTGCCATGTTGAGCGAACGTTCAGATTGATGGGCCACATCCAGACAAAGGACCGTTTGCATATGGGCAACAACAGTTTGCGCCATTTGGCTATGATGTATGTCAACAAACTCACTACAGACGATCCGGATGGTGAAAGTGATTAATGCGGCCCAACAGTGCAGTGCATGTTGTCTCTTGTTTGTGAGTTCAATTTTCCACAGATGCGTAGGTACCGACATGTGCAGGTAGAAGCATGCTGCAGCATGCCGCAGCATGCCGCGGCACAAGAAAATCACCTCGAAGAGAGGTTGTTAGATCAAGCGCAGGCGCGGGCGTCATATACCCCCCTTTTTTGGGGTCATTCGCGTAGCATACCCCAAGGCATGATATTGGATGTCCAACCCCTTGTAAAATCATTATTTTGCCCAATAAGAGCATCCCCCAATGGATTTTTTGATTTTGAGGCCTCTACCCCCTAAAACTGGATATCACTTTTTTGAGGGGGGGTGGGGGGGGGTGGGTGGGTGGGTGGGGGGGGGGGTCAAAAGTTTTTGCTTAATAGGCTACAAGCAGTGAGGACGCACGGCGCTTATAATACGGTCAGCGGCCCAATGGTAACGCAGCCGCTTCCGGATGTGCTGGCGTCGATTCGAACCCTAGTCTGCCAAATTTTAGCGCCGCCGCCGGCGGCGGCGCCAAAGTGCGCAGACTGGGGTTCGAACCGCCGGTCACACGGATGCCGGTTCGGCTGCGTTACCACTCGGCCACTACCTGGATTCCAGCGAAGGGCCTCCGTGCTGCTTGGGGCCGTATCTGCTACTGACAAAAAACCCAAACTGTGTGTATCTGTCTGACTGCCTGCTTGCTGGCTCAGGGACTGATTGGCTGACTGTCAACCTCTCTTCGAGGTGCACTGCCGAAGGCAATAGAATTTTCCAAGGGACCGCACATGCTTGCTGTGATCTGCACAATTGAACAAATGAGGCTCCCCACCACCACATACACTGACGCCTGCAGAGTTGCTGGTCGGATCATGTCCTTTTGTCTGCTTCACTGCTCATCATCACCTGTGGGCCTGCAAGTGGGCGATGTACCTTGAAGATCTGCCCTGCCCTCACCCAAAAGTCTAATGGCATCACCCAGCGCTTCGCCCAACCCATTGGCAGACAGAAGGTGACCAGGACCCCTACGTCACACATTCCCTTGGACGTTGGCGCACCTAGGGCACTGCCCCCCCCCCCCCCCACATGTCCACAGGAATCACACCTGAATCGGTTGGATATGGTTGGATATCGTGGGGTTGGTGTATATTACCTGTTCGGACACCAGTACATCCGGGCTGGAGTCAAGGGAAGCCCTGTACTAGCCACGCAGACGTAGGGACCATATTAATTTGGTACCTAATTTTAATTTGGTCCCAAATGTAGTGCAGCCACATAAGACATGGGTTTGGTGACAAATTTACCAGTTGCATAGGGTCATGGACACATTTGCTGTGAGTGTTTGCCCACTTGAACCCACATTGCTCTGATTTTGGGGATATTTCTGCACTATCCCCCTTTCTTGACCAGCTCATCTTGCAATTTTCTCTTTGATCCCGATGAAGTTATTTGGGCTAAGGCTGCCCGGGGTGTGTGGGGAATGGCCCATGTCTTTGATGGGAAGTTGTACTTTACAAGAGATCACACGCAAGGCAATTTCATTCCCAGGAGATTGAAGTTGTCCGAGGCCAAACCAGCCCCTAAACCTGGGGCAGAGGCATCTTCGAAGGCATCTTCAAGTGGTGAGCGTGTGCAGTTGTTCCGCATGGTGTATGACCGCAAGGTTTCCAGCCGAACATTTGTAGGCTTCTCATGCCTCGTTGCTGTAGGAACATGGGTGTGAACCTGAGGTTTCATGTTTCAAACTCCTTCTTGTGTTTACATGCCTTTGGGAAATTGGGTGGAGGTTAAGGTGCACTCATACCATGCACTCGCTCACGTGTGTGTCGGTAGTTGTGTGTGTCACGCGCAAGCTACGCCCCTGTCTAAGCTAGGGACCGCATTAATTCCGTACTTTTGCGCAGCTATTACAGAGGTGGGGGGGGGTTACTGGCTGCGGAATCACCTGTTGTGGCGCACACGGACACCGCACCCTAGAACGGTGCAGTGCATCATAACCCACTCTTCCCCGCGAATCACATGGAGTCAAGGGATTCTCCACCTCACCAAGATCCCCCTTTCCCTCAAGATTCCCAGGGTGGGTTCTACATGCCGGCTCTGCACAGAGATGTCTCAGCTCCCCGCACGTGTCCCACATGTGCGGCGTAGTATGAGGATGGCCCGTGCATAATCTGTCAGTACGAGCCGCCTGCACGGGAACTGCAGTATTCCCCGCCGCCTGGTCCCGATTAGTGTCATGGCACAATGCATCCCCACCCCTATAGCACATACGGTGGCAGATGAGTTGCACTTAGTCCAGTCCTGCGCATTCCAAAGAATGAACCGACCCAACCCGTGCACGTACAGAACCACAGGGGATACACTTGTGTCAAGCTGGACACGTGTGATGTGTGGGCAGGTTCGGCGCACCTGGAATGAAACTCTCCAAAAAGGCCTAGACCATGAGGTAACTCGGCAGGTTGAGTTCCCCATTTTCCTGCGAACTGACGGCCAATCCACCCAAGTACTCACTGTCACCAGGGACTCTACTTGAGGCCACTTACAAAGGGTGGTCTTCAATATCTGAGGTATACCTACGGATGAGCAGCATATAGTCTATCCGAGCACACTATGTGCCCTGCAAGTGTATGACACCCTCAGACAATACAACATAAGCAAAGATGCCACATTTTACGTATTTCCTAGAGCACACGGGGGCATGCATGGGTTCATGCAGCACATGACCCCAAAGAGGGCAACCCCCCTACACACCATAGGTACGCCGCCACCACTGCCGCCTATCCCGAATGTGACACAGGCTACCAACAATAGCACAACTTCCAATTTCCCGCACAAAGTGCTGTTTTATGTGAACCAGGGCAAGTCCTCACTATATCAATGGGAGGGCCATGGCACACCCCCTGGCCTCAAGCTAGGGGATAGGTTTTTCCATGACGAAAAACAAGTGTGCCCAAGGCAGGAAATGATTCGGGTTATGGCTTCAGTCTTGTTGTGGGATCATCGTAGCACTGGACAGCTCTGAACCTTGATCCCGAGGGGTCACCTCGAGTACTGTGAAGTGAGCAGGCTACGCCAGCTCATCTTGGTCTGAGCCAAAAAAAAAAAAATTCGGGTTATGGCTTCAGTCTAGCCGTGGACATCGAGATCAGCGACGGTGTCTCTACGCCGAACACCGGAAAACACATACTGCCACCCTTATTGGAGTCAATTGACCTTTTGAGATCTAGTGATCTGGCGTTCTGGGTTGCTACAACGAACACCATTAAGGAAGATAAATGGGATCAAAGCATCCCATGGAAGGTTAACCCGCATCACATTTTGGAAGGGCTAGCACTTACACTCAGGAAGCCGACAATCGAACACTCAATTTCCATTTGGGTGGTTCTAGAAACCGTACAAGCACCGGTTGGTAGCCTAGGAACTTCCATCCAGTTAGATGGCAGGCATGACATATGCATTTCCCGGCAGAAAGCCACACATGTAGTGTATGACCGGTCAAGACACTGGACCAAATGGCGCAATACCGAGTGGGTTAGGCAATCTCCGTTTGATAGGTACATTCTGGCTTTTTTGCTTCACACCAACGTGCAATGGCGGCCCCTAGCAGAATTTGGAGGCAACTTGTCCCCGATCCGGGGGCTTCTAAAACAATAACGGATGTGCCACCGGCTGTGTTTAGAGCCCTTGCCCACACTTCAATAGAGACAGTGAATGATTTCCTCCGTGAGATCAACTGCAGCAGGGATGTGGGCTCGGCCACTGCCCGTAGGAATGCTCGCCTCCCATGGAGGGGAGCCCGAGAACTTCCCCCACCGGACGAAGACACCCGCTTGTATGAGTACAACATCCCGGCACCCGATAGGAATACTCTACCGGACCTATTGAATAGCACAGATGGTGTCACCCAGTACATAGAGGTGTCCCGTGTGGCGGACGTCTACCTATTGCAAAAGGCCAAACCCAAGAGCACCACAGCAATGTCCGCGCTTACGTGTCCTGAGGACCTAGAGGTCGAAATCATGGGCGCCTTGGAAGTAGAAGAAGGAGAACCTCTGGATAGAACACATGCCTTCCTTCCGCAATTCTTTGAACAGTCAGTACCACATATGAGGTACCAAAGATGTGTTATCTTCCGTGAAGGCGTACCACTACAAGAAATGGCAATGAAGTTGTGGTCTAGGGGTACAATGTTTCCGAAAAAGCTGGATACTGACGAGCGCATTTTCTTTGGAAAGTTTGACGGAGGCACACAAGAGCAAGCACCCGTCCCCCGTACCAACAGAACCCATAGAGGTGATTATCACGGCACCAACACATGCGCTTGAGGACACCTTGCGGTTGGTCGCCGCACAATTCGGCAAATATGGGTCGATCTCGGAAATGCCCCAAACGGCACATCAAGTGTTCGCCAAGATGACACACTACTCTGTTTGCTATGAGGCTACCGATAGTACTATCATTGCGCATAGGGCAGTTTTTGAGGTCAGCACAGGAGAAATCAGTGTAGTAGGTAACTGTGATTCACAGTGTTTGAATCACTTTTACGCGCAGCTACCAGACAACTGTGATGAACAACCTGAGGACCTGGAATGGCGGGGATTCGAATTGGGTAAAATGTATGGATCTGCGGATGCCATTATAGAGCAGTCATACGGATTGACAGCCACTAAATTGGCGGCCAATGTTTGAGTACATGGATTCATGAATACCCGGCAACCGTCTGGACATTTCCCTCTAGAACAACGACCCAATGCCGTCCGGCATCGGGTGGGATGTGGCGGTAGCAATAAACATCATGTTCCTTTTCGGGTTTTGGTTGTGGCTGTATAGGGCACCCCCTTGTTCAACCTTCCGGCCATGTGTAACCGTTGTAGGGTACATCATACTTATTTATCGAGAATCATCGCGAATTGGGTCCACGCCTTGACGTGTTGGTGTTGCATAACCAGCGTCGGCGCCCCATTGCCGACCATTGCTCCACCACTACCAAAACCTTGTAGGCAGTCTATCTGTAGCGGGAAGTAGGGAAAGGGATATGAACGCCACAAGTGGCACCTAGCACACATACATTGGGTGTGCATTGTCCTGGTCACTCTGGTACACATACAAACCCGAGAGTACCAATACACCGTGCAAGGAGCTCAACCGGTGGCACCACATGTACCGCAATGTTTGAAGTTTGCAGTGTACATACCCGTGCACATGTTGTGGGATATTGGGGCACAATTGCGTAAGCTCAACAATGATATCCATCCATTGCTTGGGCTTCCGCCACCGCCACCAGGTCGATCTGTTTCGTTGCATTAAATGTGGGGCGTCCATTTTTGTCTAGATGGAGGTGGGGAAGACTTCTTCAAGAAGTTGCTGCAACTGAGCCCGCCATAGTCGGCCTACAAGAATTTAGGTTTCGTTTCGGGAGACAATCACCTGGCATGGACTGCTAGCATGGCGAAAAACTACATCCCCGTATCCTAGCAACCACAATCCCGATCCTATGTTCCTCATGCATGAGAGCGTACACAAGTATGTCACTATACTCCGATACTACCCCGGTAGAGAAGGGTTAGGTTTGGCCATCCAACTTGCTCTTCCTGACATGCCCCCCTTGGTGATCATAATCACACGGACCCTTCGAGAAGGCACAACAACACGCCATGGACAAATGGCTGAGCACCTTTAATAGAGTCGATATCCTCATGGGATATTTCAATGATAAGATATGGGGGGAATCATAGAAGCCCACCAGGTGGTGGCACACCAAACTAATTGACGGATCGTTGCAGGATCCAGCCATGGCTATTGCTGAAGACATCTCGCCTGCTGCATTGATAACACACAATAGGGGACGACAACTCGATGCCATGCTGGTCTCTTCTGATGCATGGAGAATATGCAACCATGAGCCTTACTACACCCTTGACTATTCTAATGCCGGCGATCGCCTTGGGGTTACTATGGTGACCCACAGCCCACTTCAGGAGAGCCCCCCTCCTCCACAAGGATACAGTTCTGTTGCTCATTGGCCCTAGTCCCTATTTCATAAGTTCAAACGGCATATGACCAAATGTTCTAAGGCGCATCCTCACAATGATTGCGCGCTGGTTGCCAAGGCTAACATGATTCTCCATGAAATCACACAGTTTGTTTGTCCAGCAGCATCCGAGGAAGGAGCCTGAGAATGACCCCCGCAAACAAGCACTACGCAGTGCCATCATACCCAAGCCACGCTCCCCTTACACACTCCATGACTAGGCGGCATACATGGGGGACAAGGAAAAGAGCCCCCCCCCCCCCCCAAGCTTTACGACACTTTCGTCGGAATGCACACCAACGAGGGAAAAATTTCTTCCAATCACTACGAATGTGGTTACTCACCGCTTTTCGTACCACTAGCCCACAACCCTACAGAAGGATCTGCACGGCGGCACCTCCCCCATTTTTTTGGTGACCCCCCATGGGATAAGGACAAATCCATGTCAATGATGAAAGACATCCTCCGGTCGCGAGAAGGGTTTAAACTGGGCAGCCCCACATGGAAGCAATTCTGTGAAGTCATCAAGCAACCCGGAAAGAAAGCTCCAAGGCCTGACAAGATATCCCCACACCCGTTGCAATGGCTACCTAGGGAACTCCAATGGGATCTCTATCGGGCCGTCTTCGATGTATGGGATACGGGGGAAATCCCATCACATTGGCTGGAAGCTAAGCTCTCCCTTCTATACAAGAAGGGCAACACGGATTCCGCCATGAACTATAGACCCATCAGTGTATCCAACTGCATATACATAGTACTGGCCCGGCTCATTTTGGATGCCATACAACAACCCATCAATGCAGCACTGTCTAACACTCACGCGGGTAGTCATAATGGTTACACCACCTCGCAGCAAGCCATGAACATGAGAGACCTGAAGGGAGTTACATCTCTATTCTCGACATTGCCAAAGCCCTTCCTAGTACCCCGCATGTGTGCCTCGTGGAGTCACTATAGGCATTAGGAGCACCACCACATTTGAGTCGTATGGTCAAGTCCATATACACCCCAAGTACGTGGTAGTGCGGAACACTACAGTTTCCACTAACTAGGGGCATCAAAGAGGGCTGCCCTCTGTCACCGGCACTGTTCGTGTTGGTATATGAGACCTTCCATGCAACGCTAGCCAAAGAATCTCCAGAAGCTAGCTTCTTTGTATATGTCAATGACATTGCAGTTGTCACTAGGAACACCAATGATATGCAACGGGTGGTTAAAAGGGTGCAGGAGTTGTCCCTCATATTGGGATACCAGACAAATCCGGGCAAAAAAGAGGTCTATAAGCAGGCCGGAACCCCACGGGTCAGGCAAAAGAGACAAGTGCTGCAACATGATGTACTCTGTTGGAATGGCAAGGACATCTTGGTGCGACCCCCCATATTTAGATATTTAGGACATACAACTGCGCACCCCTCTTGGGCGCAAAAGGCTAGAGATGAAGTCTTGGCTAAAGTGGAGTTTGATCTTGTGTGGTATGGATCATTACCATGAAATGCATTTGAACGGGCACAACTGCTCAACTCTGTGCTCATCCCTTGCTGGCTGTGTGATACTATGTTCGTCCCACATGACCGAATGTTTCAGCACATAGACAAAATATGTTTAGAATTTGTTGCCATTGCAAAAGGATTAGAACACAACAAAGAGAACATCTACAAGGCTCACAATGTTACCCACATCAACTCACCTATCAAGTATAGAGGACTAGGACTACGTCCAATATACCGGGCTTACAAAACTAGGTACGTCACCCTTGTTCAAGGACTAATGCGGAAACCCACTGGGAGACTGTCCAGATTGGTGGCACAACCCATAGAACGTGTTATGACACCTGCGTGACTACGTCACAATTCTGTCCCAGCTAGGAGGAAACACCACCCTCGTTCTGGCCCCGCGCAGAAGACCGCCCACTTCCGAAAATCTCTTTGATGAGCAAACATCTGGTGATGAAGAATGGATTACACAACAAGAAGTGGCGGTGGGCATACCTGAAATTGCTAGAAGATACATTGCACACTGCAGCACTAATGATGATCCCGCAGACGGAGAAGTCCCAACAGGATTTGCCCCCGTGGAGGTGGCAGGGATACAGTGCTACACCAATGGACAACAGGCGTAAGGCGACATATGGTATGGAGGCGGCAGTAATCTGACCCAAGAAGTAGGAGGAAGAACAATTTATAGGGCAGGAGGAGCCATCACTTGCGGTCCCCTGCAAGTCATTACCTGAGTAACCGGGCCACAACCTCATACCGGGCTGAACTTCAAAGTTTTTCTGGTTAAAACGGCTTTGGCCAACGAAAACCAAGAACTGACTTCCGACAACAAAGCAGTTGTGGACCACGCCCTACAAGCTCTCCACAAGGAGTGTTCTAATATGGATTTACGACTCATCCAGGAGGAAACACGGAACAAGCCCCTGTGGTCCAAGTGGGTCCCTGGTCACAGGGATGTAGCCGGGGCCAAAACCGAGGAGGAGCGAATGGAGATTAAACGTAACGATGAGGTCGACCATCTAGCAAAAATGGCGACCGGTTTCCCGCTACTTGAATATGAGCCTACTCACCTAGGTGATATCGCCGTCAATGGGGTCCAGCGCCTAACCCAGCTAAGAAATGGGTCATAGAGAGAAGGCGCTTCAACTTATTTTCAGGAACACAGTGGGTGTCATGGCTCCCGCTCAAAGGAAGCCGGCGGATGACTTGGGTTAAATGGCTTTGGGGAAATGAGCGGTGGGATGGATGTGGGGCACCATGGGACCATAATGTTGTGAAGCGCCAAGCACGGCACCCCCGTGCACAAGTGGCTGGTATAGTGCCCGAAATGGGCTCCCACCTTCTAGAAGGCATGGACACAATCATGGGGTACATGGGATGTATACACAGAGCAATGGCACGATGCCGTGTCCCCGGAAGACTTCCACCATGTCGCGTGCTTGAGAGTTCCCTGGTCCTTCTATGACCAACTGCCCCCGGGATATTGGGCCCACTTAAGCGAGCGCATGGCACATCACCAATATATGATGCTTCACATTGTCTACCAGCTCAAACAGGAGTTCACCATGCCCCCTAGGGACAACGAAGAAACACAACCCAATCAGTCCGTTAGCACATGGTATGGTAAGATCAAGCCTAGGGTGTGTACCCTTGATCCCACCCCACAAGTGTTGCAGCAACAAGTAATGTATACACCGCGTGCTAAAGTCAAGGCACCTTCCACGGCGGCATAGGAGGATGACAAGGAGTGTCACAAGATTCTGCAACGCCAGGATTCATACCATGCCAAAGTGAAGGCGCGAAAATACCTTGAGTTCACCCAAGATGCTGTTGGACATCAAAAAGTGATGGTGAAGTTGTTTGCACCCAAGATAAAGTACCAAACCACTAGAATGCTGCAGGAGGCACAGGACATGCACGACATTGGGTGCCAAAGTGTTCTCAGAAAATGGCACTATGACGGTATGTAGTATAGGACGGTGGGCAAGTGGTTACATTATATGGAAAAAACATACCGGGACGGGGCTATCATATCACATCCTGTGTCTACGGCACGCACTTATCCTAAAGGGCCTGCAACGGAGCGCGGAAGCACCACACAGCACAGCCTGCTCCCCGACACATGCCAAATAGGAAAATGATAGGGTGAACCAGAGCATCCCCAAACGCACCCATGCACATGCCCGAAGCAAAGAAAACTTGTCACAGGTAAGGGGATGAAGGCCAAACAGAGTCGTAGCGACCCTAGGTCGCACTGCAGGTATACTCAAGGTTGGAATATAAGTAGCTAGTTCTTTGTCAACCTCGACCCCTGTCTTAGACAGTGGAAGAAGCTATGTTATGTTCTGAGAGTGTACTTAGACCCCGAGATTGACTCGTACTGTTGCAGAACTATTGCAAAAAAAAGTTAGTCAAAAAAAAGTTAGTGTAGCGCAGCGGGGTAACGCAAGTTCTACAACCGGGGCCCCTGCACTGCACCCCCCCCCCCCACTGCTGTCCAGAGCCCCCCCCCTGTCCCACCCAACTGCAGTCTATTGTAATTTCTGAGTGGGGGGCCACAGGCGCCCACCCACCCGCCCTTGTGTCTTTGTCCCAGACGATCTGGGATGCAGTCAGGACAGCCTTCGGCCATTCAAATGCAGTCTCACAAACTTGCACAGTGCTGTCCAGGGAAGGGTGCTGTCCAAGGAAGTTCAACTGAGTTCGTGTTGCGCCGTCCCAGGGGCGAACACCCTCAATGTGCTTATTTCATAGAAAAATTTGGCATTATGGATTATTAGTGGACCCCAGCACTCCATGAGTAGGCGCAAATACACCACACAACAGTTTTCAACAGACACAAGTGAAACCCAAACTGGACACACCTGGACAGGGGCCCATGTGTACAGATGTCTAAACATGCCTGATGCCTACATGTGTCGTGTCGTTTTGAGAGCTTGCACACGACATGGTATGTACTCTGTGCAAATATCAGCGCAGGCTGCTGCTGACATCTCCAAAGTTCTTTTTTGAACTCATTGATTCATGAGACAAAATATCCCCCCCCCCCCCCCCATTTTGACCACCCATTCCCCCTAAACTAGGCACAACATTGTGGCGGAGAGTCGGAAAATGATTCGGTCAAAAGTCCACAAACCCACTTTGTGGTTTTGTTTGTTATGTTATGTTTTTAGATGGTAAGTTATGAGCAATTCCGCGCAGGGTGGACTCACCAAAGGCAATAGAATTCTTGCAGCCTTCCGATTGTTAGCAATGATTTTTTTTTGGTCCCCCAAGTCTGTGGAACTTGACACATGGCACTAGCATGCTGTGCATGGTCAAGAGCCAGCCCTGTGCCATGTCCAGGGGTTAATAGTGTCCTGAGGAGACCCAAGGCGGGTGAGAAATTTTCGGCTTTGGCATCGAACAACCGTGAAAACCGGGAAAAGGCAAGTAAGTGGCGTGGAAAAACGGGGGAGAACGGGGGAAAATTAAATTTGCCTTCCACTTGAAGGTAGGTAGCAACACTGTGTTGGTTGCCGCACTGCTCATTGTGTTCTGCGTGTGACCCTGCCCCCCCCCCCCCCCCGGTGCTGCAGTCCCGCTCGTTCACGCAGAAACGGCGTTGTGACCCGGGCCACTGTCTGTGTTTGTGTCAGGCTGAGCGTGGCTGTCATGTCCTGGATCCGTGAGCTCAAGCAGCACCGTGATGCCCATCCCCGCGAGGCGGGCCTGCCAAGGTCACCCATCTTGGCCAATAGCAGGAGGCGACGCACGATGGGGCCCGGGGGCCCCCGCCTGCGACGGTGCACCACGGCTGCGTCCATGGGCGCCGAGCCTGGGAGCCCCCGCCTGCGACGGTGCACCACGGCTGCGTCCGTGGGCGCCGAGCCCTCCCGTTGCCGGGACGTCAGGCATTCGCTGCCCGCAAACAGCCTGGGGCTGAGTCAGGCTCTGGAAGCCCCGCGTCCGGCCCCCGAGTCCAGTATCTTGGCGAAGCGGATGGCCAAAAAGGTCTGGCTGCACCGTCTGTGTGAGACCGGGCACGGGAAGAGGCGTTCAGCTGTTGGGTTGGGAGGCTGTGGAGCACGGCCAAGGTCAGGGACAGGGACTTGCGCATGGGGAAATACCCACCCCACCCGCCGGGGGGAGGGGGGTCTCGATTTCCTACAGTATGTGAACTCAGCGATTGTTCGATTAAAGTAGGTCCAATAGGGGAAGCCTAGCGGCGGTCTGTGACGTACCGCTGCACTCTATTGCTATTTGTGCCTGACAGTGGTCAGTCCACTGGCATCTGTATGTCTCTCTTTTGACAGAACGGTACCTATGGTCTTGTAGGCCACTGACGAGCCAAATTTCTCTCTGCGTTTTTGTACTGACTGCACACCGTGCCCACATTAGCTCAGCATTCCATCGGGGGGGGGGGGGGGGCTGAGACCTGATTTTTTTGGGTGGGGTGGTTGGTTTGGCCAAACCCCCCCCCCCCCCCACCGCCTTCCATTCGGAGCACAACTGATGTACGCAATGTGAGCAGCATCACTGGTTGAACTGATTGAGTGTTCACACCGCTGCCTTTTGCAGCCCACGGTCTTTGTGCCTCGTGCACACTGGGAAGCCTACGGGCGTGGCAGTCTCCCACTGCATAACCTGGTTTCAGACTCAGCTCATCCTCACTACGTGTCAGATCCGCTACCACAGTCCTTTGTGGGATCATCGTAGCACTGGACAGCTCTGAACCTTGATCCCGAGGGGTCACCTCGAGTACTGTGAAGTGAGCAGGCTACGCCAGCTCATCTTGGTCTGAACCCCCCCTCCCCAACAAAAAGCAGAATCACTGGTTGAACTGATGGATTCTGGCACAGGGTCAGGACTATGCTGGTTATTTCAAAGCCTGACCTCATGGCCACCGCCTTCCACCTTTCCACCTTTGTACCATGCAAATACAATCGTGTTGACACAAACAGGCTCACAGGTAGACGGACAGTGCACACGTGCCACACCCCGTACATGGGGATTCCCATGGATTGAAGTGCCGAACGTTGCTGCATATGCATACCAGGACGTGCATGTGTGGAGCGCTTTGTGACCTGCTGGCGGCCCCCGCCTTCCATTCTCACCCACAAAGCTGGCTGCCGTTCATCCGCATGCGGCGGGCGCAAACCCACCGAAGCAGGATGGTGGTGTGCCAATCAGGAGGGAGAGCAAAGGCAATGCCCTTACCCCGGCCAGGCAGGACAGGGGGCAGCAACATTGGCACCCAGCACAGCGTGGACCTGCCTGAAATGAGAAAGCCATGCAGGTCTGAACAGAGACGGGGCTGGAGCCAAGCGGTGGGTCTCCAACCCTCTTAATGAGTGGTCTGGACACTCGCAACCACTTTGACGCTGCCGAGCGGCAATGTCGGACAGAGGGGGGGTGGCTCTTACTGGACGCCGCGTGCGCATGGTGCCGGCAGAAAAGCGTGGCAGACCCCATGCAGCCATTGGTCCTGAGGGCTTTTTTTGGCAGAGATTTGCATGCAGAATGACGAGTTATGGATGTATTCTCATAGGAGTCCTGAGAAAAGGGTAGTCGAAGACCGGTTATGGCCCATAAATTAGGCTGCGAGGGACATTTTGTGACCCCCCCCCCCCAGATACCGGTCATGACGGGAAGTGACCCGGATGCCATACAATGGCAAGAACAGGCCCTCAGAACACATGCCACCCCGCCAGCCCTCACCCCCATCATCACACGCACCGGCTACCAATACAACACCACATGGGTAAAGGGAGTACCCATCACCCACCGACAAAATATCCATTTGCACATCCACCACGACCCATGGTACACACCTCAAAATGATCAGCCCCTCGTGGGGGTCCTGTTGGTTTGGAGGGTGACGAAGGAATCGAGGAGTTGTACCTTTTGCTGTTGGTGCATTTTCGCATTGACCCACACGCACACCCACACCCACACCCACACCCACACCCACACCCACACCCACACCCACACGCACACCCACACCCACACCCACACCCACACCCACACCCACACCCACACCCACACCCACACCCACACCCACACCCACACCCACACCCACACCCACACCCACACCCACACCCACACCCACACCCACACCCACACCCACACCCACACCCACACCCACACCCACACCCACACCCACACCCACACCCACACCCACACCCACACCCACACCCACACCCACACCCACACCCACACCCACACCCACACCCACACCCACACCCACACCCACACGCACACGCACATTGTTTGTGGCGGCATTTCGGCGGGCCGACTGGCGCGGCACGTGGTGCTGCTGGGGGGAATCGACCCCCAGAGCCACCTCATGGCACCCCAACGCCAGGATGATGTGATGGCCGCCCAATGCCAGTGGAACACCCCGCCAAGCGGAGGATGGTGCAGCGGTACATACCGACCGGCAGCCGTGAATCCGTGTGCTCGGGTGTTGCCGGAGGAGTTGCAAGGATTGGTCTCACGGGGTCAGCGGGGGATAGCCGTGCACAATGCGGGGGGCGCCATCCCACGAAGGGTGATCCCTCTGACTCAAGAACTGCAGCCCCCGAGGCACCTGATGCATTGTTCACTTGATGTGCCGAGCTTTTGCATCCATTCCCTCCTCCGGCCCCCTATTCCTCAGCCGTGTGATCGGCCCATTGTACCTGCGTGTTGCCCGCCCATAGTCCTCCGACCCTCTTGAGTCCGAAGCGCTGCCGTTCCGGTTGTCGACGCTGGACCGCGGCGCGCTGTCCGCGCCGGATGCGCTGCTCGTGCTGTGTCCACTGGGGAGCCCGTCGTGGCACGAGCGGATGAACACCCGAAGGCTCTCGCGCGCGCAGTACCGACTGGCCCGCAGCGCGTTCGACCGGCTGGATGCCGCCTGGAAGGGGTTCATCATCCGCGAAGACCTCCGGTCTTCCTGCGTCATCGACGCTTGCCCGATCGACTCGCCGGCGTTCCGCGCCATGGACACGGAGGGCGTGGGTCGCGTGTGCTTCCCCCAGGTCGTCCATTACGTGTACCCGAACTTGGCCCCACAATATCTGGAGGCCTGCATGCAGGCGTACACGCCCCCGCTAAAACCATCGGCCCCCGGAGTGCTCGACCCTCACGGCGCGGGGGCTTGGGAGCTCGAGAGCTTGTCCCCGCCGGCGGCGTCCCCGCAGCTGGAGTGGATGCCCCAGAAACAAAGGAGCTTCAGCTGTTTGGATGTGATGACTACGATGCCGACGGCGACATCCCCATCAGGACAATGAGACCCGGATGCCAGGGCTGTCCTTCTTTTGGTTTGTATTTTCGCTAAGGACAGCCCTGGTGGCTAACCGCCGACCCCCAGCGGTTAACCGCCACCCCGGCACTCGGTGGCCCAACTTTTGTTCATGAAGCACCGCCTGCGGGCGAAGGTTCATGCGCGTTCCCTTTGCCATCTGCGCTTCGTTGGGTGGGGCGGGAAATGAACGAAATTGATTGTTTTTTGTTTTGCCTTAAGGACGGCCCTGGGGCACACGCTCGCGACACCACACAAAAATGAATGCCCGGGCCCGAAGGTGCAACACCCGGTGATCGGGCACGCCTGGCCCTGTGTTGCAATCTCCCACATCAGATGTGGTGCGGAGCACCCTCCACACTTCGTGGCCCGGGCAGCGTGTGACGTCTGTCGGCCCTGCCAGGGGACCGACTACCCGTGGTGCCCGTGACACCGGCCCCGACATTCAGGAGTCGTGTCGCTGTGACCGCGCGTGTTCTCTTTCCTGCCATTGCTGTACTTGTCATACAGTCCGCTTTCCATTACTCCCAGATCCATTGTCCCTCACTTCGTCTCTCTCTCTCTCTCTCTCTCTCTCTCTCTCTCTCTGTCTCACTGCCCCCCCCCCCCCCTCTGTCTCTCTTGTTTCCTCTTTCTGTTTTTCTCTCCCTCCCTCCCTCCCTCCCTCCCTCCCTCCCTCCCTCCCTCTCTGTCTGACTGCAGCCCCCCCCCCCCCTCTCGTTCTCTCTCTCTCTCTCTCTCTCTCTCTCTCTCTCTCTCTCTCTCTCTCGTTCTCTCTCTCTCTCTCTCTCTCTCTCTCTCTCTCGTTCTCTCTCTCTCTCTCTCTCTCTCTCTCTCTCTCTCTCTCTCTCTATGCGTGTATGGTGCCGTGCATCCAATAACAGCCACGCACTGAGAAGGAGGCCTGGGCTATCCTGCAGTTGAAAGTCACAGAAAGGACTCTACTCGCGCAATTTTTTGTTGTTTGCGGCCTGTCAACCCAATCTCTGCACGATCTACACGCGTGCAACAAGCGCACCCTTGTTCACGCGTGTATGTACGTGCGTGTCCGCGCAGACGTGTGCAAGAGCCAACGCATGCCACACAACCCTGTGGCACCCGCCGATCTCTGCCAATCGCCGGTGCCAGCCCCAAGTGCGGAGTGGACGCCACGGGGGCCGTCCCGGCAACGGTGAGTAGCGAGGCAGACATTCCACACCCACCCACACACCCCCCCCCCCGTTCCGGTCACCAGAATTGCCGGAACGTGCCGGAGACCCCAGACAAACAGCCCACACAACAGACATCGCCATTGGGCACCGGTCCACGGGGGGGGGGGGCGACTCCGCGGGTCCTAGGACGCCAACTACCCCTGCCCCCCCCCCCCCCCCCTAGGGGCCTTCGGCCAACAGTTAGTTGCCAAAGGATTCGCCCTCAGGCGTCCATGGGCGCCTAAGGCGCCCGATGCTCCATGAACACCAAAGGTGCCCTAAGGAAAATTTTGTCTAACTTGCACCCCAACACTATCCTTAAACCCAACCTTGACTCTAACACCCACCCCCAACCCTCAGCCTACTCCTATCCCTAACCCTAACCCTAGCCCTAACCCTAGCCCTGGCTCTCACCCTAGGCTAGGGTCAGAGTGAGTGTTGGGATCCAAAATGGAGAGCAATGCTGTGGCAACAGCCTGTGCCCCCCCCCCCCAACACCCCAAATTGCCCCACCTGGACCCCCCCCCCAACCGACCCTCCCGGAGCCCCCCCCCCCATCGCCCCTCCTAGACCCCCCCTCCAATGCCCCCCCCCCCCCCCCCCAAGGGGCCTCCGGCCAACAGTTAGTTGGGGGGGTAGTTGGCGTCCAGAACCGAGGGGTCGCCCCCCCCGGGCACCGGTCGTACTGCATGTTTTCTATGCCCCGCCCCCCTCCCCCGGTCCAAGCTACAATGACTCCGGCTCCTCCAGCGGCACCTCATGGGGCGCGAGTCGCATGTGCTCTGCTGCAGTTGTTCCAACGCGCGTCGCAGGATTTCTTCTGCCCCCCGTTTGTTGGGGCATTGCCGCAGTCAAGCCGAGATTCTGTTCCAAAACTGCCGCGCGTATCCGTGTGTACCTCACAAAAGATGTCGCGTGTGTCCGTGTGTATCTCATCCGTGTGTATTTGCTCCTCTAATGAGGATGCCGGAGGCTTGTACCCACAGTGCCTCCCGGTGCATTTGTATCCGCATTGGTTATCTGTTGGTTTTTGTTCCCTTCACTAAGTGTGTATCCCACACGTATCCCGGACAATGAACCAAGAGCGTGTCCTGCAGGGATTCCGGAGGGCAGTGACCGTCGCCAAGCTACGGTCACCCGGAGCGATGCCGGGGGCTGACGGCCATCACTTTGTGGCCGAGCCTGTCCAACGTACAGCGGGCGTAGGGACTGTGTTAAGGTGGGGCCCTACAGAATTCGGTGCCAATTGTACTGCCACCACATAAGACAAGGGTTTGGGGTCGCGATGTCACGTTTGGGGGGCGGAGGAGCCTTTGAGTCGTGCTTGTTCGCCCAAGGGTGCCCATCAATGTTCATTTGAGGGCCTTGGGCATTGTCCCGACCCTTTGCGTGCACCAGCGCAGCGGTTCCCATTTCCGTGTGCCGTGTGCAAGCCACGGCCTTGTCTACGCTGCAGGGGGCGCAGACCGTATCGCGTTGGGACCTTCCCGGAGCTTGGGCACGGCGGTGGTGCTGGGGCACTACGGTCACCGACTAGCCTTCGTGGAACCCCCGGACTGGGCTGTAGGCTGGTGACCGAGCACTGACCTGTTGCCTCACGTTGCAACGCGCTGATGTGCAGGGCCCCCAGTGCCCCTAGTCAGGACTGTGGACTGCCAGCGTTGCATGCGTGTGTGCGTTGTGCGTCGGGCCATCGAGGGTGCCGCCCGCGCGGTCCGGGCGGTGCACGGCGTGCGCCAAGGCATGTGCGTTTGGCTGCATCCGTGAAGTCGGGTGCGCACGCGCGCCGCACGTCACCACGTTGCTCCGTTTTGAAGTCTTTGGGGCTATGGTCTGCAGCATTGGCGTAAAACCCGGGATACTTCAACGATGCAGTGAGTGCGGCGCGCGTGGTGCGCGGGCGGCGCCCTCATTGCTCTTTCAGTCCCCTGCCTCTTTGAACGCCATCATTTTTGCTCCTCTGATGAGGACGCAGGAGGCCAGTACCTGCCGTGCTTATTCGTGCTACCCGCTGCATTTGTGTCTGCGCTGGGTAGCTGCCCTGCGACTGTCGCAGACAGAGGCCAGCGGTTTCCTTTTTCCTGCTCTTAAGGACTGCTGTGCACAAAGGAGAGGCTTTGGGTGCGGTGTTCTGCCCTGTGCTCCAGAACGGCGATGGGTGTTTGCCTGCGATACATGTTTTCAATGGCAAGTGCAAGCGAAGAAGATGCAAACAGTCGTATGCACAGATTTGTAGATGAATTAGTGGAACCCCTCCCCCCTCCGGTCCGAAGCCAATGCCCACAGACAGGAAACAAAAATTATCCAATTGGGCACACAAGGTTGCACCCACCGCGTACACCACACCAGACCCCCCCTCCCCCAAACACCCCATTAAGCACAGCCTGAGTGTCATTCAGGTGTCCTATTTGTCCCAATGTTTTCTGAGGTTCAACCAGGTCTGAATTGCAGAATGAAAATGCACTCAATTCAGATTGTGCATTGCCTCAGTTGCATTTCTTCACATTCTTCTCAATTAATTAACCCCTCCCCCCCGGCCCTCTGCTGTACCTGCTGGGTTCAGTTAGGTTGAAATTCTGGGGTACGCTCTGCAACCGTCAATACCCCCGACTGAATGTTGAACGTTTGCAGCCACCAGACTCCGCACCCCCCCCCCCCCCTTGAGGTTCAGGTTGACCCAAATCCTTGTGTACCAAAATATTGGCCCAAAATTGTCTTTCAAAAATCACCTCGAAGAGAGGTTGTTAGATCAACCGTATACCCCCCTTTTTTGGGGTCATTCGCGTAGCATACCCCAAGGCATGATATTTGATGTCCAACCCCTTGTAAAATCATTATTTTGCCCAATACGACAATCCCCCAGTGGATTTTTTGATTCTGAGGCCTCTATCCCCTAAAACTGGATAACACTTTTTTGAGGGCGGGGTGGGGGGGTGGGGGGGGGTCAAAAGTTTTCGCTGAGAAGGCTCCAAGCAATGGGAGACGCATGTTGGTCACTTCCACCCCCGGTCGAATGGTAACGCACCCGCCCGCTGAATTTTAGGTCGACGACGGTTTGAATCCTGGTGGGTGGACGCCGGCGGCGGCGCCGCTGCCGTATCGGCCGTACTAGGGTTCGAACCGCCGACCAAAAAGCGTACGGCTCCACGCATTACCATTCGACCACTGCCAATCCCGAGACCACTTGTTCTCCCCACTGCTTGGACTTGTGTCTGCCACTGACAAAAAACCCAAACCGTGTGTTTCTGTCTGACTGACTGCTGGCCTGTCTAACTCACTGATTGGCTGACTGTCAACCTCTCTTCGAGGTGCACTGCCGAAGGCAATAGAATTTTCATTCCCCCCCCTAACAATTTGATGAACGGGGGGGGGGGCACCCATGCCAAAAACAATAGTCTGCTTCAGGCCCGGGGGGCTGCTACTCTTGCGGCTGTTGTGTTATGGTGTGTGCGAATGCAAGTGGTCAGAGCACCAAACACGTGTGACATTGAGGGCATCGCTTTGCCTGACCTCGAGGGTTACCTCCAAGTGTGGCGGCAACACGGTGTCCCAGATGCCCTGCGAGTCTGCGATGTATTCGTTGGGCCCCGGCTGTATCTTAGACCAGAGGGGCGGGGCTACCCACAACAGGCCCTCAACATGAGACACCCGACAGCTGTGACACACCTGCCGGTCTCTGAACACCAGGGCCCAGAGTTGGTTGTGAACAATGCAGCATCCCCAGGAAGGGGGCTCTGGGGTCCATCCCCCCCCTGTTCCCAAAACTAAATGTGTGTTGTGTGTGTGTTGGTTGCTGATTTTGTCCCCTACTCTGAAGCGTTGGGGACTCCCCAGACGGCAGGGGTGATGTAGCCAATGCGCTAACATGTGGGCCACTTATGATTTTGTCCCGTACTCTGAAGCGTTGCGGGCCCCCCAGACAGCATAGTGTGGCGCCCGCCCACCCATGCTTCTCTTCTAAACCCCCGCCCCAAAGAGCAGAACTAGTTCTTGACTTTGGTCCAGCTGGTGGCGGTATCAGTGGGGGCTCTTATTTTCGGGAATGGTTCCTATTTAGTGTCTTGCCCATGACACCTCCAACAGAGTCCAATGGTGGTTCTTATCTTGGGCACACTCCGTGGGAACCCCCGGGTGGTTCTTATTTTTGGGGTGGTTCTTATTTTTGGGCCTGGTTCTTATTTTGGGGCGGGGATTTACTGCTTCTTCTACTTGACACGCACGGCCTGACGAGATTCGTTCCGTGGACAGTGCTGCGCCCTGTGTGCCGCGCCTGTTCCTCTCGCTTATTGTGTGTATGCGTGGTGTGCGCGCATGCGTGTGTGTTGTTTGCTGTGTGCAGCATGTGCCACGCTTCCATGCGTCTGTCTGGGACAGGGTCTGCGGTGGCCTCCTGCCCTGAGCCCAGTGCAGGGGAACCGGCAACGTCTTGTCCCTGGCACTGCAGGGGCTTGGCACTGTGATTTTTTGGGAACAAGATGACAAAGAGGAACTTGCACACCGCAGATGCTGCTCTGCTTCGTGACTCTCCCTCTGCATTGCCCATGTTCCTGTCATTTCCCATGAATCTGTGGCCCGCGTTGCTGCAGCTGCATCGTCCAAGGTGGTGTAACTGCAGTGGCCAGCCCTGCAGAGCCTGCCTCTGGGCGCCCAGTCAGGGCACGAAAATGGGATTTGCCTGAACAATTGAAATGCCTTCTTGTATCGGCAGGTTTTTTGCTGCTTTTGCCAAAGGACGTGCAGAAGTAAGACCCCCCCCCCCCCTGCCTGACACGGCAGGGTCCAGGTCTTCCACCCCCCCACGGCCCCCCATGCATTGAATGGTTGTGTGTTGAATGTAAGTAACCTTAACCAAACCTGTACCCACTGGGTTTTTCAACCTAAGGACCACGATAACCGTCCCAAGGGGTACTGGCCGAGTGGGGCCAGCTACCAGCAGGTACACCAAGGGACTGACCGCTGACCAGCATAAACGCCACTCACCCGGTAGAGTCATGACCAGCACGAACACTCTGCAAGGTCAGGAACCAGTGTACATACGGAAGCGAGGCACAATGAACATTGGCGGAAGCACCGGGACAGTCGCCTAGCAAAAACCCGGACCCTGTGCGAACATGCTGATGAACAATGGCTGGAAATGTCTATGGCGGGGACATCCAGTTCAGCCGACCGACCATTTGATGCCCCCCTGCCTGAGTATGTAAACAGTAGGTCTGCATGCCTGTCTGGGTGACAAGCGTCCCTCGACATTGTGTCAATACTGGCGCACTTCCATCTTATCCCACACTTTTGGCGGCTTCGTGCCGTTTTCCGTTTTTAAAATTGAAGACCCCCCCACCCTCCAAACCCCCCCCCCCCCGAGTCCGCGAGGGGCCCAACGAGTCGGTCCTTCCTTTCTTGATCATCCCCGGTATCATGGTCACCACCAACCATGGTAACGGGGCAGATCTCCAAGGGGGACTTTAAGGAGAATCTGCTTCCGTGTCTGCAGCCGGGTAGGAGTCGAGCAGAGGTACAGACAAATGCAGAGTGTTCTGTACTATAGTTCTGTACTATACTATACTATACTTGTGCCCAGGAACATGTCTGTTTCATGTACCCCCCCCCCCCTTGTCGTTCCCCACCCCTTGTCGTTCCCCAGGGGGGGGTGGGGGACCGTCACTTGGTCAACCCAAAATTTTTCGTTGCGGCTCATTGTGTTGTTGTGTGGGTGACTGTGTTGTGGGGCACTGCCACTTCTATCCCTTGCACTCATGGCAGGACATTTTGCTCACTTTCGCTGAAATGGAACTTGATAGCACAACCATGTTTCCCCCTGGGACAAGTGTGATGTTCATCCGCTCCACAGGGGAACCTGTTTTGGTGCAGGTCGTTGGACATTCGGAGCACGGTGATGCATATCGCCGCATCACTTATGACCGTGATGGCAAGACCGTCTTGCACGACCGTGCGTCTGTTTGGTGCCTCTCACTCCTACGTGCTCCCTCTCCGCCCCGCGTGTACGGTGGTGGTGCGGTCCCCCAGGGGGGGGTGGGGGACCGTCACTTGGTGACCGTCCCCCAGGGGGTGATGGGGGACCGTCTTCCCTGGGGTGGGGAACGACAAGGGGGGGGGGGGGGGGTACTGAAACCAGCACCTCGGTGTGTGAGCCCCCTTGGCCAATGATGCCATCATGGGAGCAGGATGAGGTCCACCGAAAGCTTGTTGCTGGTGCTTCTCCAAGGGGCAATTGGTGGCCTTGTTTTTCTACAGGTACCACAGAGTCAAGAATCCCTGCATTTTTGTGCTGGCCGCGTCCTGTGCCCACGTACAATAACTCAGCGTTTCTTCGGGGTTCGTGCGCTTCACACCAATGCCCATTTTGGCACCAGGAAGGTGTGGCTACGTGTTGCATCAGCTGCTGAAGCCCATGCAACACGGAGGAGTTCTTCAGTTTCTTCCGTCGTTGGTCCGTCGCTAATATTCATAGGGTCCCGTTCCCGCTGGGGGGATGGGGGGGCCTTCACTTGGCAACCATCCTCTTTGGGGGATTGGCGGACTGTCGCGTCCATGTGTGTGGGGGGGAGTGCCAGTGTTAGATGATGTTAGGGCTGACATCTGTTCTGGCACTGCTTTAATACTTCTTCAATCCCCAGACCCAACACCTATCGTATCGACATTTCTTGGCCCTCCTTCGATGTTCCTTTGACAATGAATCTTAAAAACCCATTGCAAGACATTGCTGCTGTTCGGAATTGACGTCTCATGTAAGCTGTAGAGTCACCTGGGGGTCTTCAGTTCCAACTGCAAGTGCATACAGAGTTTTTTTTTTTGGACGGCTGCACACCAAAGGGGGAGAAGGCTCGTCCCCCCCCCCCCTCCGCCCCAAGAGTGACAGGCGTAGCCTACCACCTACCACCACCTGCCCCCCGCTGTGCATGCCCTCCCAAACCCGCCTGACCGTAACCCATGAAGGCCTGGCCAACTGAGTGCCAGCCCCGTGCAAGGGCCGAATGGATGCGAAGAGGGTGATGTAGTTGAATGAAGGTCGGTTGTCTTGTCCGAAAAAATACAGCCAATCTCGAACAATGAGCCTACGGATGAAAACTGTATAGTAACCACAGCTGTGAGAACCGCCGAACGTTGCTGCGTGTGCATACCAGGACGTGCATGTGTGGAGCGCTCTTTGACCTGCATGCGCCCCCCCTCCCCCCCAAAGACCCCCCTCCTGTTGAAGGGGCGATGAGATTGAGAAGTTTCCAAAGTTGAAGATGCAAATTGATGCTCAAGGTGTTGTGTGTGTGGTGGCCTTTGGCGGCTTTGGTACGCTGCTGGTTGTGCATGCCACACAGTTTCACAGGGTTGCGCTATGAAAAGGGCAACACCATCAGTCTATTTGGATGAAGTGATGCACAGCCTCCTTGTGGAACGCCACTCCCCAGCGCGCCGCAACCGTCCTTGTGTTCTTCCTTCTCTCTTAGTCCTCTTCTGTGTACCACCAAACACCCCCCCTCAACTGGAATGGGGACAGCAGGGTTCCCTGCCCCAAGCGAATAGTGACCAACTGTACCTGAATGTCATGCCCCCCCCCCTCTGGTGTTGATAGTATATGAAATGCAACCCGCTGATTCATCTCAGCCTCAGTCTTCACACCGCTGTCCTTTTCAGCCTACAGTCATTGTGCCTCAGGCACACTGGGAAGCCCAGGGGCGTGGCAGCCTCCCACTGCATAACGTGGTTTCAGACTCAGCTAATCCTCACTACGTGTCAGATCCGCTACCACAGCCACTGTGGGATCATCGTAGCACTGGACAGCTCTGAACCTTGATTCCGAGGGGTAATCCCGAGTACTGTGAAGTGAGCAGGCTACGCCAGCTCATCTTGATCTGAACCCCCCCCCCCCAAAAAAAAAATAAAGAGGTGATGCACAGACAGACTCCTTGTCAGACCACAGGAGGAGCCCCCACCCTCTCCCCCCTTCCCCTGCAGCTCACGGGGGGGGGGGGTAGATACCGTTTTATTTTTCGGCCAACCCCCAAGGGGGGGGGGGGGGGGGCACTGTATGTTTCTTGGCATATCCCACATGTGGGGCGCTGCACCACCCTCTGCGCCGACTGGTCACATGACCTACTGGCATTGCGAGGCCTGTTGTTTGCTTTGTCTTTGCACGCATGGGTGGACTGGGGCATGCACGAGGGGAGGGCCCAATGTCGGCCGGATAGACAGTTTGTACGGCTTAAGGTGTAGCGAACTTCTGTGGACTTGCTGCCATCTTGTTTGCTACAACGAAAGGCGCCTATGACATGTCACTGAAGAGCTTTCCTCTTTGACTTTTGCTTTGCACTTCTGCTTTGTGCCACGGTATCAGGTACCTGTTGTGCACACGCATCTGTATCCCATAGCAGGGGGTACAATCTTTTTCCTTACACATGTAACCAAAATCTCTATTGAACTAAGCTGTTTCAAGGCAAATGGTTGGTTTATTGCATAGAAAACAAAACTTGACAACTAAACAACAGTGCACATTGATCTTTTGACACCATCGCTCCATCAGTGTGAAGACTACGGCCCCGGCCCAACGTGTTAAGCGTGGTAGGGAATCCCACCTTTCAACTGTAGCAGAGCCCCAATACTACTTCTTTCCCCAGACCCCTTGGATCAGGCAACACCATGTCTCATACTAGCTAAGTACTTGGTTGTACCATGGTTGTGTAAGTGTGTTGGTGTGTGTCTAGACGTCTATGTTGTTGCACTCCGTATTTGTTGCGCCGCATATCGCAATCAAAACTCGTGCACAACAGCTTTCTCACAACAACAAGACAAATTTTATGAGGAAGGGAAACACCACATATTGCAAAAACAGAAAAAAAGTGCAGCACGCGCATCTGAAGCACCACGTTGCACATTGTTTGTCCATCCCTCCCACCATGGCACAACCTTGTGACTCAGCACTGTGCGTGTTGCCTGACCCACTACGTTACAGGGTGCCCATTTCTGTGACGGAGTGGTTTCGCTTCGCATTTTGTGACGTTTCGTGTTTTGAGTCGTTTCGCGTTTCCTGTTGCTTTGCGTGCTGTTATGCCGCTAGGTGCTGCTTCTTGGCCCTACCACCTTGGGAAGCCGCGGCTTGCTTCTTGCCCTTGCTGGGGCCGGTTTCTTTTGGACTGGCTTCCTGCTAATGCTGCTGCTGCTGCTAGTGCCGGCGTTGGAAGGTGCTGCTCGCTTCTTGCCCTTCTTGGCTGTTGCCTTCTTTTTCGCTGGTTTCTTGGTCCTGCTGCTACTCAAAATGCTGCTACTCAAAATGCTGCTACTCAAAATGACCTGCTGCTACTCAAAATGACTTGCACATTCTCCAAAGCTACTCAAAACGACCTGCATATTTTCCAAAGGTGCTGAAAATGACCTACACATTCCCGTAAGCCGCTGAAAATGATCTGCACATTCTCCAAAGGTGATCAAAATGACCTGCACATCTGCTGCTGCCGCTGCTACACTTGTTACCGTTGCCGCTACTACTGCTAGAACTCGTACCGCTGCCTTTACTATTGCTGCTAGCCTCCCCCCCCCCCCTGTATAAGCTATGCCCTTGTCCAAGCTACAGTAGGCGTAGGGACCGTATTAATTTGGTACCTAATTTTAGTTCAGTACCAAACGTAGTGCAGCCACATAAGACACGGGTTTCACGAATTTGCCAGTCACATAGAGTCATGGACACATTTTTTGTGAGTGTTTGCCCACTTAAACACACAACTCAGTCCTCTTCTTCAAGTGATGATTCTAGTGACTCTGATGATGCTTCCACTGAATTTGTTTGGGCTAAGGCTGAGGTGTGTGGGGAATGGCCCATGTCTTTGATGGCTTTTTGGTAGTGCAAAGTGTCCCCATCGCCATACATCAGGGGCTTTTTGGTAGGGAAGGGTGTCCCCATCGCCATACATCAGGGGCTTTTTGGCAGTGCAAAGTGTCCCCATCGCCATATATGAGGGGCTTTTTGGCAGTGCAAAGTATCCCCATCGCCGTATATGAGGGGCTTTTTGGCAGTGCAAAGTGTCCCCATAGCCATATATGAGGGGCTTTTTGGCAGTGCAAAGTGTCCCCATCGCCATACATGAGGGGCTTTTTGCCGGTGCAAAGTGTCCCCATCGCCGTATATGAGGGGCTTTTTGGCAGTGCAAAGTGTCCCCATCGCCATATATGAGGGGCTTTTTGGCAGTGCAAAGTGTCCCCATCGCCGTATATGAGGGGCTTTTTGGCAGTGCAAAGTATCCCCATCGCAATATATGAGGGGCTTTTTGGCATCGCAAAGTGTCCCCATCGCCGTATATGAGGGGCTTTTTGGCAGTGCAAAGTGTCCCCATCGCCATACATGAGGGGCTTTTTGGCAGTGCAAAGTGTCCCCATCGCCATACATGAGGGGCTTTTTGGCAGTGCAAAGTGTCCCCATCGCCATACATGAGGGGCTTTTTGGCAGTGCAAAGTGTCCCCATAGCCATATATGAGGGGCTTTTTGGCAGTGCAAAGTGTCCCCATAGCCATATATGAGGGGCTTTTTGCCAGTGCAAAGTGTCCCCATCGCCGTATATGAGGGGCTTTTTGCCAATGCAAAGTGTCCCCATGCCCACATATGAGGGGCTTTTTGGCAGTGCAAAGTGTCCCCATCGCCGTATATGAGGGGCTTTTTGGCAGTGCAAAGTGTCCCCATCGCCATATATGAGGGGTATTTTGGCAGTGCAAAGTGTCCTCATCGCCATACATGAGGGGCTTTTTGGCAGTGCAAAGTGTCCCCATCGCCATATATGAGGGGTATTTTGGCAGTGCAAAGTGTCCCCATCGCGGTATATTAGGGGCGTTTTGGCAGTGCAAAGTGTCCCCATCGCCGTATATGAGGGGCTTTTTGGCAGTGCAAAGTGTCCTCATCGCCATATATGAGGGGCTTTTTGGCAGTGCAAAGTGTCCCCATCGCCATACATGAGGGGCTTTTTGCCAGTGCAAAGTGTCCCCATCGCCGTATATGAGGGGCTTTTTGGCAGTGCAAAGTGTCCCCATAGCCGTATATGAGGGGCTTTTTGGCAGTGCAAAGTGTCCCCATCGCCGTATATGAGGGGCTTTTTGGCAGTGCAAAGTGTCCCCATAGCCATATATGAGGGGCTTTTTGGCAGTGCAAAGTGTCCCCATCGCCATATATGAGGGGCTTTTTGGCAGTGCAAAGTGTCCCCATCGCCATATATGAGGGGCTTTTTGGCAGTGCAAAGTGTCCCCATCGCCATATATGAGGGGCTTTTTGGCAGTGCAAAGTGTCCCCATAGCCATATATGAGGGGCTTTTTGGCAGTGCAAAGTGTCCCCATCGCCATATATGAGGGGCTTTTTGGCAGTGCAAAGTGTCCCCATCGCCATATATGAGGGGCTTTTTGGCAGTGCAAAGTGTCCCCATCGCCATACATGAGGGGCTTTTTGGCAGTGCAAAGTGTCCCCATCGCCATATATGAGGGGCTTTTTGGCAGTGCAAAGTGTCCCCATGCCCATATATGGGGGGCTTTTTGGCAGTGCAAAGTGTCCCCATAGCCATATATGAGGGGCTTTTTGGCAGTGCAAATTGTCCCCATCGCCGTATATGAGGGGCTTTTTGGCAGTGCAAAGTGTCCCCATGCCCACATATGAGGGGCTTTTTGGCAGTGCAAAGTGTCCCCATCGCCGTATATGAGGGGCTTTTTGGCAGTGCAAAGTGTCCCCATCGCCATATATGAGGGGCTTTTTGGCAGTGCAAAGTGTCCCCATCGGCGTATATGAGGGGCTTTTTGGCAGTGCAAAGTGTCCCCATCGCCATACATGAGGGGCTTTTTGGCAGTGCAAAGTGTCCCCATCGCCATACATGAGGGGCTTTTTGGCAGTGCAAAGTGTCCCCATAGCCATATATGAGGGGCTTTTTGACAGTGCAAAGTGTCCCCATCACGATATATGAGGGGCTTTTTGGCAGTGCAAAGTGTCCCCATCGCGGTATATTAGGGGCGTTTTGGCAGTGCAAAGTGTCCCCATCGCCGTATATGAGGGGCTTTTTGGCAGTGCAAAGTGTCCTCATCGCCATATATGAGGGGCTTTTTGGCAGTGCAAAGTGTCCCCATCGCCATACATGAGGGGCTTGTTGCCAGTGCAAAGTGTCCCCATCGCCGTATATGAGGGGCTTTTTGGCAGTGCAAAGTGTCCCCATAGCCGTATATGAGGGGCTTTTTGGCAGTGCAAAGTGTCCCCATCGCCGTATATGAGGGGCTTTTTGGCAGTGCAAAGTGTCCCCATAGCCATATATGAGGGGCTTTTTGGCAGTGCAAAGTGTCCCCATCGCCATATATGAGGGGCTTTTTGGCAGTGCAAAGTGTCCCCATCGCCATATATGAGGGGCTTTTTGGCAGTGCAAAGTGTCCCCATCGCCATATATGAGGGGCTTTTTGGCAGTGCAAAGTGTCCCCATAGCCATATATGAGGGGCTTTTTGGCAGTGCAAAGTGTCCCCATCGCCATATATGAGGGGCTTTTTGGCAGTGCAAAGTGTCCCCATCGCCATATATGAGGGGCTTTTTGGCAGTGCAAAGTGTCCCCATCGCCATACATGAGGGGCTTTTTGGCAGTGCAAAGTGTCCCCATCGCCATATATGAGGGGCTTTTTGGCAGTGCAAAGTGTCCCCATGCCCATATATGGGGGGCTTTTTGGCAGTGCAAAGTGTCCCCATAGCCATATATGAGGGGCTTTTTGGCAGTGCAAATTGTCCCCATCGCCGTATATGAGGGGCTTTTTGGCAGTGCAAAGTGTCCCCATGCCCACATATGAGGGGCTTTTTGGCAGTGCAAAGTGTCCCCATCGCCGTATATGAGGGGCTTTTTGGCAGTGCAAAGTGTCCCCATCGCCATATATGAGGGGCTTTTTGGCAGTGCAAAGTGTCCCCATCGGCGTATATGAGGGGCTTTTTGGCAGTGCAAAGTGTCCCCATCGCCATATATGAGGGGCTTTTTGGCAGTGCAAAGTGTCCCCATCGCCATACATGAGGGGCTTTTTGGCAGTGCAAAGTGTCCCCATAGCCATATATGAGGGGCTTTTTGGCAGTGCAAAGTGTCCCCATCGCCGTATATGAGGGGCTTTTTGGCAGTGCAAAGTGTCCCCATCGCCGTATATGAGGGGCTTTTTGGCAGTGCAAAGTGTCCCCATAGCCATATATGAGGGGCTTTTTGGCAGTGCAAAGTGTCCCCATCGCCGTATATGAGGGGCTTTTTGGCAGTGCAAAGTGTCCCCATCGCGGTATATTAGGGGCTTTTTGGCAGTGCAAAGTGTCCCCATCGCCATACATGTGGGGCTTTTTGCCAGTGCAAAGTGTCCCCATCGCCGTATATGAGGGGCTTTTTGGCAGTGCAAAGTGTCCCCATAGCCATTTATGAGGGGCTTTTTGGCATTGCAAAGTGTCCCCATCGCCATACATGAGGGGCTTTTTGCCAGTGCAAAGTGTCCCCATCGCCGTATATGAGGGGCTTTTTGGCAGTGCAAAGTGTCCCCATCGCCGTATATGAGGGGCTTTTTGGCAGTGCAAAGTGTCCCCATAGCCTTATATGAGGGGCTTTTTGGCAGTGCAAAGTGTCCCCATCGCCATATATGAGGGGCTTTTTGGCAGTGCAAAGTGTCCCCATCGCCATATATGAGGGGCTTTTTGGCAGTGCAAAGTGTCCCCATCGCCGTATATGAGGGGCTTTTTGGCAGTGCAAAGTGTCCCCATAGCCATATATGAGGGGCTTTTTGGCAGTGCAAAGTGTCCCCATAGCCATATATGAGGGGCTTTTTGGCAGTGCAAAGTGTCCCCATCGCCGTATATGAGGGGCTTTTTGGCAGTGCACAGTGTCCCCATGCCCACATATGAGGGGCTTTTTGGCAGTGCAAAGTGTCCCCATCGCCGTATATGAGGGGCTTTTTGCCAATGCAAAGTGTCCCCATGCCCACATATGAGGGGCTTTTTGGCAGTGCAAAGTGTCCCCATCGGCGTATATGAGGGGCTTTTTGGCAGTGCAAAGTGTCCCCATCGCCATATATGAGGGGCTTTTTGGCAGTGCAAAGTGTCCCCATCGCCATACATGAGGGGCTTTTTGGCAGTGCAAAGTGTCCCCATAGCCATATATGAGGGGCTTTTTGGCAGTGCAAAGTGTCCCCATCGTCGTATATGAGGGGCTTTTTGGCAGTGCAAAGTGTCCCCATCGCCGTATATGAGGGGCTTTTTGGCAGTGCAAAGTGTCCCCATAGCCATATATGAGGGGCTTTTTGGCAGTGCAAAGTGTCCCCATCGCCGTATCTGAGGGGCTTTTTGGCAGCGCAAAGTGTCCCCATCGCCGTATATTAGGGGCTTTTTGGCAGTGCAAAGTGTCCCCATAGCCATATATGAGGGGCTTTTTGGCAGTGCAAAGTGTCCCCATCGCCATACATGAGGGGCTTTTTGGTAGTGCAAAGTGTCCCCATCGCCGTATATGAGGGGCTTTTTGGCAGTGCAAAGTGTCCCCATCGCCGTATATGAGGGGCTTTTTGGCAGTGCAAAGTGTCCCCATAGCCATATATGAGGGGCATTTTGGCAGTGCAAAGTGTCCCCATCGCCATATATGAGGGGCTTTTTGCCAGTGCAAAGTGTCCCCATCGCCGTATATGAGGGGCTTTTTGGCAGTGCAAAGTGTCCCCATCGCCATAATGAGGGGCTGTTTGGCAGTGCAAAGTGTCCCCATCGCCATACATGAGGGGCTTTTTGGCAGTGCAAAGTGTCCCCATCGCCATATATGAGGGGCTTTTTGGCAGTGCAAATCGTCCCCATCGCCATATATGAGGGGCTTTTTGGCAGTGCAAAGTGTCCCCATCGCCATATATGAGGGGCTTTTTGCAAGTGCAAAGTGTCCCCATCGCCGTATATGAGGGGCTTTTTGGCAGTGCAAAGTGTCCCCGTCGCCATATATGAGGGGCTTTTTGGCAGTGCAAAGTGTCCTCGTCGCCATATATGAGGGGCTTTTTGCCAATGCAAAGTGTCCCCATCGCCATATATGAGGGGCTTTTTGGCAGTGCAAAGTGTCCCCATCGCCATATATGAGGGGCTTTTTGGCAGTGCAAGGTGTCCCCATCGCCATATATGAGGGGTTTTTTGGCAGTGCAAAGTGTCCCCATCGCCGTATATGAGGGGCTTTTTGGCAGTGCAAAGTGTCCCCATCGCCATATATGAGGGGCTTTTTGGCAGTGCAAAGTGTCCCCATCGCCGTATATGAGGGGCTTTTTGGCAGTGCAAACTGTCCCCATCGCCATATATGAGGGGCTTTTTGCCAGTGCAAAGTGTCCCCATAGCCATATATGAGGGGCTTTTTGGCAGTGCAAAGTGTACCCATCGCCGTACATGAGGGGCTTTTTGGCAGTGCAAAGTGTCCCCATCGCCATACATGAGGGGCTTTTTGGCAGTGCAAAGTGTCCCCATAGCCATATATGAGGGGCTTTTTGGCAGTGCAAAGTGTCCCCATCGTCGTATATGAGGGGCTTTTTGGCAGTGCAAAGTGTCCCCATCGCCGTATATGAGGGGCTTTTTGGCAGTGCAAATTGTCCCCATAGCCATATATGAGGGGCTTTTTGGCAGTGCAAAGTGTCCCCATCGCCGTATCTGAGGGGCTTTTTGGCAGTGCAAAGTGTCCCCATCACCGTATATTAGGGGCTTTTTGGCAGTGCAAAGTGTCCCCATAGCCATATATGAGGGGCTTTTTGGCAGTGCAAAGTGTCCCCATCGCCATACATGAGGGGCTTTTTGGTAGTGCAAAGTGTCCCCATCGCCGTATATGAGGGGCTTTTTGGCAGTGCAAAGTGTCCCCATCGCCGTATATGAGGGGCTTTTTGGCAGTGCAAAGTGTCCCCATCGCCATATATGAGGGGCATTTTGGCAGTGCAAAGTGTCCCCATCGCCATATATGAGGGGCTTTTTGGCAGTGCAAAGTGTCCCCATCGCCGTATATAAGGGGTTTTTTGGCAGTGCAAAGTGTCCCCATCGCCATATATGAGGGGCTGTTTGGCAGTGCAAAGTGTCCCCATCGCCATACATGAGGGGCTTTTTGGCAGTGCAAAGTGTCCCCATCGCCATATATGAGGGGCTTTTTGGCAGTGCAAATCGTCCCCATCGCCATATATGAGGGGCTTTTTGGCAGTGCAAAGTGTCCCCATCGCCATATATGAGGGGCTTTTTGCAAGTGCAAAGTGTCCCCATCGCCGTATATGAGGGGCTTTTTGGCAGTGCAAAGTGTCCCCGTCGCCATATATGAGGGGCTTTTTGGCAGTGCAAAGTGTCCTCGTCGCCATATATGAGGGGCTTTTTGCCAATGCAAAGTGTCCCCATCGCCATATATGAGGGGCTTTTTGGCAGTGCAAAGTGTCCCCATCGCCATATATGAGGGGCTTTTTGGCAGTGCAAGGTGTCCCCATCGCCATATATGAGGGGTCTTTTGGCAGTGCAAAGTGTCCCCATCGCCGTATATGAGGGGCTTTTTGGCAGTGCAAAGTGTCCCCATCGCCATATATGAGGGGCTTTTTGGCAGTGCAAAGTGTCCCCATCGCCGTATATGAGGGGCTTTTTGGCAGTGCAAGGTGTCCCCATCGCCATATATGAGGGGCTTTTTGCCAGTGCAAAGTGTCCCCATAGCCATATATGAGGGGCTTTTTGGCAGTGCAAAGTGTACCCATCGCCGTACATGAGGGGCTTTTTGGCAGTGCAAAGTGTCCCCATCGCCATATATGAGGGGCTTTTTGGCAGTGCAAAGTGTCCCCATCGCCATATATGAGGGGTTTTTTGGCAGTGCAAAGTGTCCCCATCGCCATATATGAGGGGCTTTTTGCCAGTGCAAAGTGTCCCCATCGCCATATATGAGGGGCTTTTTGGCAGTGCAAAGTGTCCTCATCGCCGTATATGAGGGGCTTTTTGGCAGTGCAAAGTGTCCCCATCGCCATATATGAGGGGCTTTTTGGCAGTGCAAAGTGTCCCCATCGCCATATATGAGGGGCTTTTTGGCAGTGCCACGTGTCCCCATCGCCATATATGAGGGGCTTTTTGGCACCGCAAGGTGTCCCCATCGCCATATATGAGGGGCTTTTTGCCAATGCAAAGTGTCCCCATCGCCGTATATGAGGGGCTTTTTGGCAGTGCAAAGTGTCCCCATCGCCATATATGAGGGGCTTTTTGCCAGTGCAAAGTGTCCCCATCGCCGTACATGAGGGGCTCTGTGGCAGTGCAAAGTGTCCCCATCGCCATACATGAGGGGCTTTTTGGCAGTGCAAAGTGTCCCCATCGTCATATATGAGGGGCTCTTTGGCAGTGCAAAGTGTCCCCATCGCCATATATGAGGGGCTTTTTGGCAGTGCAAAGTGTCCCCATAGCCATATATGAGGTGCTTTTTGGCAGTGCAAGGTGTCCCCATTGCCGTATATGAGGGGCTTTTTGGCATTGCAAAGTGTCCTCATCGCCATACACGAGGGGCCCTTTGGCAGTGCAAAGTGTCCCCATCGCCATATATGAGGGGCTTTTTGGCAAGGCAAAGTGTCCCCATCGCCATACATGAGGGGCTTTTTGGCAGTGCAAAGTGTCCCCATCGCCATACATGAGGGGCTTTTTGGCATCGCAAAGTGTCCCCATGGCCATATAGGAGGCGCTTTTTGGCAGTGCAAAGTGTCCCCATCGCCATATATGAGGGGCTTTTTGGCAGCCCAAAGTGTCCCCATTGCCATATATGAGGGGCTTTTTGGCAGTGCAAAGTGTCCTCATCGCCGTATATGAGGGGCTTTTTGGCAGTGCAAAGTGTCCCCATCTCCATATATGAGGGGCTTTTTGCCAGTACAAGCTGTTCCCATCGCCATATATGAGGGGCTTTTTGGCACTGCAAGGTGTCCCCATCGCCATATATGAGGGGCTTTTTGCCAATGCAAAGTGTCCCCATCGCCGTATATGAGGGGCTTTTTGGCAGTGCAAAGTGTCCCCATCGCCAAATATCCTGGGCTTTTTGCCAGTGCAAAGTGTCCCCATCGCCGTACATGAGGGGCTCTTTGGCAGTGCAAAGTGTCCCCATCGCCATACATGAGGGGCTTTCTGGCAGTGCAAAGTGTCCCCAAAGTCATATATGAGGGGCTCTTTGGCAGTGCAAAGTGTCCCCATCGCCATATATGAGGGGCTTTTTGGCAGTGCAAAGTGTCCCCATAGCCATATATGAGGGGCTTTTTGGCAGTGCAAGGTGTC
Source organism: Eutreptiella sp. 'Long Island Sound 2002' (assembly GCA_964036045.1). Taxonomy (NCBI): domain Eukaryota; phylum Euglenozoa; class Euglenophyceae; order Eutreptiales; family Eutreptiaceae; genus Eutreptiella; species Eutreptiella sp. 'Long Island Sound 2002'. Next base: position 7,444,399 of record OZ038395.1, read on the forward strand.
CCCATCGCCGTATATGAGGGGCTTTTTGCCAATGCAAGGTTTGAAAATCGCCATATATGAGGGGCTTTTTGGCAGTGCAAAGTGTCCCCATCACCGTATATGAGGGGCTATTTGGCAGTGCCAAGTGTCCCCATCGCCATACATGAGGGGCTTTTTGGCAGTGCAAGGTGTCCCCATCGCCATATATGAGGGGCTTTTTGGCACTGCAAAGTGTCCTCATCGCCATACACGGGGGGCTTTTTGGCAGTGCAAAGTGTCCCCATCGCCATCTATGAGGGGTTTTTTGGCAGTGCAAAGTGTCCCCATCGCCATACATGAGGGGCTTTTTGCTAGTGCAAACTGTCACCATCGCTGTACAAGAGCGGGTTTTTGGCAGTGCAAGGTGTCCCCATCGCCATATATGAGGGGCTTTTTGGCACCCCAAAGTGTCCCCATCGCCGTATATGAGGGGCTTTTTGGCAGTGCAAAGTGTCCCCATTGCCATATATGAGGGGCTTTTTGGCATCGCAAAGTGTCCCCATCGCCATATATGAGGCGCTTTTTGGCAGTGCAAAGTGTCCCCATCGCCATACATGAGGGGCTTTTTGGCAGCCCAAAGTGTCCCCATTGCCATATATGAGGCGCTTTTTGGCAGTGCAAAGTGTCCCTATCGCCGTACATGAGGGGCTTTTTGGCAGTGCAAAGTGTCCCCATCGCCATGCACGAGGGGCTTTTTGGCAGTGCAAAGTGTGCCCATAGCCATATATGAGGCGCTTTTTGGCAGTGCAAGGTGTCCCCATCGCCATATATGAGGGGCTTTTTGGCAGTGCAAGGTGTCCCCATCGCCATACATGAGGGGCTTTTTGGCAGTGCAAAGTGTCCCCATCGCCGTAGATGAGGGGTTTTTTGGCAGTGCAAAGTGTCCCCATCGCCATATATGAGAGGCTTTTTGGCAGTGCAAAGTGTCCCCATCGCCATATATATCAGGGGCTTTTTGCCGGTGCAAAGTGTCCCCATCGCCATATATGAGGGGCGCTTTGCCAGTGCAAAGTGTCCCCATCGCCATACAAGGGGGGCTTTTTGGCAGTGCAAAGTGTCGCCATCGCCGTATATGAGGGGCTTTTGGCAGTGCAAAGTGTCCTCATCGCCGTATATGAGGGGCTTTTTGCCAGTGCAAAGTGTCCCCATCGCCGTATATGAGGGGCTTTTTGGCAGTGCAAAGTGTCCCCATCGCCATATACGAGGGGCTTTTTGGCAGTGCAAAGTGTCCCCATCGCCATATATATCAGGGGCTTTTTGCCGGTGCAAAGTGTCCCCATCGCCATATATGAGGGGCGCTTTGCCAGTGCAAAGTGTCCCCATCGCCGTATATGAGGGGGTTTTTGGCACTGCAAAGTGTCCTCATCGCCATACATGAGGGGCTTTTTGCCAGTGCAAAGTGTCCCCATCGCCATACACGAGGGGCTTTTTGGCAGTGCAAAGTGTCCCGATCGCCATATATGAAGGGCTTTTTGGCAGTGCAAAGTGTCCGCATCGCCATATTTGAGGGGCTTTTTGGCAAGGCAAAGTGTCCCCATCGCCATACATGAGGGGCTTTTTGGCAGTGCACAGTGGCCTGTTGCCATACATGAGGGGCTTTTTGGCATCGCAAAGTGTCCCCATCGTCATACATGAGGGGCTTTTTGGCAGCCCAAAGTGTCCTCATCGTCATACATGAGGGGCTTTTTGGCATTGCCAAGTGTCTGCATCGCCGTATATGAGGGGGTTTTTGGCAGTGCAAAGTGTCCCCATCGCCATATATGAGGGGCTTTTTGGTAGTGCAAAGTGTCTCCATCGCCGTATATGAGGGGCTTTTTGGCAGTGCAAAGTGTCCCCATCGCCATATATGAGGGGATTTTTGGTAGTGCAAAGTGTCCCCATCGCCATATATGAGGGGCTTTTTGGCAGTGCAAAGTGTCCCCGTCGCCATATATGAGGGGCTTTTTGGTAGTGCAAAGTGTCCCCATCGCCATATATGAGGGGCTTTTTGGCAGTGCAAAGTGTCCCCATCGCCATATACGAGGGGCTTTTTGGCAGTGCCAAATGTCTGCATCGCCATATATGAGGGGCTTTTTGGCAGTGCAAAGTGTCCCCATCGCCGTATATCAGGGGCTTTTTGGCAGTGCAAGGTGTCCCCATCGCCATACATGAGGGGCTTTTTGGCAGTGTCAAGTGTCTGCATTGCCGTATATGAGTGGCTTTTTGGCATTGCAAAGTGTCCCCATCGCCATATATGAGGGGCTTTTTGGCAGTGCAAAGTGTCCCCATTGCCATACATGAGGGGCGTTTTGGCAGCCCAAAGTGTCCCCATCGCCGTATATGAGGGGTATTTTGGCAGTGCAAAGTGTCCCCATCGCCATATATGAGGGGCTGGCAGTGCAAAGTGTCCCCGTCGCCATATATGAGGGGCTTTTTGGTAGTGCAAAGTGTCCCCATCGCCATATATGAGGGGCTTTTTGGCAGTGCAAAGTGTCCCCATCGCCATATACGAGGGGCTTTTTGGCAGTGCCAAATGTCTGCATCGCCATATATGAGGGGCTTTTTGGCAGTGCAAAGTGTCCCCATCGCCGTATATCAGGGGCTTTTTGGCAGTGCAAGGTGTCCCCATCGCCATACATGAGGGGCTTTTTGGCAGTGTCAAGTGTCTGCATTGCCGTATATGAGTGGCTTTTTGGCAGTGCAAAGTGTCTGCATCGCCGTATATGAGGGGCTTTTTGGCAGTGCAAAGTGTCCCCATCGCAATATATGAGGGGCTTTTTGCCAGTGCAAGGTGTCCCCATCGCCATACATGAGGGGCTTTTTGGCACCCCAAAGTGTCCCCATCGCCGTATATGAGGGGCTTTTTGGCAGTGCAAAGTGTCCCCATCGCCATATATGAGGGGCTTTTTGCCAATGCAAGGTGTCCCCATCACTATATATGAGGGGCTTCCTCACTACCTCACTCCCAACAAGGGTTCTGGTTTCCTGAGACACCTCGGCACCCCGCCTAACAGTGTGGTACGACCGCCCCCTCCACCAGCACTCCCGGTCGAGCAGGACGACACAACCCCGGGGAAGACTAACGAGGATTCGACACGCCACGCGGTGGACAACCTCCTGCAGTCCACAGTACGACAAGGGTTAACATCCCTTTACAACTGGTGTGAAGTCAGTGGCCCACCGGGTACCTTAGTTGAAGACAAATGGTACGTCGACGGGAAGGCGGTATGCCCACGCCCAGCCATACTCCGCGCAACGTATGCAATCCGACCTTGGGAAGTGGAAATGAGGGATGGGTGCACCATACTTAGCCAAGGTGCACTGCTCCCTCCGATTCCCGATTCTATACAGCTGCTACAGCCTGGCCAGACGACATTCTGGACAGTGCCCACATCCAATGACCCCGACCCGAAACACGTTCACGTTAGTGACACCCGAAAACGTGACCCCTGGATAGGCAACCAACGCTCAATCCTTACCGCCGTTGTGAACCAATTGCAGAAATACCACAAGACGTCTCAACCGCCTGTCCACATGTGGATAGTCCTAACCACACGGCAGGCCCCCGTGGTGGATCCGCTCATGGTATTGCAACTTGACGGTCGGCACATGGTCCGACTCTTACGACGGAAGTGCTGTTATGTGCTCATGGATAAGTCTGGCCATTGGGTCCGCTGGGATCGTAACGCCAGCCAGTGGCAGCGGCAGTCTTTTTGGGACGAGTCCCACCTTGCGATTCTCATCAGGTCGGATGTCGAATGGATGCGCATGAGCGACCTCTAGCACTCGTATGTTGCGAACCCCAATGCCATCAGGACGATCCCGGAGATGCCTCCGACAGTTTGGCGAGTGGTGATGCCTGCATTCATCGATTCCCACAACGCTTTCCTACGGGAACTGAATGATAGTGGCGAAGTCGGCACAGCAACAGCTAAGCGACACTCCAAGATTCCGTCGGCCGGCGTGCGGCAACTGCCGCACCCGGACGAGTTCCTCCAGTTGTTCGAGTACACTTGCCCGGCCCCATATACGTCTGCCTTTCTTGAGCTCCTACGACGTGAAGAGCCGCCACCCTAGTTTGTCGAGCTGACCAACGTCGCACATCTCCACGTGATCCAGCAAGCAAAACCACGGAAAGGAAACACCGCGTCGGTCTCTTCGGTGCAATGTGCGGCGGACTTGGAGGCGGAAATTTACGGAGCCCTTGAAGTCGACGAGCCTGCCGATTGGGACCGCACGTGTATGTTTCTGACGCAGTTCTTTGCTCAGGGTGTACCGCATATGCGCTTCCAACGCCTCATCCACATTTCGCCGGATGTCCCCATCACAGAACTAGCCATGCGTCTCTGGACAGGCGGTCGCTTGTTTTTGAAGCATGTACACTCTGATGGACGCGTATGGTTCAGTCAGTTGGGGTCTGGAGCACCAGGTCGTGACACACCAATTCTGCCAGAACACCCCAATGAAATTATACTCCAGGCACCCACAGCCGCCCCGCTGGAGACCATCCGGTTATGTGCAGCGCAATTTGGGGCGTTTGAGAGTGTCGAAGATGCCGACAAGAACGGACGACAGCATCTCCGGGGCAAAGTGTCTTATAAGATTCGCTACCAGCACGCATCCAGTGCAGTTCTGGCTCATGGTGTGGTATTCGATTTGGCAGCCGGGGAAGCCACTGTGACGGGCCGTGATGCACCCGACGAAGCCGAAGCCCTGTTCCGACAACTGCCTGAAACCAATGACACCAACGTGGACCCGAACTGGTGGCGATTCGAGGTCGGCCGATTCTTTGGCGCCGACGAGGCAGTGCAGGCGGAGGACCACAGGCTGACGGCTACCGCACTGGCTTTTCACGATGCCCTGCCACCGGAGGAAACGGCCTCAATGCAATTATAAGTAAGCCAATACACTGGGCGTAGCACGCCTCCATCGCCAGACATGGGACTTCTGGAGACCACGATGGATCAAGTCCCTCCCTTACCTCATCCTCTTGTATGCGCTGCTATGGAGCAGCCGGGTCACTTCTATGTGTTCACCGATGCCTGTGGTTCAACTACCATCATGGTGCTACCTTGGGCGTCGTAGCGGCACGCCACGACGCTCGCGGCCCAAGCTGCAACGTCGGCACAGGTGGCACTACTCTAACCTGCCGGGCTGGTACGTCCTGTTACTGACACTCACCCATGTGGGACTGCCCATGTGGACACCGCCACACGTGCAAGACACCTACACACAGCTACACACTTCACCCTTACACCAAACACTCGCGCGCACCCGATTGCCGGGCCTGATCCTATGTGATCTGGCACAACGGCTAATACGTCTGTCCAACGACGTCCACCCCAATCCAGGGCCCAGCCCCCCACCCCGGCCAGACCTATCCTTCCTGACACTCAATGTTGGAGGACCCTTCCTTTCACGGCGCCGCTGGGGGCACCTCTTGGCGGAGATTATCGCCGAACAGCCCGCAGTTATTGCCCTACAGGAGTTTCGATTCCGTAGTGGATCTCACCATGCAGCTTGGACGGCTGCTATGGACGGTGACTACCTCCCCATCACCTATGGGGACGAGAACCCGGACACGCAATTCCTCGTCCACAACTCCATATCCAGATATGTCTCCAAGCTGCCCTCCATGGGGAGCCAGGCCCGTGCCATCGGGCTCGCTCTCCCTGGCCACACACCGTACGTCATCGCCAACATCCACGGACCATTTTCGCGGGACCAACGTGAAAAGTTGGACGCATGGCTTGCACAATTGCCAGACCTGGGCATCCTTATGGGCGACTTCAACGACCATGTGTGGGGACGTCCTTCCCAACCAACCAGGTACTGGCACCCGCTCCTCGAATCCGGAGCCTTGCTGGACCCGATTTTCGCACATGCGCCAAACACTGACCCTCCAAATCTCTCCACACATTGCCGGGGCCGCCGCTTGGACGCTGTCCTGTTTTCTCCCACGGCATGGGACATTCACCCCCCCATCTCTACGGACACCATCGACTTTCCCCATGCGGGTGACCACAAAGCAGTCAGGGTCACAGTAATGAACCCATTGGGACCGCGGCCAGCGCCGCCACCGGTCATGGGCAATGTGTCGCACTGGCCCCCCTCGTTATTCCGCAAGTTTTCCCGCCACATGTCCCAATGGTCCAAAGCGCACTCCACTCACCAAGATCACATCATGCACCCACTAGATAGGGCGGACACCATCATTGCCGCAGCGTCCAGCTTTGTACACACACACCCCCGCCCACAGCCAGTTCAAGACGTGGTCGAACAACAACTGGCTGACGAGTTGCACCGCAACCCTACCTCCAAGAGGGCCCAGCAAGCTTGGGCGCACCACAGGGCGACCAATAATATGAAACGGGCCCAACGACACCTGCGGCGCTTCCGAAAATGCGCGGTACGCGGCCGCTCTACTTTCTTCAATGCCCTAAAGTGGTGGCTGATCACCCCCTTCCGCACGACTACCCCACAACCCGACACGACCTCGGCCGCCGAACACCTTCCGCACTTTGCGGGGGACCCACCATGGAGACCGGAAGAGGCCAAGGCTCTTCTTTCACAAGTCTTAAAGCCAGGACGACCAGTGAGCCCCGATCCTCCCTCCTGGCAATCTTTCACAAAAACGCTACGCCAACCCAAGAACAAGGCGGCAGGCATGGACCACGTGGCGCCCCACCTGTACCAGTGGTTACCTAGGGAACTACAGTGGGACCTATACATGGCAGTGCGCCATGTGTGGGAAAGCGGTGATGTGCCGCACCACTGGCTGCAGGCCAGAATAGCCATGATCTACAAGTCTGCCCCCCCTGAGGCGGCCCGCAGTTACCGGCCCATTAGCGTAGCCACGGGAATGTACTCCATCTAGCCCGTGCTGGCAACATTCAAGTTTCGCTTGTGTGTTTGCTACTGTGAAAGGCAGGTTGAATGCTTGAATCTCTTGTTCTGCAATGCTTTGAGCTCTGTGTGCACCAGTCTTGTGCACTGCGGCTGCCATCTATCTGGCTGGGACCTCCCATTGTGTGCACTAGTTCAGGCAGTTCAGGCTGACTGTGTGTTGATGAGCACCATTGCCATTTCATTCACCCAATGGTGAGATTCAGATGAGGCTCGTATGTACGATGCAGTGACAGAAAAGTAGACACATGTCCACAGCAAGCTTTGATTATTCTGAGTTTGATGGAAGTCCTGCAACCTTCTGGAAATCTTGTGTGGAGGAAGTGGCTGCATGGTGCACGTGGTGACCAAGGGATTTCGCATTCTTGGCTGGAGACGACAGCTCTGTCCAGCATGCTGCTTGGTGTTTCAATTTTATGAGTTGAATTCAGGACTACAACTTGATAACCTCCATGCAGCCCTACGACCTCATCATGGGTGATTGCAATGAAGCGCCCGGGGTGCCCTTGTTTGCGCCTCCGGTTGGTAGGGCAAGGCAAGCCCAGCGTCCAGTTGGGCGCCGTTGACAAGGCCTTCCTTTTGTGGTCGAACCATATGTTGTCATTGCTCACGTGGGGGAAAGATGCCTCACTCGAGGGCCTCACCGTGGGTGGACAACCAATCCCCGGAGCAAACCCTCAAGCCCTAGGGGAGGCACAGGATCGATACATAAGGCGACGGATAGACAACATGCATTGAGCTGCAGTACAGCGCTGAGGCTACCTTTTTGGGTACCTTTAGGCAGTCCAGAGATTCCTGGCTTTTGGGTGTTCCATTGTTTCATCATGTGTTTCCAAAGCATGTCCCGGCAGGGCATTTTATCGTAATGTGGGGCTCCAACGAAGTGGTTTAACATGTGTTGTGTTCCTCCTATTGTTGTTGTGTGCCTTGCTGTATGAACCCTGTCCTGCAGCCTTTCACCATCTTGAAAAAGGAAATGCTGGACCATGCCATATTTTGGGTCAACCAAAAAACACAGGGCCAAAAACACAAGTGCGTAACATGCCTTCGGATTTCGTTGAAGAGTTGCCACATTTCCTCGTAAGTACCTAGATAGTGAACCTTCCCTGGTGAGGCTTGGTCCATGGTGCACAAAGAAGGTGTCCCAGGCACAATTGGATTGGGAAGAGGCCTTTGCTTTCAGCCAGGATCCAACAGAGTGCTAGACCATCTGTGATTTGTGCACAGTGACGGTAAAGATGTTGGTCCCGCTGGTCTCTAAGCCAACATTGCAGGAGGGGCCAATTAGAAACCCAATGCCCTACAAGGTTGGACACAGAATGGGGAAATGTGACACGTGCAATCAACGCACTCAAAGCCACCAAACCCTCTAGTTCTGATGAAGATTGGGCATGCAATTGCACATCACATGGCATAGGGGGATATTTAGGGGACGCAAAGGGTCATCCAATCCACCCCAAGAGCGATACAAGACCACACACAACGCATCATGATGGTACGTTACAAGGAAGGGGTAGCAATGACCAAATGTGGCCAACGTGGACCAATGGATGCAGTACACGGCGGATAAATGGATGTAATCCTCCAAGCAGAGTACTCGGAAGATGTACCATGCGGATACCCAAAGGAACGACCAAGCTCTTATTCCATAGAGGGTGCAAAAAAGGCAAAGCACAGATGGCTAGGTACAATACCGACAACACGATGCGGCCACAACCAGCATGGAATGACTGGCAGTCCATGGCGCAAACCATGTGAACAGCAACAAAAGGCATCGGTCATTCAATGGAGTGCCCTATTCCCTTTGGATCCCACACTACACAAAAATACCAATGATGTTCCACACCGACCTCAAACGACCTCAAACAGGTTTCTTGCCTCCGAATTCCTAGCACCTTCATTGACACAAGCCCCCTCAAGGCCAAGGCAAACATCCGCTATCGGGTGGCATGGTTCCAGTACCTTATTGGGAGTTACGGCACTACGAAGCGCACTACCCATGCCGCCACGTATTCCAGGGCAACTCATTCCCACCTCCACGTCAGTCAGCCCGTGGCATGGAAAGCTCCGCGGTTGGGTCATCCAACCTAATCCTACTGAAAAGAACTTAAGTGAGCAAGTCAAGCAAAGTGAAAATGGTAGCCCGCACACACACCACAGACCAAGAACCCGACCAAGCAAGCGACTGAACTTCTCAAGGCAGCCCTGACCACAGCGAATAAAGCACGCATTCTCCGTCTGGCCCAAATGTGCGACCCCGTCGTCAAACTACAGCTACTGGATCGCCTGCGTGAAGCCGACCAGTCACCCTCCACTGAGCCCCCTCGACCTGTCCTCCTACTGGAACATTGCACGGAGGTGGCCGCCATGATGCGCAACTACCAGCTGGCGGCGACACAATCACTAGAGCGGCGTCATTTTACCACACATTGGGGGGCACGGCCGAGCACATACCTGCATTATGTGCTGGGGTAGCGCGACCGGGCGATGGGACGAGCCACCCACACATACTTGGCGGCAGTTCGGACAGTGTGCCAAGGGTGGCAGCAGTACCATACACATGCAATGTTCACAGTCAAGGAACAAATTTTTATGAGGCAAGCGACGGCTGCACATCACCGCACTACACACACGCTATTCTCTGCCTATCATGCCCGAATGTTGCGTACCTGCAGACATGCGAGTATGGCGGCCATCTGCAGCCATGCCACCTTCCTGCTTGGCCGGCACTGGCAACAAATTTTCGATGCATACCAAAGGGAACAGCACCGGGTCCAACATTGAACCCCACCCCTGCGGTAATGCCTGGTCAGGCTCGAACCCCCTTCGAATGTCTTGTCAGTTTTGAACTCTTTTTGTGCCATATAGGTTAAGAGGCATGGACGGTCTAGTGGCATGCGCCATGGGTGGCGCTCATCGTGTCGGGGGTTCAATCACCGGTTCGTCCGTTGGCGAGGTCCCCCACCGCCCCCTTCAGCATCCCCCTCCACCATCGGTACCGCCGGTGGATGGGTGGCGTGTCTCGTCCTCATAGTTTTTTGCCCAGTCCACATAGCATAGCACGTAACAAAAACGAGGCACCAGGCACATCACACCTGCAGCAGTGCCCCCCCGTCACCGGTACCGCCGGCCGACACGAGCCGCATCTCCTCCTCGTATTCCCCTTGGGGGGCTCGAACTGGCGTCTTCAGGGCAGCAACCGGCTGCACAGCCGCTGCAGCACGCGGCTAAAAACCGCCCCTATGAGCTGCTGACTTTCAGCAAGCCATTGTCTTCGTCAGGATATGAGATAAGTAGATGCCGGACAGATGCGGGGTGAGAGTCAGATCAGTTTACTTGTCCCCCAGCGCCCATACCTTCGCCTGCACCGGTGGGACGCCTAACCCAGTGCGTGGAATGCCACTTCGCTTGCTTGGTTTTGAATATAGAGGACAGCAATATCTGTATAACCACCGCTTGATGAAATTACGCAAGTAAGAACCTCAATGCATCCTTGTTGAATCTTTGAATCCTTGAATTTTTGGGTTGCTTCGGCGTGGCAGTACCCACTGCATTACCATGCATTGGTACCCTCTGCAGGCACGGATCCAGGTTTGCCTTCTCGGCCACATGATATATCAGGTGACTGTACTGCGCCCTGCAGCACTAATGTAGAGACCGGGTTGTGAACCCGAGAGCCTTATCGCTACTCAGCGCAAGCCTATTGCAAAAAAAGAATACCAATGATATTCCACACCACACAATGGGGGAGCCTTGAGCGCAGTGCGCGCGCAGTCCAACTATTTGGGCGTCTAGCCGTACTAGAGACCCATACTTTGAGATACTAGGGGCCCCTAGGGGCATCATGGTGGCCCCTAGCGGAGGTTTTGACTGCTGATTTTGTCCCCTTTATTTGGGGATCCCCGAGAATGCAGGTGGTGCTCTGAGGAGGCTTGGTGGGCAAGTGTGCATCGTGGTCGTTCTTACTTGAATGGTGTTGTCGCTGAAATTCGATGGGCGGAAAGATTGTCGGAGTGGAACCACGTCCCACACTTTCCATATTTTGTGACGCATTACTTGGATAGCATGCCCATTGCTTCCATAGGAGGCATCCTTTGCAATGTCCTGTTTAATCCTAAATACGCCGGGTACGTATATAAAGTTACGGTTGCCATTGACAGCCTTGGCAACATCGTTTGGATTTGTCCGTTGGCCCCCGGGACATCGGCGGATGTTCTCATTTGGGATCTCAATGTGCACTTAGTTGACAATGGAACAGAAAGACAGTTGTGTGTTGTTGAGGGTGGCGACCAATGCGCTGTTCATGGCTTTTCCAGTTGTGCATGATGTGTGTTATGTGAAGGGAAGGTAGTTTGCAACTTTCTTGAGCTGGGGCAGTTTGGGTCACCTAATTCTAAGGGCGTTTCCAAGGGGTGTGCTTGGGGGCTCTTCGGGGGGAAGATAGTCTAAAAGTAGCGCGCAGTGCGCACACAGTGCAAAGATTCCCCCAACAAATCGCCAACGGAACTCCACACCGCACAATAAAATTCCAATGAAATTCTCCAGACAGAGCAGGGAAGCTGCTGGGCCCACCAACTTAATAGATACAACTGATACGCGTAGGCCTCCACAGCTGCTGTCTCCCGAAATGCCCTATGTCAACATATCCACTGAACACTGCCAAAGGACACCAAGGACACATGTACCACCGGTGCCCAGCATAGAACATTGGAAGAGAGACCAATATTGTCCGGTTGCCGGTGGCAATTTTAGGAAATCTGTACCGACGTGCATGCGATATGCTTCGGTCCGTCGCTTGGAAGTTTTCGAAAACCCTTGGAAAGATGCTCGGAAGTTTTGGCAGCCAGATCGGGTCCCAAAACGCAACCGATATCGGTAGGAATGTTCCATGGGCTTTCCAGCCGACCGTGCCGGGGGAGCTCGGAAGAAATTTTTCAGCCCGAACCCAGTGGAATTTTGGTTGGATGCTTGGTACCTACGTTGCCTGCAAGATGCCATGGAGAACAGCACGTTGAAGCTAATGTTTGTCTACCCTTTGTCTGCTTTGCCTACAAAACTGCATGGAGAACACTGTGCTCAAGCTTATGATTGCTTCCCCTTTGTGCTCCTTTGTGAATTTGGACTTTTGCTTTTGACATGTGCAACGCCAGTTTGATCCTTGGTGGCTGCTTTGCCTACAAACTTGCATCGAGAACACTGTACTCAAGCTTATGAATGTTTGCCCTTTGTGCCTTGTGAAGCTTTGTGCCTGCTTTTGTGGTTTTCTTTTTGCATGTGTGTCGCTTTCTCACCTAGGCCCCTTTGAGTAGACTCACTAATGTATTCCCTTTTTGTGCTCAGAACACTTTTTGTCACCTGCAACAGACATGTCTGGTAGTCAAGGCAGTGCCGCTAGTGCCTCGTCTTCGTCCGCTCAGCCCCCCCAGCCCGTTCAGCAGCTCCCGGAACCAGATTTGAAGCTTGAGGGCGAGCTCATTGACGCGGACACAGCCAATACCGAAGTTCCCGAACCGGGTGATACACAATCGCGCCTCCCACACGCCCTAGCAGCACTGTGCCTGCGGCATAAGCCGTCAGAGACCATTGAACCCAGAATGCTAAGGGTTTTTTTTAGACAGGGTCGTCCCTGATGCATACCGCATCTAGCCGAAGGATACCTTGCTGGCTATGCTTATGCATAAGCATTTTTCAATCCCTGTCTTGACGACACGGGAGGCTGTGGGCAGGACAAGCCCCAGCAAACATGAGACTTCGTACGGTGTACAATACAGAAACCTCTGCATTGTTGGTCCGGATCCGAAATACAACACGGACCGGACCTTTGCAGAGGAATCTGAAGAGAGGCTGCGTGTACATTACATGTACTTGAAATCAATACTGTCCACACACCCGGACAGTACCATTCGCGAGTTAAAGTGGACCCAGAGCGATGTAGTTACTTGGTTCAAAGAGGCCAAGATCAAGAAGCGGTCCAAAAAAGTAGTTACCTGCAACGTGCAGTTCCCCCCCCTCTCATTTATTCATGTTCCGTTCGAGGTTTTGAGGGTTATCATAAACGATGCCTTCTGCGAGTCCCCACATGCAACGATTCACAGCGCCCTCAGAGCCACCATCATAGGTGCACATGTGGTAGAGGTTTTCGGGGAAAAGGACGGCTGGCGGGTGTGGGACCAAGCCCCCTCAGGCACGTGGGAAAAGGTGGTTACCCCCCCCCGACGGTGAGGTTTTCAGAACAGACCAGCAACCCACGTACCATGCGCACGGTGTCTTGTGGGGCATTGAGTTTCTTTTGGCCCCAGCCCCCAAACCTTCTTCCGAGGGCGCACCAAAGCGGCAGCGACTTACCATCTTAGGTGCATGGTTGCAGGCCAAGGGTGAGGTCCAGGGCCAGGTTGAGACCGCAGAAGCCCCCCCCCCCTGCCTAAGCTGGGGATGCACTGTGTTGGGTCTTCATCAGCCCTCTTTTTCGCTCTGATGTCTTCCATCTCTGCTCCCTTGGCTGCCCGCGCCCAGCCACCAGCTCCTGCCGCCGTCCCCATCTCCTCGGGTCGACTGGCCGAACTTGGGAGTGGGAACCCCAGCGCCGGTAGCAGTGCCGGTGCCAGCAACCCTTCGCCAGCCACCCCCGCTTTGTGGGAGGCGCCAGCAGTCGGAGGAGCAGCAGGAGCAGCAACAGCAGGGCCCGCCGTCGCAGCAGAATATGCGGAGGACCCCAAGGCCATGCAGGCTGCCCACTGCGCAGCTTTGTTGGCGGCTGTTGCAGCTGTGCAAGTCCAGATGGTGCTTGCACAGCTGAGTAAGAAGACAGTGTCCTGGTTCGCGGCCGGGGCACGCTACGGGCCAGAGGGGGAGGGGGTGGTGGTGTGGGTCACTCGGGGGGCCGTGACCTCCCGCAGGCAAGTGGAGCATCGTGCTCCAATTGGGCAGATGCCCCCAAACCTGGCCAAGGTGGCTCTGGACCTGGCCATTTTTGATCGGAGTGTGGCAGTGTGTGGGGAGCTGGGGGTTCCGGACCAGTTGAGGAAACTGGTCCTCAAGGAGTACCGATCACCAGCTGATCGGTACTCCAAGTTGAAAGGGCAGTTTGAGCAGGCCTGCCAGTCCTTCAAGAAGGCTGAGCAGGCTGTCCGGGAGGGGGTGGGGGGGAAAAGGCAGGGGGGGCAGGGGGTGAAGAGCAGGGAGGGAAAGCTGCGGGCAGCAGCTACTGCCCAGCAGGGAAGGGCAGAGGATCTGCTGGGGCAGATGCGGGGGGCTTGGGAGGAGGCAAAGAAACGCCGCCTCCTTAAGGCCCCCCTCCCCAAGATGCCCCCCAGCACCCTCCCCCCCTTTGGGAAATGGGAGGTGACAGGGGGACACCAGGAGGAGCTCCTGCATGGGGTGGCTTTTGCAGGGCATCCTGGGGGTTGGGAGGTGTACGACCTTACAGCTACGGCTGTTTCAAGGTCGTGCACCCAGAAGCTGAGGGACAGGGGGGTTTCGGTGAGGATGCACACCGCCCCCGACTCCTGCAACCGCCACAACTGCATGTATGTGGCGGTTAAGATAATTTTGTGGCACATGAGCCACCCTGTGAGTGTTTGGGACACCCCCCCCGCCCCGAGCCAACCAAAACAGTGGCGCAGAGTGAGGGGGCGGATAGTCGAGCACACTTTGGACCCTTGGATCTCGAAACTGGTTGGAGCAATCCTGGCAAAAGAAGGTTCTGGTGAAAGGTACTGGTTGGGGCTTTCCATACATGGTTTCCTTGAAACCAACCAAAACAGTGGCGCAGAGTGAGGGGGCGGATAGTCGAGCACACTTTGGACCCTTGGATCTCGAAACTGGTTGGAGCAATCCGGGCAAAAGAAGGTTCTGGTGAAAGGTACTGGTTGGGGCTTTCCATACATGGTTCCTTTGAAACCAACCAAAACAGTGGCCTACTGCAATCTTCTGTTTCCCAGGCACCATGTTTCACCATGAATTTGTTGTGAACAACCATGCTATATGGGTGAAGGGGGAGATCTCCAAGCTGGAGGCATTTGCCAGCATATGCCCTATTTCAGTTGATCAATTCATGGTGTCAGCCTTTGCCATGAACTTCCCCACGGCCACCCCCTTGCAGGCCAAGGACCTAGACCAGCTACAGCGCCCCCCAAGTGGCACCTTCACAGTTGTGCGTAGGTCCCTTGGCCCTTTGCCTACCACACAGGCCACATCAGTCACCCAAGCACCAGAGTGCCAGGCTGCTGCACTTCGCCTTCGCCATGAGCATGTGGTGCCAGCCGCTGTCTTGCGCACCTTAGACCATCTCCAACCAGGGGTTGGTTGGTCAATGGTTGCTTTAAGGCAACAGGAGGAACTGCATCTTCCTGCAGTGGACTACTCCCTGGACAACAGGAAGTTGTTACCACAGCTGTGCCACCTACTTCTACAAAAGTGTGGCTCATTGGCTGCCCAAGGCCGGCAGAAACCCCCACCACCCCATGCCACCCTGACCTTAGGCCTCTACGCAGACGGTTACCAGCCCCGGCGCCGTCCAAATATTAACACAAAAATCAGTATCATTGATTTCCAGGGACACTGGTTCCCAATGTTTGGCAATGTGCCTAGGTGCACAGACATGTTGACCTGGCAAGAGCTTCCCAAGGTCAGTGATTGCCAGTGGCTACCCAAACGTGCAGAGGCCTTACAACCCCTGCCTTCTTGTAAATTTAAGCAACGTATGAAGTATGCTGGTGCAGTGTACAACACCACCCTGCAGATAAGGCTCGGGGCAATCACTGCCGATCACCACCATTTGTGGTCTCAGTGCCGGCAAAAGGGCTGTGTGGCGTGTCCCTGGGTGAATAAGGATGGGGCGGGAGAACTCTTTTTGCACAAAGGGGGATGTCTCAATGGTGTGCGTGGGTCCCATAAGTTTCAGGGGGTTTCTAACCTGGAAGAGGTATATATTGTGCAACCTGTATTGCACAACACCAAAGGAGCAGCCTCCAGGATCCTGGGTGTCATAGGTCGAACACTACCAGCGCCCTACAACCATGACCTGCTCCAGGTCATAGCACATGTGGCAAGGAGGTATGATCCTGGATCTTTGCCACCTGATAGCAGGCAGCACATGCGTCACGTACGAGGTAGATTCCAGGCAGGCATTAGCCTCACAGGTCGCGAGGCCCGCACAGTCATGGGCAGACTAGCAGGGGGTATGGTGCTCCCCCTGCCTTTCCATTCCTTGGTGGTGGCATTTTGCCACATGGTGCATCTATGCTATGGTTGTAATAACCTGGCAACTGTCACATGGCAAGCTATGGGGATGTTGTACACATATATTGTGCACATCATCCCCGAGTTTGCCGAAGAAGGTTGCACTGCAACCTTATATATGCATGGGTGGTCCCACACATGGTTTAATCCACGGACACCCATGCTGTATTCCGATGAGGCCGGCGAGCGGGATCTCAGGGTGGCCAAGAGATATGCCCCCGTCACTAGTACCAGGCAAGATGCCAGTATTAGTGAAAGTTTGAAGCATGAGCTGTATCAAAAGTTCGTGCAGAAAAAAAAGAAGATCCCCTGTGCCAAAATTTGGGCGCCCGTGCAACGAAACGTTGTTCTGGAGGCGTGCATGGTTGCTGCCAATGCCGTGTGGCATGTGGTCTTCCAACGCCTCTTAGAGCATTTGCTGCATTTCCAGGATGGAGGTGGTTGCTCCCTATATATGCACCCAGACACCCGTTCGGTGAAATGCGCCTTTCCAGGTGCAAATCCCGAGAGTGATGTGGTATGTGTGTGTGGGACCTGCGGCTCAAAGCGTGGTGTCCGTCAATGGGTACCACTGGACAGGGAAGCTGTCTGCAAGTGGCCCAAACTGGGTTTGAAGAGCCGTGCCACATTTAAGTCCTGTGCTGCACGCCGTAAGGCGCTGAAGGACAAGGGAAAGGGTAAGGGACGTGTGGGGCCCATCCCTCAAAGCCGAGTTTCTAACCCTGCGACAGTTGATATTGTACCCCCTTCGGAGGGCGAGGAAAGTGCTGCTTCATTTCAAGGTCCTACGGGTTTGAACGAGCAGCAGCGTGTTCAACCCATGAGACGTACGAAGTTGGCGCGTGTACCCATTGTTGATAGCGACATTGAGCAGCAACTTGTGTGCCCTCGTGGCAGTGGCAGTAGCAGCAGTAGCAGTAGCAACAGTAGCAGCAGTGATAGTGGGAGCAGTAGCAGTCCTGAGGATAATGATTCGGATGATGATGCTGTGCACCTATCGGGTGCCTCCACAGTAAGTGCCTCAGATTCTTCCTCATCATCCAGTGACAACCCTGAACCCCAACCTCAACCCAAGAAGTATCGCCGTGTGGTGGTGGATGTGGATGCCATGTCAAGTTATGGCTGTCCTGTGCAGATGCTCAGCGAAGGAGAGTACAGCATTCACAGTTCAAGCTCAAATGAACAGGCAAGCCACTGAGCATTCACATTTCAAGCGTAAGTGAACGGTCATGCTTGTCTTTTTGTGTGTTTCTTTGCTGAGGTGTGGGATTTGGGAACCAAGAACGGTGTAGTTCATCGTACAAAAAACCGATGGAAAAACGCCTGGAAGTTTTTGAAATCCCTCTGAAAGATGCTCGGAAGTTTTGGCAGCCAGATCGGGTCCCAAAACGCAACCGATATCGGTAGGAATGTTCCATGGGCTTCCCAGCCGACCGTGCCGGGGGAGCTCGGAAGAAATTTTGGCTGGGACTTCCGAGATCAACCCTGCAATATGTCCCATTTGCTGAGCATGAATGCTGAGCATCCCCAAATATCCTGAGCAATATGCTCAGCATTTTCCTACCATTTTTTACCTTCTATGCTGTGCGTCCCAGCACCATGTGATGACACGCACACTGTGGCCTCCCCCAGTTAATTTGGGACTTTTGCGTAGCGAGGACAAAGGGGGGGGGGTAGAAGTATAGGGTCATGGCAGAGAGTAACGTTATGCAGCAGCTGTATCGGGGGACAATATAGAGCAGCAATCGCAGGAGAGGAGTATTCGCTGGGCTCATTCGCCTCACATCAGTCGGGGCCATTGCGGTGGCAGAACAACAAGGAAGAGCCAGCAGCCCTGGAGGCCCCGTTTCACTCCTTGTTAAGGGCTATTCTGACCTGCCAATGGCAGCCATTGCGGCGGTGGGCACCCTCAATCCGGGCAAACTTGCGGCGATCAAGCTCTGCTTTGCTAAGGCCTCAGTGGCGTACACCTGCGAAGCGATCCACACCGAATCGGGCGTCGCGGACCAGCCCATGGGGCTGGACGAGACGGTGCTCGGGGCGAAGAACCGCGCGCTGGCGTCCCGAGCGGGTGTCCCGGGGGCGCAGCTCGGCATTGGACTTGAGAGCGGCCTGGTCCCGGTCGACGGGCTCCTCTTCCTTTTCTGCGCGTGCGCCATCGCGGACGGCGAGCGGTGCTTCGTGGGCGTCTCGAGCATGTTGCCGCTGCCGCCGCGCGTCGCCGCCCTGCTCCCCACCGAAGGGTACAACGCCGCCTTCGAGCGCGCAACGGGGAAGCCCGCCGACCCGGACGGGGACGGCGTGCTCGCACAGCTGTCGGGGGGCGTGCTGACCCGCCCGAGGCAGATGAAGGAGAGCGTGAACACGGCCCTGCTCCAACTGCAAAACCTGCAGCTCTACACTGACACGAGTGAGTGAACGTGCACCGGATTTGGGGGGGGGGAGGGCGGGGCAGGGGGTGGACGCATTCCGCACGGATCAGTGGAGCAGGCAGAAGAGGACGATGGACGGCTCCAAGGGACTGAGGGTTTCATCGTCATGAGAACGCTGCGGTGTGAGAAGTGGGAAAGGGGATCGGACGTGCCGCTCCCGTCCAGCGCATCCCGCGCTGGGCCCTACGGACGTGTGCTGGTTCCTGCTCAGTTCCGGTTCTTGGCGGGAGCGGGTATTACTGAGTAGCACGTAATAGGGGGTCTGGGCAGGGATGCATTGGAAGGGGGGGGGGGTACCCCCTGTGTGACATTCCGTCTGGTCGTTGGAGGTACCCCCCCCCCCCTCCAGGGCGCCCAGCCTACGCCCCATCTGGTGTCTCCCTGACAGCAAGTGCCAGCCTCAACGGCATTTGTAACCGACAGTAACCGGCCCCAACCGCTTTGGCAACCACCTCCAACCGCCTCTCTAACCACCTCTGGGGCCGCCTCTGAGGTCCCTTCCCTCCTAATGCACCCTGGGTCTGGGGCAAATGCCCAAAGGAATTCCATTCCCCCGTTGGGCACGAGCCGCACGTCTGAAGGGGATGCTGAGGTGACGTCAGCTTGGTCGTTCCCAGGGCCGGCATCCTCATGAGGTCGGGGACAGGGGCGGTGCTGTGTCTGTTGGGAGGAGGGGCCCTTCCTGCGCACCCCTGTTTTGTGTTTGCCTTGTGGTTTTGGTCTGAGGTGAGTGCCGATGGTTGTGCTTCCGTTGATGGCGGGTGCTCGGCGTGCGGCCGAACGGTACACAGGGCAGCCCCCCCCCCCCCCCCATGCCCAGTGCCAAACAAAGGAGACCCGCATTCTAGGGACAACCCCTGTGCAGGGGCGGGGGGGGGGGGGTTGGGGCAGAGTTTTGCTTAACAACTCAGCATCTCCTTGGGGGGGGGGGATGGGGGGCGGTCTGACACCCCCCCCCCCACCCCCCTCGGACCCCCCATCCACCCACCCCCCCCAGCCCCCACCCCCTCTTAAGTGATTGGGCAAATATTTCTTCGGGTCTTCGGCCAATCAAAAATTTTCTCTGGCGCCTTCGGCGCAAGTCAGTTTAGGCCAAAAATTTTCTTCGGCGCCTCTAACAACTCAGGGTCTCCTGCGGGGGGGGGGGTCGCGCCCACAGCCCCCCCCCCCCCATGGAGCCCCCCCCCTTAAGGAAAACTATGGGGTGGGGTCCTTTAAAAATGAGTGTTTTGTGTTTTCACTGAGGACCACCCGTTAGGAGCCGCCCTCTGGACCGGCGCCTACCTGCCGGCCGGCTACCACCGGCTGTAAATCGCTGGTGGTCGACTGCCAACCTCACACGGCTGGTGGCCAACTTTTCGTTCGTATAGTACCGCCTGCGGGCGAAGGCTCAGGTATCTCCTTCTTGACCAACGACAAATGTCGGATGGTGGTATCACTGAGCGAGGGGCAACTTTGCCGTGTGTAGTGGCGTGGGGCCTCCGCCGTGGCGGCGTACGCACTCGTTGAGTTCGGCGTACATCACCGAGGCCTTTGTTGTTATGCGACCATGGCCCCCCTGCTCCTCCGAGCGGAGGATCGCATCGGTGGGCCATCCCTCCGTCCGGGGCTCGGACATGGCAAGTGGTGTCCAATGCCGCTGTCCCCCTTCCCGGCACTGCCCACGGGGGGTGCCCAGGTCCAGGCCCTGACCCCAACACCCCCTGGGCACCCCCCAGGGCACCGTTTTGCCTGGTCTGACGCCGGACGCAGGGATGCGAACACGGGGTACGGTTGTCCCTCATCTCAGCGCCGGACGCTACTGTACATGATTTTCCCCTCTGTGAGCGTCGCACACGAGGGTTGCAGGCCAAAGGCATTCGAGACCCTGGTTTCTGACTCAGAGCAGTTGGGGGTCTGGACATGCGTTGTCGCAGAACAAGAACGTTAAAAAGGGGTGGGGCATTTGGTGGGCAGTAAGTTTGGTGTGGGAAATTTGGCGTTTCAATTTGGCCGCCAAATTTCCCACGCAAATTCCGGGGGTCAAGTCAAAATTTGGCTTCTGCGCCTTCGGCGCAAGAGGCTTTAAGCTTGTTTTCTGGGAGTGTCCGCCAAATTTACCACGCTAAATCCAGGGGCTTCCACCAAATTTCCCACAGCCAAATCACCCACAGCCAATTTGACTGGGCACCAACCCCCCCCCCCCCCGTACAGTTGTCCCTCATCTCAGCACCGGACGCTACTGTACATGATTTCCCCCTCTGTGAGCGTCGCACACAAGCGTTGCAAGCCAAGACCTTTGAGACCCTAGTTTTCAAGTGAGAGCAGTTGGGGGTTTGGACCTGCGTTGTCGTATAAAACGACCGTTATAATTGCCTGGGAGGTGCTGCAAACAGTGCAACCAATGCCAAGCAGGGTACAGGCGATCACGGCATACTTCGGGCGGATTTGGTGCGAGCAACGAGGGCGGGGGGTGTAATGCAATGCAATGGAACGCGATGGCTGCGCCTTGCATGTGGGCCTTGCCCTGGTGGACGGAAGGCTCGTCACAGCCCTGGCAAGCCTCTTTCATTCTTCTTGCTGTACAATAGCGTCGCATGCAGCGCACCTTATACAGCTGTTCCGTGCTGCATCAAACACACTTTATGGATTGATGACTGAAAGTGTCTCACCACGTGTCAGATCCGCTACCACGACCAATGTGGGATCATCGTAGCACTGGACAGCTCTGAACCTTGATTCCGAGAGGTTGTCTCCACTACCGTAAAGTGAGCAGGCTACGCCAGCTCATCTTGGTCTGAACAAAAAAAGACAGAACGAAAGTGTCTCAATGTGCTGCTGTGCGCACGGCCAATAGCAGACGGAGTACACCACCGCCTGCTACCTCTTACAACCCAGGACTTACACACAACGGGTCGTAGGCCCCCTTCGAGGATGACGGCGTGGTGGGTACCGAGTCCAACTCCCCCCGCCCCCCCCATCGGCAGCCAACTTCGGCCGACATCGCCGATTTGTTCTGCCGATTTGTTGGGTTTCTGAACTTCGCCGATTTGCTCTGCCGATCCGAGAGATGATAATTTTTTTCCGGAAATTGAGAGATATTTTGGGTTTCCACATGACTCCAACTACAGAGCAACCAAAAGGAAGGTGTGTTGGGGCCTAGGACTGAGATCCAGGGCACTGGGAACTTTTTTTCGCTGAAAATCGGTCCGCTGATTTGTTCCGCCGATTTGTTGGGATTTCTTCGCTGTTTTTGGGGGGGGGGGTGGTTGCAAGTCACTGATCCAGTTGGCCGAGCAAGATTCCAGGAGCAGCGACAACAACACCAGTGACAACAACTTCACCAGCAAGTGCCAGACAGTGCGGCACGTCAGAGCTAGATGCCGGATGGGACAATGGGTATTCCAATCGACGTGGTGATATGGGGGGCGCACCATGTGCTGTGCACGCGCTGTGTGAAAAGTCGGCTGTTTCCACCACCGGTAGCCACGGATCCCAGGTTCCTGAATTCTGCACCCTACACCCCATGCTGGTACACCAGGGATTTTGTTTTAGTCTGATGCTTGCCACGGGTCCCAGGGTCCTGAATTCTGCACCCCAATGCTGTTTTGAATTCATCATGCATCCTTTTGTAGGTGAGTGGTTTTCAGGGGTGTTCCCGGGATAACGATTGTAATAATTTGCTGTGCTCGCGCTGTGCGAAAAGGCGGCAGTTTTCCACCACCGGGTGCCACGGGTCCCAGGGAGGGTGCTGACCGCGCGGTGCGCGCAGTGCTGCGCGCGGTGTGATGTCAGCCCGGCACACACACAATATATGCTCACACTAAAAGTTGTTGAAACGTGGCCAGTGTGCACTGTATGCAATGCCTGGGTGATGCTATTGGTGTGTATGGGTAAAACATGCTTTAGGGGCATTTCTGGGGGGATGTGGTGATGATGCATGCACAAAAGTTTCCCATTTCAATGTATTTTCTCCCCACAGATCATGTGTCCATGAATTCCGAACTGTTGGCACCAGGCACTGGTGCCTTCTATCTTGGAGGCACTACCAACGAGCGTGTGCCCACCACCATTTTGGGCTCATCATCAAAGGCGGATTGTGTGGCAATCCAATATGAGCGGCCATTCCCAGATGGTTATGTCTCTTGAAACCAAACCCGGACAAGTCTAGTTCTGTACACGCAGAATTTTTTGTACACATTACAACTCTTTTTTATTGGTTGTGAGAGCCATGGCCCCATTTATATCTCAAGCAAACCGGCCTCCTTAGCAGGGGTTGTGGGCAGCTGCAACCATAAGTACCGTAGGGATGAGGTCTTTGGAGTGGAGGAGACCGTTGTTGCATGCAAACCCCTTAGGCCACCGCGTCCCTCCCTACCTTCCCAAAGGGTGTACATTGCACTCAAGCGTTGCATCCTGTGACGCGCGCGGTGCGTTTCAGCACCCTGAGGATTGTGGATTCTGCACCCCCGATGCTGTTTTGAATGGATCATGCATCCTTCTGTAGGTGGGTGGTTTTTAGGGGTGTTCCCGGGATAAACAACGTAATAATTGGCGCTGTGCCGGTGCTGTGCGAAAACGCCCACATGGTGGTGCAGATGACGATATCCAGAGGTGGCAGTGCCCAAAGCTGCTTTTGCTCAGCAACCAGTGGAAGAAGCTCTCGGCACCGTGGATGCTGCATGACTGACTATGTGTGGTGCTTGATCCACCAGACACAGACCACTGCCAACAAAATAAGCAATGCTGCGATGGGGGGGGCCGAACCACCCGCAAAACCGGCCGGAGTGGCAGGGCATGAAGAGGAGCTTCTGCGATTGCGCGACCCCGGTGCGGCCCTACACTTTGGATACCTTTCGGCGCCCAAGAGGTGGCCCAAATATCAGCCCTGGCGACCTTTGTCGTTGCACCCAGCCCGTCTTTCCCTCTAACACGTGCACACAACCACGCTACTTTACACCCTTAACCACAAAAATTGTGGTCAAAAAATGACGGTTGCATGAAGTATAGCTCAACAATTGGTCACACAAGAGGAAGCAGTTACGCCGGTACACTGCTTGGGCCTTTGGTCCTCTAAGTTTCTGGGTGCACCTGTACTGTGCATAAATGGACCTTTTGCTTTCCCGGGTTCTCCCGAGTACACTCAACGACACCTTGGGCGCTAGGAACTCAAAAAAGGAAAACAATTGGTCACACAACATTTAGTCTCTTTTCCCCCCTCCCAATGCCCTACCATCCTCAGGCATATGTACCAAGTAGCAATGCCCAAAAGTGCCCCCCGAGACTCCCCGTGTTCCCATTCGCGTGCCACCCCTCCTTCTTTGCACTACCCTCCTTCAATTTTTTGGCAAACTTGCTACAGCCTAGTGCTTTAAAGGCCGACTGTGCCTTGTTATGCAACCCTCAATTTCAGTGACCATTTTTGGTGTTGTAAGGTCGTACCGTGTGCCTAGGACACGATTGGGATCGAGCCGGGGAGGAAAGTCTTCTCATTGGACTCCTTGCATACTTGGGGGGGGGGGGGCAGCCCCTCTTTCGCGCGAGCCTTGCTCGCGAACCTGGTGGAGTATAGGGGGGGGGGGGGTTTCGTGGCACTTTATTTTCGCGTGGGAAATTTCGCGTTTCAAATTGACCGCGAAATTTCCCACACGAAATTCAGTGTTCTCCGCGAATTTCTCACACACTAGCAGTACACATTGTGGAGTCTGGCGTGGGGGGTACCACACAAAATCCGGGGGGCTCTGCGAAATTTCCCTCGGCAACATTTACCACCCTGAACACGGGGGGGACCTCTCCTCGGTTCCGGTACGCGACCCCCCCCCCCCCTGCCCTCCACACTCACTTAGTTACGAAAGGTCAATAGCTACCAGCCATATATATGGTGGCGCCAAAGGCGCCTGAAATTTTTTTTATTCCCCTTGCCCACATGCCACCCCTCCCTACCTAGGCGCTTGAGCTTGGATGGGAGGCACCCCCCTTGCCCACATGGCACCCCTCCCTGCCCAAACCCTAACCCTAACCCTAGCCCTAGCCGTAACCCTAGCCCTAACCCTAGCCGTAACCCTAACCCTAACCCTAGCCCTAGCCCTAGCCCTAGCCCTAGCCCTAGCTCTAAACCTAGGCTAAATTTAGTGGTCAAAGTTAGTGTTGGGGTTCAAAATGGAGAGCAATGATGTGGCAAAAAGCAGCCATGATCTTGTTTAGCCTAATCAACATGGCTAGCATGGCCGAACCAGCTTGCTACAAAGGTTAGGGTTAGGTTTAGGGTGATGGTATGTGCCCCCCAAAACGCCCCACCTTGAGCCCCCCCCTGCAACTGACCCTCCCGTACCCCCCCAAAAAGCCCCTCCCAGACCCCCCCCCCGCCCCTCCCCATACCCCCCCCATTGCCCCTCCCACCTCCCCCCCCCCCCCCTTGGGGGCCTTCGGCCCACTTCTACTAGGGCGGGGGGAGTCGTGTACAAAAGCGAGGAGATGCCCCCCCCCATGACCGCAAATTTGACTTGGCGCGAGTCCCCCCCCCTATATTTTTCTGGGTCTACTGCCCTCATCCGGTTTGCAAGTGACATCTTGGGTGTAGGAAAATGTGCTCCGTGTGCGCACACACAAATGTTAGCCCCCTGTTAGAGGCAGATAGATAGAGATGAATGGGCAGGAGGGGTCATGAGGCCTGAATCGGAATTATACCCTCAGTTGTCAGCGAATCCACGCTCCCCATACGCACTACACGACTGGGCGGCATACATGGGGGACAAAGAAATGAGGGGCGCCCATAAAGCATTACGACAGTTTCGACGGAATGCACACCACCGAGGGAAAATTTTCTTCCAGTCGCTACGAATGTGGCTCCTCACCCCTTTTCGTACTTCTAGCCCACAGCCTACAGAAGGATCTGCACGGCGGCATCTCACCCATTTTTTTGGTGACCCCCCATGGGACCAGGACAAAGCCATGTCTATGATGAATGACATACTCCGCCCACAGGAAAGGATTAAGCTGGGCAACCCCACATGGAAGCAATTTTGCGAAGTCATCAAGCAGCCCAAGGAGAAAGCCCCCGGACCAAACAAGATATCCCCGCACCTGTTGCAATGGCTCCCCAAGGAACTCCAATGGGATCTTTATCAAGCTATCCTCGACGTATGGGGGACAGGGGAAATCCCACCATAGTGGCTGGAAGATAGGCTCTCCCTTCTGTACAAGAAGGGCAACACGACGTCTGCCATGAACTATAGGCTCATCAGTGTATCTAATAGCATATACATAGTACTAGCCTGGCTTATTTTGGATGCCATACAGCAACCCATAAATACAGCACTGTCTGACACTCAAGCGGGTAGTCGTGAGGGTTACACCACCTCGCAGCAAGCCATGAACCTCCTTATGGAATTACATGAGAGACCCGAAGGTAGTTACATCTGTCTTCTCCACATTGCCAAAGCCTTTCCTAGTACCCCGCATGTTTGTCTTGTAGAATCGCTACAGGCAGTAGGGGCACAAATGTTTTCCACGGATGCGTGCACAGGGTGAGGAGGCGGGGGTGTGCACATTCTTTGTAGACCATCAATGCTTGGTATTCAGACAAGGTTCCGTGCATTTGCTTGCTGTACATCATACCACTTTTTTGCAGCCCCGAAAGAGTTCTACGTTCTGTTTTCCTATGTCTCGTCCAAAGTGCTCAGAAAGTGCAGTGTGTTGTGATTCTATTTTGACAACCGCCTATCCTAATCTCACCCCTTGGTCCCGTGAGACTGGCCATCTATCCCCACACCTGCTTGTGCACATCGTAGATGTGTGGAATCTGATGCCTCGCTTTGGCGCCACACATGTCCATGACGATTCTCCTTGTAAAACTTGCCATAGGCTGAATGCCAACAGCCCTTGAACATTTCCGCCAACTTCACCACCATGTCCTTCCACGGCTGGATGCCAATGCCAATGGCCGGCAGCAATACCCATTGTACCATGAATCCATAAGAGAACGCGATCCATAACAGAAAGGCGAACGGCATTGGTGGCGTCACTTGTTGCAGAGATGCCTGCAAATGACAACCGAGGTCACCATTGACGTTACTCTTTCCACCGACCAAGTCACAGAAGCACTGTCATACATGGCTGCACAATGGCACAACATTCTTGGGAATAAAGGTACCGTAACACATTGCGCCACGCGACTTCTACATCACCGTGCATAGCAAAAGAGTTGTTTTTCAGTTACCTTCCCTTGTTCTTTAACTAGGTGGCACTGTTATATCTACCCCTTGTGCTTTTTCTCAGCACCTCACAGGCCCTGTCCCCCCCCCCCCCCCCCGGTGATCCCGTCTGTTGTGGCTGTGGGATAGGGCGCCAAGCCAGGTTGAGATGGCTGTTGTGATGGTGGACAATAGCCACGGGTGCCTCAACCCCTCCCCTTTTGGAAAACAGCAACTCACGAGCTGCAGCACTGTCCAAAGCCCTGCCCCCTATGGACCCAGCGCATGGCACTATGAATTTCTTGACCCATGACTTGTGGTTGCCATTTTGTTTGTGCATTGCTGTGTTCTTCATATTTCTTGCACCCGAGGCATTGCACTTGAACATTTATCATGCAGACCAGTCAGTGTTTCACAATTTCAGTCATGGATGTTGAGCATATTGATACGTACACGCCTGGTACGGTTGACAATTTCAAGCATTCAGAAGGCACTAGAAGGCACTGTTGTGTTCTCAGCGAACCTGGACATGCATGTCAACAGGCAGTTTTCTTTCGGTGGTTCATATGCCCTGTTACAGCAGCCAAAACACCCAGCTGGCCCGCAATAAACGGCACTCAAGGGACTGCGAAAAGTGGAGGGTACAACAGCTTGTGTTTTGACTGGTGTGTTGCTTGCTACTGAGCGCACCAAGAAATAACGGTGAACATCCAGAGCGCACCGGGAAATAACAGTGACCATCTAGAGCCCACCAAGAAATAACAGTGAGCATGCAGAGCGCAGCAAGAAATCACAGTGAGCATGCTGAGTGTACCAGGAAATAACACTGACCATCTAGAGCACACTAGGAAATAACAGTGACCATCCAGAGCGCATCAAGAAAAAACAGCGAGCATACAGAGCGGGCCAGGAAATAACAGTGAGCATGCAGAGCGCACCAGGAAATAATAGTGACCATCCAGAGCACACTAGGGAATAGGGAATGACAGTGAGCAAACAGAGCCCACCAGGAAATAACAACAACCATCCAGGGTGCAGTCGGAAATAACAACACCCATGAAACATACACCCAGAGGTAACGGGAACCATCCGTAGGACATGTCAGCCTACCCCCAATAACCCTCTAAAAACACCAAAAATGGGCTTTTGGAACCATTTTGTGCCCAAAAAACACCAAAAAACACCCAAAATTACCAAAAAACAATTTTTTTGGACCAACCCGTCAACCCGTCACGGACCCTTGTGACGGGCGTTTTGGCGAGGTCTGCACAGGAAACATCAAGAACCATCCAGGGCCCAGTAGTATATGACAACAGGATTGAGCAACCCCCCCCCCCCCCAAGAGGGACATTGGGCCCAATTCTATTGAGGTGGGGTGGAGACGGGCATATGGGCACAAGGGGTTGGCGCATTTACTCATGTCATTTTTTTGGTCTCCAGAGTGGGACCCTTCCCATGCCATGCTCCTTAATGTGGGGGGGTACCCTCTTATGGGGGGGGGTGTTTTGCCATGGCATGGGTGCCCCCCCCCCCCCCGGAAATGCAAATTGGTGCCGGCCCTTGAGGAGGGAGTGATGTTTGGGGGTAACACATTGAGATAGATAGCTGGAACATTGATTTGGATGCCGGGCACTCCGGGCGTGCCGGGACAGGGAGGCACTGCACCACCACACTGTGTCGGAATGAATGGGGCCTGGGCTTGCACCAAGGGGTCAGGGTGTGTGGGGTAGCGTGAGGGACGCACAACGGTCAGCCCGAATGTGCTGCAAGCAGCATGATGTCTTGTGCTGCCCCATGATGCTACTATATTGAGTGGAGTGCCTGCATACATGCTTGCTTGTCTACTTACAGTCAGTATCTGTGTGGAGACGTTTGAACGGACACAGGTTCAAGCAAAGCTGTCCATAGTGAGAATTTGCTACACGCTTGATACCCTTACTGCAGCTAAAATACATTTGTGACCAGCACGGTTTTTTGCTTGCACACCTCTTTGCTACGCTAACAATGCCAGTCCATCCATCCTGCTTGGCTGTCTTTCCTTCCAATCCCATTGCACCAAAGACAAGAACAAAGTGCACACTGAGGGGAAGCCTCAGCACATCATAGCTCAGCATTTCTCCTGTAATTGGTTGGCTTCAAATCAGCATGCTTTTTTGTTGCAGCTGACAGGTCCAATGCGTGAATCCACGGTGGACCCATGTTCAGAACACCATGTGAAGAAAGTAAGGGAGAGCTTTTTGCTGCATACAGTGAACTTCACGATAAACCTGGTGGGGTTTTTAGCAACGCTGTGGTGCATCGCAGTGCATCGACCACATTTTCGTTGTCACACTCTGGCAGTGCAGGACGCGTTACCTGATATTGATAATAAAACCGCTGCTTTCTGGACCGGAATGCAACCAGGAAATGCATCCCCAAGCTGGCAGGCCGATGCGAGGACAGCCAGATGCAATGCAACTGACAATCAAACCTGCCCTTGGATGTCATGGGATCCAAGTCAAAAGTTTGCAGGACTGCGGCAGTGGTGGTGCTTTGTACTCAAGTTTATTGGAGTATACGACTGCGATGCTGGTAGTATTTCTCAGTGGGACTCAAAGCTCCAAGAAGAGACAATTCTGGAGTCATCCATGGACATCAACCACATGTGCAACACGACACAAGTGCAGTGCTCTCCTCAAATGACATGGCATCTTACTGAAGAAGGTAGTGTTTCCACTGTCCGGCTGTGGTCATGGTCTTCCCCTTCACTTGGTCTGAACAATATTGATGTGTACGTGGGACGGCAAGAAGATGGCAGCCACGTGGGATGCAATGTGACTACGAAAACCTCAAACGCCGTGGCTCGTTGCCCAGATGCGACCTCGAGTGTAGTTTCTGTGCGGTGGACATGTATTCCGTGCAATTTCAGCGTTCCATCAATTTTTGTGCAATCGTGTTCGAAAGATCGGGGCTTGCGTGACTTGCTTCGTTCGGTGGCAACCTGCGCTGGAATATTAATGGTGTACAACATCGCTGACAGTGCTAGAGACACGAATCGCGACTCTCAGCATGGACAGTGGTTATGGTCTGCATTTTGCTTCGTGTGTCTGATGGTTCTGGGTTGTTGGATGCTTGCTGTCCATGACGAGAGCCTCTTAGTATTTGAGAAGCCCCTTCTGACGTTGGCCTCAATTTTCTTCTGGGCTCACGGTATCTGGTTCTCCTTCCATTTAAGACTCCAAGGTTTGATAGAGGGACCATGTGACGCATGGTCCGAGTTATGCCGTACTGTCGACACGAAGCGCCAGAAAGAAGCGTATGACCTTATCATGCTGTTCTCCAAATCTGCCAGAGGACTTAGTGCAGCAATGTTATACATTGCCAATATCGGTATGAGATCCTTCTTCGTGCTTGTACTCGCAGCCCAAGGAATCTTCGCAGGCTTTCTTCAAGGCTTGTATGCGCAAGCAGTAGCCAACATCCTGGCCATCATACAGTTCTGGTCTACCTCGCAGTATCCGATATTGAATGCCTGCACGATTATTTGTAATTGCTTGCTTGTCGGGCTGCTACTGGTGCTGCTACTCTGGATTCAGATCGCCCACGTTTGTGGTCAAGTTTACTGGATGGGGCTTCTTACTGCGGATGAGCACCTTCTCAAAAGTTTTGAAGGGACGCCTGAAGGAATGACGGCTCAAGAAATACGGCGTGGATTGAACAAATCCATGAACAAAAGTTTGCGGAATCCGCAGAGTCCACAACCCAAGACAGAAGACATCGTTCACGTTGACGTTCACGTTAAGGTCTATTCTCCACAGAAAGGATCCCCCCCTCGGGCTTTCCAGTTTCAGACCAGTGATTCCACTATGGAGTTCTTACAGAGCAACAGTGATCTCACCATCTCTCGGTCATTGCGGAGCCGACATGGAACTCTCCTCGAAGATGGGGTCAAAGATTATGTAGAGACCGCCTTGGCGCTCAACGATCAACAAAGAGTAGCGCTGCTCAAATTGCTTGAAACTGTATCAAATGTATCTGCGTCCACGGCCTTCGAACTCAAAGAGTAAGCCTTGTGAGGTCTTTTCCTCCACTGGGACCCCCCGCGCCCATCCTTCGTTCAAAGAAACTTTGTGAGAGGTCTAAGGCTGGTTGCTCGTATCAGCGCATGTTGACATTGAAGGCAATGCGCAAGCTGATACCAACACTAATGTCAGGTGTATGTCTTCATCATTATACCTGCTTGACCGTGCAACCACAGCTTGGTACCCCATGACAACGCCCCGTTCGAGTTTCATTGCTTCACCTTTCTTCCCCATCCTGCTAGAAAACTGGCTGCCACCCATTCGGCCAAGTTCTTTACAGCACTAGAGGCGACGGAGAGAGGATATTTGCACCATGGATGCAGCTCACATACCTTTTGGACTTTCACCTGGACAATTCCACATTTGCCCCTGCATGAAAGGAGCCTCAAGACTGGTACAGTTGTGAACCCACCAAAGGTGAAGCCAGTCAAGGAGAAGACTCTGCCCAGTACTGTCTCCCCAGTCAGAAATTATTGTGACACCACACACCCCAAGCACCGCTCTCTGTTTGCTGCACCGGCACACCACATCAAGTGCTCCCCTCGAAGAAGAAAACGAATGAGATACCACGGCGTCAACTCAAAACATTTCATGGATATGCATTTTCATGGTATGGCTTTTGGTATCATGGTCCACAAATGCCCCTTAGACGAGGTTTGGACTCAGACACCTGGGGCAGCGTATCGGTGGATCCGCGGTGACGGGGATGCACCATTTGAGATGGTTGGACAACAGGACGGCTCCTTCGCAGCCAACGTGGACAAGATGGATGCAGCCATCACTGCGGCCTGGTAGCGATATACCTGTGGTACGCAGGGCAGATGGAATCGTCGGTGGAGGCCTTCATGAGCGAATATCGCCGACGCAGCCCGATGAATGCGACGAGACTCAAGGGTGAGATCGTCCTTGGCAGAGCAAAGTGCATGGGGGCCAAAGCGGCCAAGGGCACTGACTTGTGGTTGATACTTCTGCTCAAACGGCTCCCATGGCCTTTTGGGATTTGGCAGAGTTACCACAGGTAGTCGAGGCCAGTTGAGTGTGGCTGGACCGCGTGGCAGAGGGTTTTGCCTCCCTAGTCCTAAAAGGAGAGCGGGGGGGGGGGTGGCAATCAAGTTCCAGCCCCTCACCATCCTGTCACGGTTCTACAGAATCTGGGCGGGGATACGGATCGAAGACGCCATGGTATGGTAGGAGGACTGGGCGCATGAGGATGCGTACACATTCAGGGTCGTTGGATGCAGCAGCGGTCCCCTTGTTTGAGCTGTCCTCTTGGTTGAGCTGGCCCAGGCACCTAGGGCGCCCCTTGACGGGGTAGGGTCGGACTACATCAAGTGCTTCGATCTAATACAGGGGTACAGAGGAGGGGGTGTTGCGGGCGCTCCAAGGCAGGTATGCCTAGCTCAAGAGAGCCTTTAAAATCAAGAGCTGCCAAGGGGCCTGGTGGCACGCCATCAACAGCATCCTCCAAGGGTGCCCCCTAAACAGCATCGTCATCAATGCGCTCACAAGCACGTTGAAATGAGTCATTAACGATCTCAAGAAGCCGGCCGTCATCCGAGCCAGCATGATTGGAGGAGCCCGATCTCGAGGAACTAGACTCGCCAAGGCCACGGGTGCTCTTCGACATGGAGAGGGAGTGTGGGTAGAGCGTAGTAGCATGCTCCCAACAAGGGGCACTAGAGGACAAAGAGGTGTCCCCGTGACCGGAAGCCAGCATCTCCGCGGAGTGGTATGTGAAAAACACTTATATGCTGGCCCTGTGCATGGCTTGCTTGTTGCTCATACTAGCAGAAACTACCAAATGGTCCACCTAACATGCCAAGAGGTGAACACAAAACAGTTGCTGGCCTTTTTAGTCCAAGACATGGCTTGAGGCCGAGTGACCGAGCCAAGGTTCATGACTATTCCGCAAGCCCTGTGCACGGTGTCCCCATCGCCGTATATGAGGGGCTTTTTGGCAGTGCAAAGTGTCCCCATCGCCATATATGAGGGGCTTTTTGGCAGTGCAAAGTGTCCCCATCGCCGTATATGAGGGGCTTTTTGGCAGTGCAAAGTGTCCCCATCGCCATATATGAGGGGCTTTTTGGCAGTGCAAAGTGTCCGCATCGCCATATATGAGGGGCTTTTTGGCAGTGCAAAGTGTCCCCATCGCCATACATGAGGGGCTTTTTGGCAGTGCAAGGTGTCCCCATCGCCATATATGAGGGGCTTTTTGGCAGTGCAAAGTGTCCCCATCGACGTATATGAGGGGCTTTTTGGCAGTGCAAAGTGTCCCCATCGCCATATATGAGGGGCTTTTTGGCAGTGCAAAGTGTCCCCATCGCCGTATATGAGGGGCTTTTTGGCAGTGCAAAGTGTCCCCATCGACGTATATCAGGGCCTTTTTGGCAGTGCAAAGTGTCCCCATCGCCATACATGAGAGTTTTTTGGCAGTGCAAAGTGTCCCCATCGCCATATATGAGGGGCTTTTTGGCAGTGTAAAGTGTCCCCATCGACATATATGAGGGGCTTTTTGGCAGTGCAAACTGTCCCCATCGCCATATATGAGGGGCTTTTTGGCAGTGCAAAGTGTCCCCATCGCCATATATGAGGGGCTTTTTGGCAGTGCAAAGTGTCCCCATCGCCGTATATCAGGGGCTTTTTGGCAGTGCAAAGTGTCCCCATCGCCATATATGAGGGCCTTTTTGGCAGTGCAAAGTGTCCCCATCGCCGTATATGAGGGGCTTTTTGGCAGTGCAAAGTGTCCCCATCGCCATATATGAGGGGCTTTTTGACAGTGCAAAGTGTCCGCATCGCCATATATGAGGGGCTTTTTGGCAGTGCAAAGTGTCCCCATCGCCATATATGAGGGGCTTTTTGGCAGTGCAAGGTGTCCTCATCGCCATACATGAGGGGCTTTTTGGCAGTGCAAAGTGTCCCCATCGCCATACATGAGAGTTTTTTGGCAGTGCAAAGTGTCCCCATCGCGATATATGAGGGGCTTTTTGGCAGTGCAAAGTGTCCCCATCGCCGTATATGAGGGGCTTTTTGGCAGTGTAAAGTGTCCCCATCGCCATACATGAGAGTTTTTTGGCAGTGCAAAGTGTCCCCATGGCGATATATGAGGGGCTTTTTGGCAGTGCAAAGTGTCCCCATCGCGATATATGAGGGGCTTTTTGGCAGTGCAAAGTGTCCCCATCGCCATATATGAGGGGCTTTTTGGCAGTGTAAAGTGTCCCCATCGCCATATATGAGGGGCTTTTTGACAGTGCAAAGTGTCCCCATCGCCGTATATGAGGGGCTTTTTGGCAGTGTAAAGTGTCCCCATCGACATATATGAGGGGCTTTTTGGCAGTGCAAAATGTCCCCATCGCCATATATGAGGGGCTTTTTGGCAGTGCAAAGTGTCCCCATCGCCGTATATGAGGGGCTTTTTGGCAGTGCAAAGTGTCCCCATCGCCATATATGAGGGGCTTTTTGGCAGTGCAAAGTGTCCCCATCGCCGTATATGAGGGGCTTTTTGGCAGTGCAAAGTGTCCCCATCGCCATATATGAGGGGCTTTTTGGCAGTGCAAGGTGTCCCCATCGCCATATATGAGGGGCTTTTTGGCAGTGCAAACTGTCCCCATCGCCATATATGAGTGGCTTTTTGGCAGTGCAAAGTGTCCCCATCGCCGTATATCAGGGCCTTTTTGGCAGTGCAAAGTGTCCCCATCGCAATATATGAGGGGCTTTTTGACAGTGCAAAGTGTCCGCATCGCCATATATGAGGGGCTTTTTGGCAGTGCAAAGTGTCCCCATCGCCATATATGAGGGGCTTTTTGGCAGTGCAAGGTGTCCCCATCGCCGTATATGAGGGGCTTTGTGACAGTGTAAAGTGTCCCCATCGACATATATGAGGGGCTTTTTGGCAGTGCAAAGTGTCCGCATCGCCATATATGAGGGGCTTTTTGGCAGTGCAAAGTGTCCCCATCGCCGTATATGAGGGGCTTTTTGGCAGTGCAAAGTGTCCCCATCGCCGTATATCAGGGCCTTTTTGGCAGTGCATAGTGTCCCCATCGCAATATATGAGGGGCTTTTTGACAGTGCAAAGTGTCCGCATCGCCGTATATGAGGGGCTTTTTGGCAGTGCAAAGTGTCCCCATCGCCATATATGAGTGGCTTTTTGGCAGTGCAAGGTGTCCCCATCGCCGTATATGAGGGGCTTTGTGACAGTGTAAAGTGTCCCCATCGACATATATGAGGGGCTTTTTGACAGTGCAAAGTGTCCCCATCGCCATATATGAGGGGCTTTTTGGCAGTGCAAAGTGTCCGCATCGCCGTATATCAGGGGCTTTTTGGCAGTGCAAAGTGTCCGCATCGCCGTATATGAGGGGCTTTTTGACAGTGCAAAGTGTCCCCATCGCCATATATGAGGGGCTTTTTGGCAGTGCAAAGTGTCCCCATCGCCATATATGAGGGGCTTTTTGGCAGTGTAAAGTGTCCCCATCGCCATATATGAGGGGCTTTTTGACAGTGCAAAGTGTCCCCATCGCCATATATGAGGGGCTTTTTGGCAGTGTAAAGTGTCCCCATCGACATATATGAGGGGCTTTTTGGCAGTGCAAACTGTCCCCATCGCCATATATGAGTGGCTTTTTGGCAGTGTAAAGTGTCCCCATTGCCATATATAAGGGGCTTTTTGGCAGTGCAAAGTGTCCCCATCGCCATATATGAGGGGCTTTTTGGCAGTGCAAAGTGTCCCCATCGCCATATATGAGGGGCTTTTTGGCAGTGCAAAGTGTCCCCATCGCCGTATATGAGGGGCTTTTTGACAGTGCAAAGTGTCCCCATCGCCATATATGAGGGGCTTTTTGGCAGTGCAAAGTGTCCCCATCGCCATATATGAGGGGCTTTTTGACAGTGCAAAGTGTCCCCATCGCCATATATGAGGGGCTTTTTGGCAGTGCAAAGTGTCCCCATCGCCGTATATGAGGGGCTTTTTGGCAGTGCAAAGTGTCCCCATCGACGTATATCAGGGCCTTTTTGGCAGTGCAAAGTGTCCCCATCGCAATATATGAGGGGCTTTTCCGCAGTGCAAAGTGTCCCCATCGCCATATATGAGGGGCTTTTTGACAGTGCAAAGTGTCCGCATCGCCATATATGAGGGGCTTTTTGGCAGTGCAAAGTGTCCCCATCGCCATATATGAGGGGCTTTTTGGCAGTGCAAGGTGTCCTCATCGCCATACATGAGGGGCTTTTTGGCAGTGCAAAGTGTCCCCATCGCCATACATGAGAGTTTTTTGGCAGTGCAAAGTGTCCCCATCGCCATATATGAGGGGCTTTTTGGCAGTGCAAAGTGTCCCCATCGCCATATATGAGGGGCTTTTTGGCAGCGCAAAGTGTCCCCATTGCCATATATGAGGGGCTTTTTGGCAGTGCAAAGTGTCCCCATCGACATATATGAGGGGCTTTTTGGCAGTGCAAACTGTCCCCATCGCCATATATGAGTGGCTTTTTGGCAGTGTAAAGTGTCCCCATTGCCATATATAAGGGGCTTTTTGGCAGTGCAAGGTGTCCCCATCGCCATGTATGAGGGGCTTTTTGGCAGTGCAAAGTGTCCCCATCGACGTATATGAGGGGCTTTTTGGCAGTGCAAAGTGTCCCCATCGCCATATATGAGGGGCTTTTTGACAGTGCAAAGTGTCCCCATCGCCATATATGAGGGGCTTTTTGGCAGTGCAAAGTGTCCCCATCGCCATATATGAGGGGCTTTTTGACAGTGCAAAGTGTCCCCATCGCCATATATGAGGGGCTTTTTGGCAGTGCAAAGTGTCCCCATCGCCGTATATGAGGGGCTTTTTGGCAGTGCAAAGTGTCCCCATCGACCTCTATCAGGGCCTTTTTGGCAGTGCAAAGTGTCCCCATCGCAATATATGAGGGGCTTTTCCGCAGTGCAAAGTGTCCCCATCGCCATATATGAGGGGCTTTTTGACAGTGCAAAGTGTCCGCCTCGCCATATATGAGGGGCTTTTTGGCAGTGCAAAGTGTCCCCATCGCCATATATGAGGGCCTTTTTGGCAGTGCAAGGTGTCCTCATCGCCATACATGAGGGGCTTTTTGGCAGTGCAAAGTGTCCCCATCGCCATACATGAGAGTTTTTTGGCAGTGCAAAGTGTCCCCATCGCCATATATGAGGGGCTTTTTGGCAGTGCAAAGTGTCCCCATCGCCATATATGAGGGGCTTTTTGGCAGTGCAAAGTGTCCCCATTGCCGTATATCAGGGGCTTTTTGGCAGTGCAAACTGTCCCCATCGCCATATATGAGGGGCTTTTTGACAGTGCAAAGTGTCCCCATCGCCATATATGAGGGGCTTTTTGGCAGTGCAAAGTGTCCCCATCGCCATATATGAGGGGCTTTTTGGCAGTGCAAAGTGTCCCCATCGCCATATATGAGGGGCTTTTTGACAGTGCAAAGTGTCCCCATCGCCATATATGAGGGGCTTTTTGGCAGTTGGAGCTAGCGGACATCGTCCCTAGGTTGGTATCCAACTTGGTAACGGCAGTCACGTTGGCACCATGGGGGTCCATCAGGCGCTGCTGGGCCAAGCAAGTGAATTTGGCCCTGCTAGTGCTAGGACGCCACTTTGCCCGCTCCATGGTGGTACTGCAAGATGTGCTGACTAGTGTGGCAAGCCGCACCCTGGGCACGGCCCAAGCGCTGATCTAGGCCATATGGGAGAAAAAGTCTACGCCTTGAGCCACGGCCCACTAGGTGGGGCTATGAAGGAATTTCGGAAATTGGGGTGGCAGCAGCTACAAGGCTGGTGGCATTGGTCGTACCACCGGTTGATGGCGTCGGTCCATCTTGCGCTCAGCTACAACAAGCACCACTTTAGGGTACTACAAAAAGGTACTTCAAAAGCCACGACTCGTGGCCCTAGAGAATAGGAGCCCGTGGCTCTTTTGTGGTGTAACACTTGCCCAAAATGGTGGAGTGGCTGGCAACCCCTGAATGACCCCTAGCATAGGAGGACATGCTCTTGCAGGGCCACTACTAGGTGTCCTTCATTGAATTAGCCCTAGACTTTGAGGCCTTTGCAAGCATACCGCTGCCGCCCGCTCCACAAGCCAAGTATGTGGGGGTGATATGCACTTGCAAGAGAAGGGACGGGTCCCATGCTTGGTCGGTGATAATTTAGTGACAATATGGGTACCTCATCACCCATGGGGACCCACATAGTAGCTGCTAGGCCCATGTTGCCCACGCCATAGGCCCCCCAAAAGCAGGAAAATTGCTGTTGTTTGGGTTGTTTGGTGTCACTTGGAAATTTTGAAAAATTCAGCTTTTTGCAAAACCCTTCTGCCGCCCTTCGGATGCGCTTGGGTGATCATTTGGTGACAATACGGGTGCTTGAGCACCCATAGGGACCCACATACTAGCCGTTGGGCCCATATAGCGTGCACCATAGGCCCCCCAAAAGCCGCATTTGGTGTCAACGGCAAACGGTTCAAAGTTCGGCTTCTTGCGAAACCCTGTTGCCGTCCCTGGGACGAGTTTGGGTGATGATTTGGTGACAATACGGGTACTTGAGCACCCACGTAGTAGCTGCTAGGCCCATGTAGCCCATGCCATAGGCCCCCCAACAGCCCCAAAATTGCAAAATTGCTGTTGTTTGAGTTGCCGCATTTGGTGTCACTGGCAAATTGTTCAAAGTTTGGCTTTTTGCGAAACCCTTCGGCCGCCCCCGGGATGGGTGTGGGTGATCATTTGGTGACAATACGGGTACCTGTGCACCCATAGGGTCCTACATAGTAGCCGCTACGCCCATGTAGCCCGCGCCATAGACCCCCATACCCCCAAAATTGCTGTTGTTTGGGTTGTTAATTGTCACCAGGAAAATTTTCCAAAATTCGATTTTTTGCGAAGCCCTTCCGTCGCCTCTGGGATGCGTTTTGGTAATGATTTGGTGACAATACGGGTACTTGAGCACCCATGGGGACCCACGTAGTAGCGGCTAGGCCCATGTTGCCCGCGCCATAGGCCCACCAACAGCCCCAAAATTGCTGTTGTTTGAGTTGTTTAGTGTCACTGGCAAATTCTTCAAAATTCGACTGTTTCCAGAACCTGTCTGTCACCCCTGGGATGGGTTTGGGTGAGCATTTGATGAACACACGGGTACTTGAGCACCCATAGGGACCCGTGTAGTAGCTGCTAGGCCCATGTAGCGTGCGCCATGGCCCCCCCGAAAGCCCTAAAATGGCTATTGTTCCAGTTGTTCAGTGTCATCGGTTGGAAGCAATGGGGCTTGGGGGCTGCGCACCTCTTTTCTCCCTCTGCGTGCCTTGCGGAAGGCAATAGAATGTCCCCAGTCCAACCAGAATACCATCGTACCATTGGCTGTCTCCTGAATCGATCCCTTATGACCCCAATTGCTTGCTAGTATCCTGGCACCAATGTTTTCTGCAGGTTGGGTGTGTCACCACCCCTCCTCACAGCTGGACTACGTCCCTTCCGCCGCAAATGTCGTCATAGCCCAAGAATGGTTGCCCGTAGAACTCAACACAGGCCTCCATGTGCAGGTGTACAGAGAATGTAGGCTTGTGCAAATCGTGTGTCACAGATCAGCAATCTGCTGATCATTGGACACATAATTGCTTTCATTGCATCCTTCAAAATCGTACTGCCCTCAGGGGCTTGGGCTTGGGCTTGGACAATCTTGGAAGGCCAGCTTGTGCCCTTTTGTTTACCCCCCTCCCACTTGCACACATTGTGGGAACACCACCAACCATGCACGCATCGCAGAGGTCTTTCCACCCTGTACCTGACTATCTCCTTGTGTCTCACTTGTTTGAGGTCACTGGACTGAGTTGGGTGCTGTACGAATTGGGGTTTCATGCTTTTATCTGACAGCATTTAGGTAGAAAGATATGAGAGATATGCTCTTGATCCGATTGCTGCCCATTCCTTGTGCACACATGTTCATTGTTGCTTGGTGAGTGAGGTTTACAGCCACCTCAGCTTCTCTATGGGTGCCCGCCTACTAATACAATTTTACCATACATTACGTTGCATTACATTTACCCCCCCCCCCCTGTCCAAGCAGCAAGGCAAAACAATGGTGATGCTGGTACATTGCAGTGGAATGAACTGATTGAGTCTGGCATAGGGTCAGGACTATGCTGGTTACTTCAAAACCTGACGCCATGGCCCCTTGTCCAAGGCATGATTTGCCGCACGGCGCCGTTTTCATGATGATGCATTGTGAGAGTTTCTCGTAGTGATTCCCCTGCCCTATAGCTGAAGGTGACTGAGTGTACATTTTGTGTGGCACTGGCGGTGTAATATCCCCCCGAAAGAGGGCTTCCCAGGACAAGGTCTGCTTAGGCTGTTGTGGTTGATAGCCAGTCTGCAGTGCGATGCTGGTCCCAGGTCCAGATTGTACTCCTTTCCACCTTGTGCAACAACCAGCAAAGTTACGCCAGTTGACTG
Source organism: Eutreptiella sp. 'Long Island Sound 2002' (assembly GCA_964036045.1). Lineage (NCBI taxonomy): Eukaryota > Euglenozoa > Euglenophyceae > Eutreptiales > Eutreptiaceae > Eutreptiella > Eutreptiella sp. 'Long Island Sound 2002'. The sequence continues at coordinate 7,484,656 of OZ038395.1, forward strand.
ACCCCCGATTATCAGATACTCAGGTGGTTGGAGAAGCCGAGGACAAAAAGTGGGTTTGCAGGATTGGCCATGATCGCATTACATTCCATGCTCCAGCAGCTCGAGCTCCAACAGCGAAGTCATACGATAGTGCAGCAAACAAGTGTTCAGTGTACCGGCGCCCTGCTGCCGGGCTGAGAACACAATTTGACCTACTCCGGGAGGGTGACAACCATCATCACTTAATGGCTAAGCCACGATTCGTTGGGTGCCGTCAAAGATTTTTCCGCAATGTTAGCAAGGCGCCTGTGAGCACCTTTACATAAGTCAGCAAGGCGCCTCCAGGCGCCATTCAGGCTTACGCCACCCCTTCTGAATTTCTTTTCCTCTGTCCATTTGTGATGACTCACATCCGTGCTGCAGTCTGTATCCTAGCCCCAAAGCACCGCCGCCCAGTCTTTTGCTTGGTCGCCTACGCACGTACTTAATCAGTAAGATACTGGCAGTGGTTCTCACGACTCCCCTGAGGGACTCTAACTCCCCTGAGTCTGGCTCTAGTGAGTCCATGTCCTGCAGGCCCAGCACTTGCTTGCTTGCTGGCAATGTGTGTGGCAGCTCCGCCGTGGACTTGCATGAAGTATGTTGTGGTATGCCAGAGTGGTTCTGGAGGGTGACAACTATCGTCGATTTTTGGCGAAGGCAAGATTCGTCCAAGTTACGGTAGTTGTTTGAACCTTCTTCAGTTGGGACCTAATTCTAATTTGTATCAAATGTGCTGATGCGTGCATGGAGGATCCAGGTAGTATAAATACGGACTGCAGTGATGGGAACCTCAGAATCCCTTGGACACAGGGGGTTTCTCTGTACAACGAATGAGCTAATGGACGGCAGTGACCCAAAAAGTGCACTTTTGGAGGTTAATGTCCAGAAAAGTACAAACGCTCATCTACAAATGGGATGGACCAGCCAGCTAGTGTCCTACAGAGAACATGGACTGGAAACCGTGCTGCTTGGATCATTTTGTGCATGATACTGGACAGCAGAGGACTCCGCATTTGGCGGGGGTGTACCGTGCCAATGACCACCAGGTTGCTCCCAAACTCGACTTCATCAGGTCAGAGTCAGTCGAGCTGGTGCATATCTTATCCAATGGAAGCGGATGATGCACGTGTGACACCAAAAAATGGTACAATATTCAGACTGGTGTCAAACACATGATGTAATACTATTGACTGAGTCTGCCATGTTTTCCCTCCATAAGAATATGGTAGCCCTGTGCTTTGTGGTGTCTCTTTACCAGATCTTAAATTATGAAGCACTCCTAATTTGGTCCGCAAGGGTGGGGCGTGATGGCACTGTGTTCCAGATGATAAAGTTACAGTTTGTCAATAGCTAATGAAAAGAAACAAATTGTTAGTTGTGCGTATCGTAAATTCATTGTAGATACCGGAAAAGGTCAGAGTTGATAAAAGGTCTGGACCCACTTCTGTGTGGAATGCAGTCATCTCAAATTGTTCTATCGCCACTTTATCTACAGGGTGAGTTGGACGTGTTGCCAGGGTTCTCAGCTCGCAGTGTCTTGGCCCCGCAACATGGCTGCATAGTTGGCCTATGTATCCACTTTATCATCCCGAATGATACCCATGCATGCAGCCCTCTTGCATGTAATCCCCATACGGCCTATGTATCCGCTTTATCATTCCGAATGATACCCATGCATGCAGCCCTCTTGCATGTAATCCCCATACAAGTAATAACAACCTGCATGTTATGAGCATACATGCAATCTCCCTACAGGTAATCCCCATCCATGTGATTGTCATTCGTATAACCCCCATCCATGTTATTCGCATATTTGTAAACCCATACATGTATTCCTCACACGTTTGGTCCCTATGCATTCAACCCCCATGCATGCAGGTTGGATACTTGTAACCCCTGCTTATGATTCTTGCGTGTCCAGTTTCCACAACATCTTTCCCCATCCATATCCGGCTCGTGCATGGGATGTATATCGGTCCTGTGTGGGTGGTGTGTGAGAGTCGTTTGGTTGCACAGTGTATGGGTGGTTTACATGTCGTGTATGGGTGGTGTATGGGTGGTGTATGGGCAATCCCCATACATGTAACCCCCATACATGCAATCCCCATACATGCAATCCCCATGAATGTAATGCTCACACATGCAATGCCCATGCATGTATTCGCCATGCATGTCATGTCATGCACATACACTTAATTCCCATACCATACACCACCCATACACCACCCACACACCACCCATACATTACCCATGATACAAGTGCTCTCCCCATTTGCAGGCTCAATATCCAGTCTACACATGGATCTTAGGTGACCCTCATGGGCAATGTCTCTGCATTAGTTGCTATCTATGTCTAGGGCCTGTATTTCACTAAATTTGGTGGACAATGTGGCATGTGACGCTCAAGCGAAGTGCCTGATGCCCAATAGGACAACTCTGTGGGGCAAGGTGCTTGAGAAAGAAATTTTGCCTCCTTATTTAGTTGGAAGTTCCAGTCCCTTTGGGTGGCACTGCACATGCTTAAAATGTTTCATGCACGCAATATGCTCAAAAGGGGGCTGAAACAGGTGGTGAACCTGCGTTGGGCAGGGGGTCAGATGGCAGCAAACATCCCATGCCGCATTGGAGGCGCAGCGAGCAGTCCATTGTTGAACGAACAGCACTTTGTTGCCATGAGGGACGGAGTTTTAGAGGACACGTGCCGTGCGAGGGGCCAACATGTTGATGTGGTCCGACCCTGTGAAATGTTTCTCTTCTAACAAGAGAATGATTTATCGGCCCTTGATTGTTGCAACCGGTGTCTTGGAAGTGCCCCCAAAATGGCACTCATCCCATATCAGTCAGCGTAAAATGGATGGTGCAACAACACAAGCAGATTTGGCAACTATCGAAGTGCACCCAAATTTCCAGCCATTTATGGGATGTGAGGTCATCATTTTGCATCAATAGCAAAACTGCAAGCCAAACAAAATTTGTGTTTTTGCGCCCATCCCCCCCCCCCCCTGGAATACCATGTCACTTCCCCCACCCCCTTGGTATGAAGAGACATGGCCCCTCTTGCCAATGGATCTTGTTCCCGGAAAAAACATTCATGGGAGGGGTTCGGCATGCTGCATGTGCTGGGCGTAATTGGTTGTGCCAAGAGCCCGCATATACCTAGTTCAGAAGGTAATGGTTGTGTTGTCACAATGGTGCCATAGGTTGGCCATGGTTTAAGGCATGGATAGTGGTGGTGGTGTGCTTTGGATTGCTTGTTTTTGCTGTTGTCCTCGCCATCACAGCTTGAAGTCCCTCTCATGGGTTCCTCCCAGTGTGACGGTCACCTACACCAACAAGTGACATGGTACCACCCATCGTTGTTGCCCATTCAGAACGCCGTTCAGTATGATGTTGGTGGCTATGTATCACACTCACATGCCCCAATCCTGCAATACAACTTCACCCTCAACTTGAGCATGCAGTGCAGTCATGCACGTTGTTGTGCCCTACGAGCTATGCAGTGAGCATTGTTGCACACCTAAGCTTGCACCAACTATTTGTGCTATACGAGCGATAGGTCTACAATTGTCTCTGCGATGATCCATTGGATTCACACACAACCCGTTAGAAACTCTTGCGCTTATGCGTCGTGGCAGGTCCCCCATGATGGTGTGTGGATTGCACGTGATAGCAGTTGTGCTCTCCATGAATGGGCAAAGGGGGCGCCCTGAGCGCAGTGCGCGCGCAGTGCAACTATTTGGGCGTCCGGCCGTACTAGAAACCCGTATTTTGTGATACAATAGGCATCATTGTTGTCCAACAATAGGTTGTGGATGCTTGTTTCGCATTGCAGATATGGCATATGGCATATTTGGGGTTTCACCCAATTACACCATTTTCACCTACACCTTCCCTCCCTTTCTACACATTCTTTGTCCCCTTCTATCCTTGTGTCCTCAGACCTCTCTTATGGATTGTCACGCATTTGAGCATTGGGGACAAGGTGTTCTTTACGCCGTCAACTGGAATCTGAGTACCAGCAAAGGTGCTTGGCCATTCGGATGATGGGCACGTGGAGTTGGAGTATTACCAAGATGGTGTGCTGGTGGTCAACCATCGTTGCCACATTGACAATGTTGGCGCCCTTGTTCCTCTTCCACATCTGCCCCCGCACGGGATTTGGACCCTACACTGCTCATCACGCAAGGATTTTGAAGAGAAGATGAAGAGCATGTGGCATGTAAGACATCTGACATGAGATGTGGATGTCACATGTCTGACATGGTTGTGTGGTAGTGTGTAGCTTGCTATTTATCTCCAGCTAGGGTAGTTGGGGTGGCCTGATTTTGAGGGTGTTTGCAAGGGGTCGGTCTGGGAGCTCTTCACGGGGGAATTAAGTCTAAAAGTAGCGTGCAGTGCGCGCGCAGTGCAAGGATTCCCCCAAAGCATTTGGGTTATGTGAAAACTCCGGTGTACAAGTTACATACCGCAAGCTGCAATGAGGGTGACCCCGAATTAAGGAGCCAAGCAGAGTCTTACGTAAAACCATTCACAACGCATGTCACAGTCCTTGAGGCAATGCACACTGTGTATGTTGTGAGTCGTGTAATTTTTTTTTTTGCGGTAAACGCGGGTAACCAAAAAATTGTAAAGTCGTGTAATTTTTTTTCCGGTAATGCGTGTAACCAAGCACTTGCGTTTACGCAAAAAAAAATTACACAACTTTACAATTTTTTGGTACTCGCATTTACCGTAAAAAAAATTACACGCATTTACGGCGAAAAAAAGTACACGGTTGTACGATTTTGTGGTACTCGCGTTTACCTTCAAAAAAATAAAATCACAAGACTTTGCGATTTTACCGGGGTTTTTTTTTCGTTAAGGACCGCCCAAAGGGACCATTTTCCCCATGTCCGATGCAGAGTAGGGTCAATGTAGCCATTATGGGCACCCCGAGGAGGCAGGAGTTATGTAGCCACATTGATTTCTCCCCACTATGAGGACCCCGAGAAGGCAAGTGTTATGTAGCCACATTGATTTCTCCCCACTATGGGGACCCCGAGAAGGCAGGGGTTATGTAGCCACATTGATTTCTCCCCACTATGGGGACCTTGAGAAGGCAGGGGTGATGTAGCCACATTGATTTCTCCCCACTATGGGGACCTTGAGATGGCAGGGGTTATGTAGCCACATTGATTTCTCCACACTATGGGGACCCCGAGAAGGCAGGGGCATGACAGTCTTTAAGGAAGGCTTTTTTTTGTTACGGACCGCCCCATTCCGCCCTTTTTGGGGCACCCTGAGAAGGCATGGCGCCCGGGGAAATTTTCCACCCTCCGAGAAGGCGGATAGAGGGGCACTTGGGAAGTCGGGTTTTCACTTGCGGAGGGGGGGGGGGGGGGCAGATTCGCAACACGAGGCGCTATATAAATGTCGTTGGTTGCAAGTTGAACAGCGCCAGATTCGCAAGACGGGGCGCTTTATAAATGTCGTTGGTTGCATGTTGACCAAAGATGAGGCCGCACTTGTCAGTGCGGTGGGGATGTTCAGTTGGGTTTTCTTCAAATACGGGCTCCCACGTTGGGGTAATCCGTTTTGTCCCCTTGTTGGGGATCCCCGAGACGGCATGGGTGATGTAGTCATATTGTCATTGCTTGCCCTTCCGAGAGGGTTACCACCCATCAGAATCGCCAAGGTTGTCCAAGTGGAAAATAATGCGGTGCCGCAAATGGGAAGGTGAAAATAATACGGATCCATTGATCCAGTGTGAGGCGACCGAGTGTTGGCGCACTCGGAGACGTCCGGTAGTAGGATCTCAAACCCGGAGCGAGATATCTTGCCAATATCTTTTAAGCTCTAGGGGAGTCACGACTCCTTGATCCTTCATTCCATTGATACGAGGCTTGCCTAGTAGGCTCTCAAACCCATAGACGTCTTCTTTGTGCTACGGGGGAGTCACGACTCCTCGAAGCTTGGACAACCGAGCTGAGGAAGAGAAAGTGGGGGTAGACGCTATGGGTGCAATGCCTCAACCCGAGAACATCTTTGTCCCAGGGGTGATGTAGCCACTGTGCCCATTTGTGGGCCATTTTTGATTTTGGGTATGGAAATGTTGCCGGCGACAATGAGTGCTGTGGGCTGGCATGACACCCCCGCCGATGGTTGAGCGGATAACAAGCCTTTTTTGGTGATAGGCCGGGGACCGGTTGCCTTTTTTATGTCTTGTTGAACTTGGTTGTTGGCTAGTGTGGGGGGGCGTGAACGTTCCAAGACGCCCCCCCCCCCCCCTCGAATACCCGTTATTCCCCGTGCTGAGCATTGGGGACCCCCGCGAAGGCAGGTGTTATGGAGCCATTGTGCCCACATGTGGCCCATGTAGCATTCGAGTCATGTTTTTTGGTGGTTTTTTTCCAATTTTTTGTACTCGTGTTCACCGTAAAAAATTATATTTGCCACTTCCTTGGTGGCCATGCAGAGTATTTGCATTTGTGCCATTGCTTGTAGCAGTTTTGGCATTGCATGCAGGAGCCTTCAGGTCTTCGGCGCATCTTGGTGGATATCCTCTAGTGTCTGCCAAGTCCCAATTTCTATATTTCACACTATCTTATAAAGGCCGAGTCCCAATTGAATGGTAGCCACACAAAGTACTTTGTGCTTTGTGGACTCTGCGTCCCATCGCTAAGGTCGCTGTGGGGTGCCGTACGGAACCGGCAGCTGTACATATTGCGTATATATTGCAAAAGGGTGTACACATTGCGTAAATATTGCAAAACGGGCATTATAATGAAAACAAAATTACACGACTTACCACAAAAGAGAAAAAAATTACACGCATTTACCGCGAAAAAAATTACATGACTTTACGATTTTTTTCAGCGGTCCAATTTTTTTTATAATTACACGACTTACCGCAAAAAAAAAAAATTACACGCATTTGCCGCAAAAGAAATTACACAATTTTACGATTTTTTTCCACACGACTTACAATTTTCACATGTACACTGAGACACTAAATGCAGATGCTAGGACATATAGTGCTAGAGACATGGTTATGAAGTGCATTTGCTACGACACCTTGGGGCGGCACAATTTGTGGCGTTCAGCTGCACGTGCCCCTCACTGCAGCTAGCGCAGGATGGAGGCCGCCGCAGGTCGCAAAACACTGGGCCGAGCCAATGCATGCTTGACAGTTCCATGAATAGTGACAACTACTGGTCCCTAACAATTTATGTGGAAACCTCTGCACTCGTGAGTGTCAGTGGTCATGGCAGGCGGCATGACCAAGGTGGGAGCTTCGCAGGAATATGGTGGCTGCACAAGCTGATGGACCCGTAGTGGGGCAAGAACACACCCGCAGGATGGAAAAGACGCCGGGCATCCACGTTGGACGCTGCCCCCACACAAGTGGCCCGAGGGGCCTGAGACGACAAGACTGTGGTGGTGTGGGAAAGACATGTGGTATAGGAGTGACTGAGACCTTAGAAGCTATCAAAAAATCTGGTGGTTTTAAGGTTTGTTTCCTGCACGCTCCATAGGCTACAGATGGCTGTTTTCCTGATCAGTCCTCTGGAGCCATGTTGGCGGATGGATTTCATAGGCAAAGATTTCTATTGTTGTTTAGGGAAGGTGTGGAATCGATGTGGCCTAATGGTGGATATTGTAGCCTTGTACCTTAAGATGCACATTCAGCACTTCTCTCACAAGAATATGGCTGGGCTGTTGGGCAAGCTTGAATGGATTTTGAGGCCCAATGCAAGTTTGGGCCTATTTTTGCCAGGGTCAAGGTGAAACCCCCTTAGGATGCAAGTCATTGGATTCCTACTAACTGCAGCAGCTTTTCTTCCGCCATCATCATGCCTTATGCTCCTTGCTCCTCAATTTTCCAGCCGTTGTAAATATGTAATGTTTTCCGATGTAGCATCCAGGTGCAAGCCCGGTGCATTTGCCTTTGGCGTTTTCATCCCCACATGTGGAATGCGACACTGCTAGGCTCGGGGCAGGGAAGTGCCCGCCAAAGGTCACCAGCCTCTTGCAAGCAAAAGTTCTAGCAGACTTGAAGATCTGCCAATCAGCAAGCTATATGGAACTGGGAACGCCTACTTTCAGGAAGTAAAATGAATGCTCAGCGGTCTCCACCTGCATCCACCAAAATGCTTGTGATAGATAGAAAGCCACATTTATATCAGTTGCCCTCTCACAAAGCATATGGAGGCCTGCAAGAAAGCGAGTAACGGAGAATACATGCCGTTGGGTGAAAGCACTGGTGCGACACTATGTCGGAAAATTGTTGACCGAACATGAGTAGGCTATCACAATTTTGCTTGGATGGCATGCTGCATGTGGGACCCTCCTTTGTACTATATGCCCTATGTTTGGGAAGGTGGTGAAAGTATATATGGCAAAGATTGACCTAGATTGGCAACTTTTTTGGAGTATACTTCTACCCGTCAAGTGGAGACCCAGGTTTAGATGCTGTGTACCGTTGGACAAGGCTGCTGTTTGGATGTTTTGATTTGAGTCGCATGACACCAAAGTGTCAAGATGCGAGGTTCGCCTAGCCTTTCAGCCCGGAACTGTATTTTTGTGTTGAATTTTTTGGTTTAGATCTTGGTATAGGACATGTATAGGTATGTTACCTTTGGCATTGAATGGGGCCGGCCCTCACAGTCGGTTGCATGAATACCCATCGAAGCAACGAAGGCTTGCAGCGGCGAATCACCATTCTTTTTTTGGCCCAGCAAGATGATGATGCTAGGTCCCTGTATGTCACACCCATGATGGGTTTTCCATAGTAGCCAGCTACACCCCCCTCTTTGCAAGAAATCATGCCAGTTATTTCCAAATCTGACATCATGGCCCTTTACCAGAGAGATTCTGGAGGGTGACGACCATCGTTGATTTATGGCCCAGTAACACCTATGTCCAAGCAACACTGTGCGTTGGTTCTGTCAATTTTCGCACCATGGATTTTGGCGGTGCATTTTTCAATTGGTCCTGCTGTGTCCTGTTTTGAGATGCACGGTATTCACGTTTTGTGTCAAGGGAGCTGATTTGGGCATGATGGCCTTTGTGGCATATTTTGCCCCTTGATTTTCAGAATGGTACATCATGGCTTTCCGCATGTACCATGCACAGTGTATCGCGTTAGCAACACCCTTGTCCAAGCAACACTAGGCGTTGGGCATTTACCGTTGCTTGGACAAAGTGGGGGGGGATAGCACGTTTCCTCAAGCCACGGCAGCAAAATAGATAACAAAACGGGTATATGTGGCTCACTTGTGTTTGTGTCAATGCGGTGGATGTCCAGTCTTGCAAGAACCTTGGGGCTTCCATAGGGCAATATCACACGTTGTCGTATCAGAGATATCAGTCACAATGGCATCCAGGAAGCGGCAACGCTCTGGAGACGACATTTGCGAGCAGAACCCCAAGCGATTCCGCAGTTCGAAGGAAGCGGCAGAGCATTTTGCGCCACTCATTCAGGACTTTCAAAAGCTACCTGCCCAAGACCTGGCCATTCACATTTTGGAACTGCAATGTTGGGCTGCTAAACACAGGCATCTGCTCGATGAGCTGCAGAATTTGGAGGTATCTGAATTCCAGAACCAGCCTGGGTCCGGCAGTGGCAGAAATGTCCCAAATACAAATGCCGTCGCAAATACAAATGCTATCGCAAATGACGAAGAGGAAGAGGTGGAGAAAGAGGAAGAGGAAAAGGAAGGGGAAGAGGAAAAGGAAGGGGAAGAGGAACAGGTGCAGAGAGGTTCAATGCAGTCCCTCCGTCCATCTCACAGAATGGGCCTCGCAGGGGCCGCTGCCCTCCTGTCTTTCTTGGTGCTTGATCGCGTCGCCTTCTTCGTTATGCTCTGTGCCCTCTGCGCGGGCCTTTTTCGGGCGCGCCTGTGAGGCGCTGGGCGGCTGTCTCAGTCTGCCACTTGATCCCATATTCTTGTCAAGGTTGAATTAGGCCAGACCAACGCCAGCCCCACACACCGCCGCTGGAATGCACTGACCCGCCCCACACACCACTGTGGGAGTGCACTGACCCGCCCTAAACACCGCCGCTGGAATGCACTGACCCGCCCCACACACCGCCGCTGGAATGCACTGACCCGCCCCACACACCGCCGCTGGAATGCACTGACCCGCCCCACACACCACTGTGGGAATGCACTGACCCGCCCCACACACCACTGTGGGAATGCACTGATCCGCCCCACACACCGCCGCTGGAATGCACTGACCCGCCCCACACACCGCCGCTGGAATGCACTGACCCGCCCCACACACCACTGTGGGAATGCACTGACCCGCCCCACACACCACTGTGGGAGTGCACTGATCCGCCCCACACACCACTGTGGGAATGCACTGACCCGCCCCACACACCGCCGCTGGAATGCACTGATCCGCCCCACACACCACTGTGGGAGTGCACTGACCCGCCCCACACACCGCCGCTGGAATGCACTGATCCGCCCCACACACCACTGTGGGAATGCACTGACCCGCCCCACACACCGCCGCTGGAATGCACTGACCCGCCCCACACACCGCCGCTGGAATGCACTGATCCGCCCCACACACCGCCGCTGGAATGCACTGACCCGCCCCACACACCACTGTGGGAATGCACTGACCCGCCCCACACACCGCCGCTGGAATGCACTGACCCGCCCCACACACCACTGTGGGAATGCACTGACCCGCCCCACACACCACTGTGGGAATGCACTGACCCGCCCCACACACCACTGTGGGAATGCACTGACCCGCCCTAAACACCGCCGCTGGAATGCACTGACCCGCCCCACACACCACTGTGGGAATGCACTGACCCGCCCCACACACCACTGTGGGAATGCACTGATCCGCCCCACACACCGCCGCTGGAATGCACTGATCCGCCCCACACACCACTGTGGGAATGCACTGACCCGCCCCACACACCACTGTGGGAATGCACTGATCCGCCCCACACACCGCCGCTGGAATGCACTGACCCGCCCCACACACCACTGTGGGAATGCACTGATCCGCCCCACACACCGCCGCTGGAATGCACTGATCCGCCCCACACACCGCCGCTGGAATGCACTGACCCGCCCCACACACCACTGTGGGAATGCACTGACCCGCCCCACACACCGCCGCTGGAATGCACTGATCCGCCCCACACACCACTGTGGGAATGCACTGACCCGCCCCACACACCACTGTGGGAATGCACTGACCCGCCCCACACACCACTGTGGGAATGCACTGATCCGCCCCACACACCGCCGCTGGAATGCACTGATCCGCCCCACACACCGCCGCTGGAATGCACTGACCCGCCCCACACACCACTGTGGGAATGCACTGACCCGCCCCACACACCGCCGCTGGAATGCACTGACCCGCCCCACACACCACTGTGGGAATGCACTGACCCGCCCCACACACCACTGTGGGAATGCACTGACCCGCCCCACACACCGCCGCTGGAATGCACTGACCCGCCCCACACACCACTGTGGGAATGCACTGACCCGCCCCACACACCACTGTGGGAATGCACTGACCCGCCCCACACACCACTGTGGGAATGCACTGACCCGCCCCACACACCACTGTGGGAATGCACTGACCCGCCCCACACACCGCCGCTGGAATGCACTGACCCGCCCCACACACCACTGTGGGAATGCACTGACCCGCCCCACACACCACTGTGGGAATGCACTGACCCGCCCCACACACCGCCGCTGGAATGCACTGACCCGCCCCACACACCGCCGCTGGAATGCACTGACCCGCCCCACACACCACTGTGGGAATGCACTGACCCGCCCCACACACCACTGTGGGAATGCACTGACCCGCCCCACACACCACTGTGGGAATGCACTGACCCGCCCCACACACCACTGTGGGAATGCACTGACCCGCCCCACACACCACTGTGGGAATGCACTGACCCGCCCCACACACCGCCGCTGGAATGCACTGACCCGCCCCACACACCACTGTGGGAATGCACTGACCCGCCCCACACACCACTGTGGGAATGCACTGACCCGCCCCACACACCACTGTGGGAGTGCACTGACCCGCCCCACACACCGCCGCTGGAATGCACTGACCCGCCCCACACACCACTGTGGGAATGCACTGACCCGCCCCACACACCACTGTGGGAATGCACTGACCCGCCCCACACACCGCCGCTGGAATGCACTGACCCGCCCCACACACCACTGTGGGAATGCACTGACCCGCCCCACACACCACTGTGGGAGTGCACTGATCCGCCCCACACACCACTGTGGGAATGCACTGACCCGCCCCACACACCGCCGCTGGAATGCACTGACCCGCCCCACACACCGCCGCTGGAATGCACTGACCCGCCCCACACACCACTGTGGGAATGCACTGACCCGCCCCACACACCACTGTGGGAATGCACTGACCCGCCCCACACACCGCCGCTGGAATGCACTGACCCGCCCCACACACCACTGTGGGAATGCACTGACCCGCCCCACACACCACTGTGGGAATGCACTGACCCGCCCCACACACCGCCGCTGGAATGCACTGACCCGCCCCACACACCACTGTGGGAATGCACTGACCCGCCCCACACACCACTGTGGGAATGCACTGACCCGCCCCACACACCACTGTGGGAATGCACTGACCCGCCCCACACACCGCCGCTGGAATGCACTGACCCGCCCCACACACCGCCGCTGGAATGCACTGACCCGCCCCACACACCACTGTGGGAATGCACTGACCCGCCCCACACACCGCCGCTGGAATGCACTGACCCGCCCCACACACCACTGTGGGAATGCACTGACCCGCCCCACACACCACTGTGGGAATGCACTGACCCGCCCCACACACCGCCGCTGGAATGCACTGATCCGCCCCACACACCACTGTGGGAATGCACTGACCCGCCCCACACACCGCCGCTGGAATGCACTGACCCGCCCCACACACCGCCGCTGGAATGCACTGACCCGCCCCACACACCACTGTGGGAATGCACTGATCCGCCCCACACACCGCCGCTGGAATGCACTGACCCGCCCCACACACCACTGTGGGAGTGCACTGACCCGCCCCACACACCACTGTGGGAGTGCACTGATCCGCCCCACACACCACTGTGGGAATGCACTGACCCGCCCCACACACCGCCGCTGGAATGCACTGACCCGCCCCACACACCACTGTGGGAATGCACTGACCCGCCCCACACACCACTGTGGGAATGCACTGACCCGCCCCACACACCGCCGCTGGAATGCACTGACCCGCCCCACACACCACTGTGGGAATGCACTGACCCGCCCCACACACCACTGTGGGAATGCACTGATCCGCCCCACACACCGCCGCTGGAATGCACTGACCCGCCCCACACACCACTGTGGGAGTGCACTGACCCGCCCCACACACCGCCGCTGGAATGCACTGACCCGCCCCACACACCGCCGCTGGAATGCACTGACCCGCCCCACACACCACTGTGGGAATGCACTGACCCGCCCCACACACCACTGTGGGAGTGCACTGACCCGCCCTAAACACCGCCGCTGGAATGCACTGACCCGCCCCACACACCACTGTGGGAATGCACTGACCCGCCCCACACACCACTGTGGGAATGCACTGACCCGCCCCACACACCGCCGCTGGAATGCACTGACCCGCCCCACACACCACTGTGGGAATGCACTGACCCGCCCCACACACCACTGTGGGAATGCACTGACCCGCCCCACACACCGCCGCTGGAATGCACTGACCCGCCCCACACACCGCCGCTGGAATGCACTGACCCGCCCCACACACCGCCGCTGGAATGCACTGACCCGCCCCACACACCACTGTGGGAGTGCACTGACCCGCCCCACACACCACTGTGGGAATGCACTGACCCGCCCCACACACCGCCGCTGGAATGCACTGACCCGCCCCACACACCGCCGCTGGAATGCACTGACCCGCCCCACACACCGCCGCTGGAATGCACTGACCCGCCCCACACACCACTGTGGGAATGCACTGACCCGCCCCACACACCACTGTGGGAATGCACTGATCCGCCCCACACACCGCCGCTGGAATGCACTGACCCGCCCCACACACCACTGTGGGAGTGCACTGACCCGCCCCACACACCACTGTGGGAGTGCACTGATCCGCCCCACACACCACTGTGGGAATGCACTGACCCGCCCCACACACCACTGTGGGAATGCACTGACCCGCCCCACACACCACTGTGGGAATGCACTGACCCGCCCCACACACCACTGTGGGAATGCACTGACCCGCCCCACACACCACTGTGGGAATGCACTGACCCGCCCCACACACCACTGTGGGAATGCACTGATCCGCCCCACACACCGCCGCTGGAATGCACTGACCCGCCCCACACACCGCCGCTGGAATGCACTGACCCGCCCCACACACCACTGTGGGAATGCACTGACCCGCCCCACACACCGCCGCTGGAATGCACTGACCCGCCCCACACACCACTGTGGGAGTGCACTGACCCGCCCCACACACCACTGTGGGAATGCACTGACCCGCCCCACACACCACTGTGGGAATGCACTGACCCGCCCCACACACCACTGTGGGAATGCACTGATCCGCCCCACACACCGCCGCTGGAATGCACTGACCCGCCCCACACACCGCCGCTGGAATGCACTGACCCGCCCCACACACCACTGTGGGAATGCACTGACCCGCCCCACACACCACTGTGGGAATGCACTGATCCGCCCCACACACCGCCGCTGGAATGCACTGACCCGCCCCACACACCGCCGCTGGAATGCACTGACCCGCCCCACACACCACTGTGGGAGTGCACTGACCCGCCCCACACACCGCCGCTGGAATGCACTGACCCGCCCCACACACCGCCGCTGGAATGCACTGACCCGCCCCACACACCACTGTGGGAATGCACTGACCCGCCCCACACACCGCCGCTGGAATGCACTGACCCGCCCCACACACCACTGTGGGAGTGCACTGACCCGCCCCACACACCGCCGCTGGAATGCACTGACCCGCCCCACACACCGCCGCTGGAATGCACTGACCCGCCCCACACACCACTGTGGGAATGCACTGACCCGCCCCACACACCGCCGCTGGAATGCACTGACCCGCCCCACACACCACTGTGGGAGTGCACTGACCCGCCCCACACACCACTGTGGGAATGCACTGACCCGCCCCACACACCACTGTGGGAATGCACTGATCCGCCCCACACACCGCCGCTGGAATGCACTGACCCGCCCCACACACCACTGTGGGAGTGCACTGACCCGCCCCACACACCACTGTGGGAGTGCACTGATCCGCCCCACACACCACTGTGGGAATGCACTGACCCGCCCCACACACCACTGTGGGAATGCACTGATCCGCCCCACACACCGCCGCTGGAATGCACTGACCCGCCCCACACACCACTGTGGGAATGCACTGACCCGCCCCACACACCACTGTGGGAATGCACTGACCCGCCCTAAACACCGCCGCTGGAATGCACTGACCCGCCCCACACACCACTGTGGGAATGCACTGACCCGCCCTAAACACCGCCGCTGGAATGCACTGACCCGCCCCACACACCACTGTGGGAATGCACTGACCCGCCCCACACACCGCCGCTGGAATGCACTGATCCGCCCCACACACCACTGTGGGAATGCACTGACCCGCCCCACACACCGCCGCTGGAATGCACTGACCCGCCCCACACACCGCCGCTGGAATGCACTGACCCGCCCCACACACCACTGTGGGAATGCACTGATCCGCCCCACACACCGCCGCTGGAATGCACTGACCCGCCCCACACACCACTGTGGGAGTGCACTGACCCGCCCCACACACCACTGTGGGAGTGCACTGATCCGCCCCACACACCACTGTGGGAATGCACTGACCCGCCCCACACACCGCCGCTGGAATGCACTGACCCGCCCCACACACCACTGTGGGAATGCACTGACCCGCCCCACACACCACTGTGGGAATGCACTGACCCGCCCCACACACCGCCGCTGGAATGCACTGACCCGCCCCACACACCACTGTGGGAATGCACTGACCCGCCCCACACACCACTGTGGGAATGCACTGATCCGCCCCACACACCGCCGCTGGAATGCACTGACCCGCCCCACACACCACTGTGGGAGTGCACTGACCCGCCCCACACACCGCCGCTGGAATGCACTGACCCGCCCCACACACCGCCGCTGGAATGCACTGACCCGCCCCACACACCACTGTGGGAATGCACTGACCCGCCCCACACACCACTGTGGGAGTGCACTGACCCGCCCTAAACACCGCCGCTGGAATGCACTGACCCGCCCCACACACCACTGTGGGAATGCACTGACCCGCCCCACACACCACTGTGGGAATGCACTGACCCGCCCCACACACCGCCGCTGGAATGCACTGACCCGCCCCACACACCACTGTGGGAATGCACTGACCCGCCCCACACACCACTGTGGGAATGCACTGACCCGCCCCACACACCGCCGCTGGAATGCACTGACCCGCCCCACACACCGCCGCTGGAATGCACTGACCCGCCCCACACACCGCCGCTGGAATGCACTGACCCGCCCCACACACCACTGTGGGAGTGCACTGACCCGCCCCACACACCACTGTGGGAATGCACTGACCCGCCCCACACACCGCCGCTGGAATGCACTGACCCGCCCCACACACCGCCGCTGGAATGCACTGACCCGCCCCACACACCGCCGCTGGAATGCACTGACCCGCCCCACACACCACTGTGGGAATGCACTGATCCGCCCCACACACCGCCGCTGGAATGCACTGACCCGCCCCACACACCACTGTGGGAGTGCACTGACCCGCCCCACACACCACTGTGGGAGTGCACTGATCCGCCCCACACACCACTGTGGGAATGCACTGACCCGCCCCACACACCACTGTGGGAATGCACTGATCCGCCCCACACACCGCCGCTGGAATGCACTGACCCGCCCCACACACCACTGTGGGAATGCACTGATCCGCCCCACACACCACTGTGGGAATGCACTGACCCGCCCCACACACCACTGTGGGAATGCACTGACCCGCCCCACACACCACTGTGGGAATGCACTGACCCGCCCCACACACCGCCGCTGGAATGCACTGACCCGCCCCACACACCGCCGCTGGAATGCACTGACCCGCCCCACACACCGCCGCTGGAATGCACTGACCCGCCCCACACACCACTGTGGGAATGCACTGACCCGCCCCACACACCACTGTGGGAATGCACTGATCCGCCCCACACACCGCCGCTGGAATGCACTGACCCGCCCCACACACCGCCGCTGGAATGCACTGACCCGCCCCACACACCACTGTGGGAATGCACTGACCCGCCCCACACACCACTGTGGGAATGCACTGACCCGCCCCACACACCACTGTGGGAATGCACTGACCCGCCCCACACACCGCCGCTGGAATGCACTGACCCGCCCCACACACCGCCGCTGGAATGCACTGACCCGCCCCACACACCACTGTGGGAATGCACTGACCCGCCCCACACACCGCCGCTGGAATGCACTGACCCGCCCCACACACCGCCGCTGGAATGCACTGACCCGCCCCACACACCACTGTGGGAATGCACTGACCCGCCCCACACACCACTGTGGGAATGCACTGACCCGCCCCACACACCGCCGCTGGAATGCACTGATCCGCCCCACACACCACTGTGGGAATGCACTGACCCGCCCCACACACCACTGTGGGAATGCACTGATCCGCCCCACACACCACTGTGGGAATGCACTGACCCGCCCCACACACCACTGTGGGAATGCACTGACCCGCCCCACACACCACTGTGGGAATGCACTGACCCGCCCCACACACCGCCGCTGGAATGCACTGACCCGCCCCACACACCACTGTGGGAATGCACTGACCCGCCCCACACACCACTGTGGGAATGCACTGATCCGCCCCACACACCGCCGCTGGAATGCACTGACCCGCCCCACACACCGCCGCTGGAATGCACTGACCCGCCCCACACACCACTGTGGGAGTGCACTGACCCGCCCCACACACCGCCGCTGGAATGCACTGACCCGCCCCACACACCGCCGCTGGAATGCACTGACCCGCCCCACACACCACTGTGGGAATGCACTGACCCGCCCCACACACCACTGTGGGAATGCACTGACCCGCCCCACACACCGCCGCTGGAATGCACTGACCCGCCCCACACACCACTGTGGGAGTGCACTGACCCGCCCCACACACCACTGTGGGAATGCACTGACCCGCCCCACACACCACTGTGGGAATGCACTGATCCGCCCCACACACCGCCGCTGGAATGCACTGACCCGCCCCACACACCACTGTGGGAATGCACTGACCCGCCCCACACACCACTGTGGGAATGCACTGACCCGCCCCACACACCGCCGCTGGAATGCACTGACCCGCCCCACACACCACTGTGGGAGTGCACTGATCCGCCCCACACACCACTGTGGGAATGCACTGACCCGCCCCACACACCGCCGCTGGAATGCACTGACCCGCCCCACACACCGCCGCTGGAATGCACTGACCCGCCCCACACACCACTGTGGGAGTGCACTGACCCGCCCCACACACCACTGTGGGAATGCACTGACCCGCCCCACACACCACTGTGGGAATGCACTGATCCGCCCCACACACCGCCGCTGGAATGCACTG
Source organism: Eutreptiella sp. 'Long Island Sound 2002' (assembly GCA_964036045.1). Classification (NCBI taxonomy): domain Eukaryota; phylum Euglenozoa; class Euglenophyceae; order Eutreptiales; family Eutreptiaceae; genus Eutreptiella; species Eutreptiella sp. 'Long Island Sound 2002'. Next base: position 7,503,478 of record OZ038395.1, read on the forward strand.
ACCCGCCCCACACACCACTGTGGGAATGCACTGACCCGCCCCACACACCACTGTGGGAATGCACTGACCCGCCCCACACACCACTGTGGGAATGCACTGACCCGCCCTAAACACCGCCGCTGGAATGCACTGACCCGCCCCACACACCACTGTGGGAATGCACTGACCCGCCCTAAACACCGCCGCTGGAATGCACTGACCCGCCCCACACACCACTGTGGGAATGCACTGACCCGCCCCACACACCACTGTGGGAATGCACTGACCCGCCCCACACACCGCCGCTGGAATGCACTGACCCGCCCCACACACCGCCGCTGGAATGCACTGATCCGCCCCACACACCGCCGCTGGAATGCACTGACCCGCCCCACACACCACTGTGGGAGTGCACTGACCCGCCCTAAACACCGCCGCTGGAATGCACTGACCCGCCCCACACACCGCCGCTGGAATGCACTGACCCGCCCCACACACCGCCGCTGGAATGCACTGACCCGCCCCACACACCACTGTGGGAATGCACTGACCCGCCCCACACACCGCCGCTGGAATGCACTGACCCGCCCCACACACCACTGTGGGAATGCACTGATCCGCCCTAAACACCACCGTGGGAGTGCACTGACCCGCCCCACACACCTTCTCTCCTCCTGAAGTATGTGGTGTGTGTGTGTCTCCGATTTGGAGGGCTAGTGGCGTTTGTGTGTGTTGGCGACTGTGCTCTTTTTCCATGATTTCCAGTCACATACCACCTGCAGTCATTTTTCTACCCCCCCCACCCCCCACACCCGTCTTCTTGCGGTACTGCAGCCCCCAAGGAAACCACCCCGCCCCCCCTGAGAAATCCCCATGCCCAGGATCCGCGTGTCACAGGATGCTCCAATATGTATGTTGTAAGTCGTGTAATTTTTTTTTTTGCGGTAAATGCGTGTAACCAAAAAATCTTTTTTACCCCCAAATCCTAGCCCTTCCGCATTGTGGACCCATATGGTAAACAAAGTATACCCCGCCCCCCCTATTTTGAGGTCGCTTGTACCGAAAAAAGGGGTCCCACATCACGTTATGGGCATATATTAACGAGTTTTTCAGATTCCTAACGAGTGTGTTTTTAGCGTGTAATTTGAGAATAACTCTATCACATCGTAATATTTTTGAAAACGGGCATCAGATTCAGATTCAGCGACCTCAAAATAGGGTCCATACATACCTTGATTCCAAATTTTGCCCACGTTAGGGTCTTGGTAGGGTTTATCCCAAAATACCCTTGTGCAGGCAGTTCCTACCAGGACCACCTACTGGGGGGTATGGTGTCATACAAAATACTTTGTGCTTTGTGGGCTCGGCGTCCCATCGTTAAGGTCGCTTTGGGGTGCCGTACGGAATCGGCAGCTGTACATATTGCGTATATATTGCAAAAGGGTGTACGCATTGCGTAAATATTGCAAAAGTGGCATTATAATGAAAAAACAAATTACACGATTTACCGCAAAAAAAAAATTACATGACTTTACGGTTTTTTTTTCAGTGGTCCAATTTTTTTTATAATTACACGACTTACCGCAAAAAAAAATTACACGCATTTGCCGCAAAAAAAAAAATACACGGCTTTACGGTTTTTTTGTACACGAGTTACATTTTTCACTGCTCCAATGCGGCGCCCACTTTGATCCAGCTTGGCGGGACCGGTAAATCGTCTTTTGGACGGTTGGGAATTTCAATTTTCAGAATTCTCCTCGACTTATGGTGGTGCCTAGGGCGGGTCACACAGAATCCAGAATCTTAATCTTGAGCCGCTCGCTCGTCCACCGACCTCTCCCCTCAGATTGGGCTTTGCGCTGTGCAGCCATGTCCCTGTAACAATAATTGTTGCCTAACAAACGGGCAGGCGGTCGGACAACAGTACAGTGCTGGTGCGCTTTCCTCTTCCCACCTGTGGCTGTGGCACTACAACGATAGCGTCCTAAAATTATATTAACATGACAACAGCTTTATCCCTCGGGCGGCATTCTGTCTGTCCTCCCTCCTGCATATGTTGTATGGGCTGGTCCGAAAGTGGGAGCCTCATGTCGAATTTGTGAGGAGGGGAGTTGCTGAGGTTTCTGTTGTGTCTGGTGCTCTCGCCCTATGTTGAAATGGCATGATCGAATCAGAGTGCTGGATCCCCAGCCACAGCACTAATGCAAACTTTACCATGCATTTTGCCCACCCTATATTCCATCTCCATCTGCTTTGCTGCCTTGCACCAGGAGTTGCTGACTACGATCCGTCCCATCTGTTGGGGTCTGGGTTTTGTCCTACCTGACACTGTGGTGGCTACCTGGTCTGAGCCGGTCTTGTCATCACCTGCAGCAACTGTTTCTGATGCACAGGTGACGCCTATGGTATCAAGAGGGCAGGATGTGTCAGTGGTGCCCCATGTGGTGTCCCTACCTTGATAGGGTCAGGGGCGCATACCCCGACCAAGGTCAAATGTCACCTGATGCAACTACCCCAACAGCTACGGCAGCAAGCTTTGCACCCCCGCAACCGGCTTTCATACTCCAGCACCACCAAAATAATACTATTGCTGATCATTCATTGGCATTTTTGAAGAGACCACACCAGTTGCCAACGAATGGTAGGTGGTCTCTGAGAAACATTTGGTGGACTGGCACATGGATGGTGCCGAGGAACACTCTTAGGCAAAGCCAAATGGGTGACCAGGGTTCTCACTCCGGAGATGGACATGCCACTCTCCTGGAGCGTTCTTGTTCAGCCGAGGTTGGCAAACTTGATGCTTTAGTATCTTCAAGTTTTGGCGGCTCCTGGACCATGGCTTTGTATTCGTTTGTGGGCACCACCGCCGAACTCCAAACTCTCGTTGTGGCCATCAACATCTGCTGCCCCCAAATGAGGCGATCTTCTTCGCCAGGTTACCAGCATGATCTCGCACCTGCACTGCGGCCATGGCTGGTGGTGTTTACGTCGGGAGTGAGCATGCTGAGGTTCTTCGGGGTACTCGTACCACCACGAACATGGGCTCCGTGAATTCCCCGTAGTCTTGGTTGTCTGGGCCCAATCCATAATCTTCTTTGCAGTACGCTGCTTCATTGTCCCTGCGCATGATGCCTTTGACTGTTTCCCACTCCGGTGGTCGTTTGTCAATAAAATACTGATGCTCCGAGGCGCAGACCGCCGCAATGACGGATGATATGGCCTTGTGCGTCCTCGGGACGTACTGAAATCTTTGTCCCTCCATGGCAAAGGTATCCAGTGGGAAGCATTCAAGAACTGCAGTTCTGTTGGAGATGGGGGTAGGATGGCAGTCGTAGTACGCATCCCTCTTCCATCCACTCTCAGCCAACAAAGGACAACGCATAATAAGAGAAGCTGCAGGAGGCTAGCGTTCATCTTGCTTGAGTCTCAGGTCAAGCACGGTGCGTTCGCTCCGATTTGTCACTTCGCGTCGGGTGTCTGCTCAGATACACTGAGCACTTGGTGTACGTGATCTCCCCTTGTGGCTGTTGAGATTGTGAGGCCGGGTCTCATAGCAAAAGATTGCCCGGGTTGTCCCTCATTTTAGGGTTTCAAACAAATCCGGGTAAGACAGAGGTATATAAATGGGCCACAACCCCACAGGCTAGGCAAAAGAGACAGGTCTTGCAGCATAATGTACTCCGATGGAATGGCAAGGACATACTGGTGCGGCCCCCCCATATTTAGATGTTTAGGGCATATAATGGCGCACCCCTCGTGGGCACAAAGAGCCAGAGATGAAGTCTTGGCTAAAGTGGAGTCTGATCTCACCCGGTATAGGGCATTACCACTAAAACAAATAGGGGGGGCATGGGCAAGGGCCCATATACCCCGCTACGGGGTGATCAAAGGACCCGTCCCAAACAAAAGCAGCAGAATCTAGACCGCCCTTGACAGCCCACAGGCTGCAGTGAACAACCAGGTTACAAGGAGTGAGGGCGCCATGGCCCAACAGGTCACCGTGCCCTGCACCCAGTGCACACCACAACTAGCGGCCTACCTACTGCAGCCGCCTGGTCACGTAAAAACTGGCGCCTGTGGGGATGTGCTAGCCGGCCGGGGGGGCGGGGGGGGGGGGGGATGTTGTTATTGCAAAAGGATTAGAACATAACAAAGAGAACATCTACAAGGCTCACAATGTTACCGACATCAACTCACCTGTCAAGTATAGAGGACTAGGACTACAACAAATATACTAGGCTTATAGACGTCACCCTTGTTCAAGGATTACTGCGCAAACAAACTCGTAGATTGTCCAAATTGGTGGCACAACCCATAGAACGCATGATGACACCTGTTCGTGACTACGTCATAGTCTTGTCCCAAATAGGAGGAAACACTACACTGGTGCTGGCCCCGCGCAGAAGACCGTCCACTTCCGCAAATCTCATTGATGAGCAAACATCCGGGGATGAAGAATGGATTACGCAACAAGAAGTGGCAGTGGGCATACCGGAATTAGCCAGAAGATACATAACACGATGCAGTGCAAATGAGGATCCCACGGACGGGGAAGTCCCAACAGGGTTTACCCCAGTGGAGGTGGCAGGAATAAAGTGCTACACCAATGGAAAGCAGGCAGAAGGCGATGTATGCTATGGAGACGGGAGTAAACTAACTTAGGAAGTAGGAGGAAGAACAATATACAGAGCAGGAGGAGCCATCACTTGCGGTCCACTGCTGAGTGACCCGACCACAAACCTCATACAGGGCAGAATTACAAAGTTTTGTAGTTAATTCGGCTTTGGCTAGCACAAATAAGGAAATGACTTATGACAACAAAGCAGTTGTGGACCACGCCCTACATCCTCCCCATAGGGAGTGTTCCGATATGGATTTGTCTCACCATCCTAGAGGAAACAAAGAACAAGCCCCTCCGGTCGAGGTGGGTCCCAAGCCACAGGGATATAGCCAAGGCCAAAACCAAGGAAGAGCGAATAGAAATCAAACGTAACAATCAGGTCGACCGTCTGGCTAAAATGGCAACTGGTCTACCTCTCCCGAAGTACACCTACCCACCCAGGTGATATTGCTGTCAATGGGGGTCTTGCGCCCACCCCAGCCAAAAAATGGGTCATAGAGAGGAGACACTATGACCTATTTTCAGGTACACACTGGGTGTCTTGGCTCCCGCTCAAAGGAACCCGCCGGATGATATGGGTTAAATTGCTTTGGGGAAATGAGCGGTGGGATGGATGTGGCGCGCCATGGGATCATAATGTTGTGAAGTGCCCCATATGCAATACCAAGCATGGCACCACCGTGCACAAGCGGCTGATTCAATGTTCAAAATGGGCTCCCTCCTTAATCATGGGGCACATTGGACTGAATACGCAGAGCAATGGTACGAGAACGCGTCCCCGGAAGACATGCACCATGTCGCGTGCCTAAGAGTTTCTAGTTCTTTCTATGACCAACTGCCCCAAGGATATGGACCCCACTTCCGGGAGCACGTGGTACATCACCAATACATGATGCTTCACATTGTTTACCGGCTAAGAAAGGAGTTCACCATGCCCCCTAGGGACAATGAAGCAACACAGCCCAGTCAATCTGTTAGCGCATGGTATGGTAAGGTCAAGCCTACGGTGTGTACGCCAAATCCCACCCCACAAGTGTTGCAACAACAAGTAATGTATAAACCCCGGAAGCAAAAGCGTGCAAAAGGCAAGGCACCCGCCACGGCGACACAAGAAGATGACCAGGAGTGTCACAAGATTTTACAATGCCAGTATTCATACCATACCAAGGTGAAGGCACTAAAATACCTTGAGTTCACCCAGGATACTATCGGGCATCAAAAAGTGATGGAGAAATTGTCCGCACCCAGGTTTAAGTACCAAACCACTAGAATGATGCGGGAGGCACAGGACATGCACAACAACGGGTGCCAAAGTGTTCTTAGAGACCGGCACTATGACGGTATTTGGTATAGGAGGGTGGGTAAATGGCTGCATTATATGGAAAAGACATACCAAGAGTGGCTGCATGAGGTGGATTTATCATATCATATCCTGGGTCTACGACACGCACTAATACAAAAGGGCTTGCAACGGCGCGAGGAAGCACCACAAAACACGGCCTGCTCACCGCCACGGGCCAAACGGACGTGTACCACTAGGAGGATAACAGGGCGAATCAGAATATCACCAGACTCACCCATGCAAGTCCGTGAAGCAAAGAAAACTTGTGATAGGTGAGAAGACAAGGGCCAAACATGAGTTGTGGCGACCCCGGGTCGCTCTGCACGTATACTCAAGGTAGGAATATAAGTCGCTCCTTCTTAGTCATCCTTGATCCCTATCCTTGACAGGGGAAGAAGCTGTGGTATGTTCTGAGAGTGTACTTAGATCCCGAGATTGACTCGTACTGCTGCAGAATTATTGCAGAACTATTGTAGCTTCGTCAAAAAAAAATTGTACCCTCGGTTGTCAATTTGGGCCCAAGGCAACATGCAAGTGATCGCCGACAGGGAGGGTGTTCAATGAACCCCCACTGCCGGCTCAAGTTGTATGTTGTACATACGATAGTGGAGCACCCCAACCAACAAGGGGACACGATCACTGTGCAAGAACCACTGGACTAATGGCTGAAATTGTCTATGGCGGGGGCATTCAGTCAATCGCTACCGACCATTGATCCCTCAAGTTGTATGTTGTTGGGTGGGTGCCAGAGTCTATATGGGCACAGGAGGAGGCAACCATTGTAGAGGAGGAAAATGATGACGGTGTTTGTTGCCAATTGTGTGGCCACCGTCCTAGTGATATATCCGAGTGTGGCACTTGCCACTTGAACATGTGTGCATCTTGCATGCCCTTGCATAGTTGTACTTTAAAAGGCTGAGTGGCTTGTTCATAATGACAGTTGATTACCAAGTTGAAGGCAGTTTCATTGTTCTCATGTGGGCTTTGCTGCTTCGCCGTGCTACTAGACAGGTGACAGGAATTTTTGGGTGAGTATCCCAGCCTCTGCGTGCGCACTGCGTGCATACCGCGCACGCAGTGCAAGAACTTGGCCTTGGTGTCAACCAACGTTTTGAAGGTGCTGCATGGGGTTTCGGGCAAGATCTAGTGGGCCCTCAGGCCATGGCCCACCCTTTTTTGGCTGGAGCTTCCGACGGGATGAACGATGGCCCTGAACATGGCAAGTGCACAGTTGCTGGAGGCCATTGCATGTCTAAGCACGGGGACCCGTCTGACCGTTGTTTTCCTGACTTTCAGCGTGCTTGCGCAAGGGGGAGGGGGGTTAGGGGCATGCCGTGGTCTCAGTCACTTGAATGTGGATGGAGACCACATGCCCTCCCTCGTTTTTGCTAAAGGAGGGAGGGCAGCTGCAGCATGTGCAGTGCCAACACGACTAGTACAGTCTGTATCGTTGGTAGTCGGTAGTGTGGTATAGACGTGGACCTGCAACAACCTGAACCTGAGTTTATGGAAATAAACTAATAAGCTTCGGATACTAGCTGTGTGTATGCAGTTGTTCATTGTTGATCACACGGGATGTTAGATTCCCCACCCAGCGACCCCCCCCCCCCCCCCACCAAGCTCAGCATGCCACCTTTTTTTTTATGCCCCCCCCCCAACCGGTCCAGTGCCATTTGAAGTTGCCAGTAGAAGGAGCCTGGCTGGCTGCACGTGCACTGTCCGGAGTGGGGCTCCAATTCCGAACCCTCATCGGATCCCACACTGAGACTTGCCTCGTTGAGAACATTCAACACAAAGGGTGCACAGGGTGTCCAGTTTCCAGTCATTGTTCAGAGTAACGATGCCGATTTTCTGTGCATTCAGTCTGGTCCCAGGGCCACCACCAAATGCTTGATCAGTGCCCAACCACAGGACACCGACTTGACTGTTCTCTTCTTCCAACAAAAAGGTGCCTGTGGCCTCCCTTGGCCACTCCCGAGGGACGTTTCGGCTTCATGTGCTGACATGCGCCGACACTTTGTGGTCAGCAGCTTCCTCATGAAAAGGGGGGGGGGGGGCTGAGTCGGAAATTCGCGATGCTGGACCAGTTTGCCAATGGCACTGTCCCTGGGCACACCAAACATCCTCCATCAGCACTTCGCAAGTTTGGTGACCGCGCACTTCAACCCCAACCCCTTGGCTGCCCGGTGCATTGCTGCATGATGACTGAAGACTCATTGATACTTCATCGTGAACCCTCAATCAATGCAGTCAAGACCCTCGCAGCGCCGTGGAACAGGGTGTCCTCTGAAGATTGGCGGGGGGGGGGGGCTATGGACGGCCTGTGGACAGAGGTGTGTGGAGCAAAAACAGTCAAACGACCCCGGCAACAACCAGCACATCCTCAATACGCCAATTATTGGGCGCCGCTGACACGCAAACGGCACATCCCGCCACATCCAGCACAGCCCCAACACACCAACTACTGGGCTCCGCGAATGCGGAAACGACACCAGCAAGAGCACCGGCCGCAGCGGCCGACAGAATGCAGCGACCCGACACAACATGCGAAGGGACGAACGGGTGACTGTCCAGGGCCCTGTAAAGAAACTGCCACCCGACGGAATGTCACATGGGGGGGGGTCATGGATCTGGTCTGCCACAAGCCTGCCACCCCCCCTCCTGAAGTGGGGCCCTGGCAGGGGGTCCGCCACTCCCCCATCACCGCGTCCCCATTCACTCAGCCTGTGCCGGCCCGCCCAAACCGGGTGAGAGGCCGTCGTCTCGCCGATGGATGCCCCGACGGAGGCGGACCCAGTGGACGGCAGCCCCCCCGGCAGCAGCCCGCTGCCGGCCCTGTGCACGCTGCAGGTGACCATGAACTCCATCACCGTCGAGGCGCGGCACCCGGACACCCGCATGTTCTCCTTCGAGATCTCCCACGGGGGCGCCCGGGTGCGCCACCTGCCGGCCGTTGACGTCGCGGTGGACGTGTACACGTTCCCCCTGCTGAACCCGGAGGCGCAGTACCGCATCGCTGTCTGTGCCCTGGCCACGGCCTCCGGGGTGCAGTGGGGGGGGAGCCGGGAGGAGGTGCAGCGCCGCGTGCGGGGGCGGCTGCGGGAGCTGGCGCAGACGTACCACGCCGCCCGCCCCGCCCACTTGGACGTGTCCACGGAGGCGTTTGGGCTGGAGGTGGAGGACATGCTGCCGCAGCTCTACGTGACGTCGCGGCACTTGCTGGGGGACTGGCTGACCCGGAACCCCAGCAACTTCCTGTGGACGACGGAGTTCGGCGTGGACTTCTATGCCAAGCTGTACCACCACGGCCTGTTCACGCTGCCCCACAGGTGCCCCAAGGGCTTTGCTTGAGGGGAGGGGGGCACCCCCCCTCCCCTCCCAACGCTCCTCCTTCAACTCTACCCGAAGGCACGTCCACGACCCCAATACCACCCCCCCGCTTTTCCAACCGCCAGTGACTGCCCCCCCAACCGATTTTACAGTGCGCCCCAACCGCTTTGTAAGTGCTCTGAGTTTGCCCCCAGAGCGCCCTCCCCTTCAAGCAAACCCCTGCCCTGTGCCCCCAGAGTCTTGCTTCGCAACGCAGCCTCTCCTGAGGGGGTTTGGGTTTGGGTTTGGGTTTGGGCGGGACCCTTCTGCCAGGACCCCTCCATGCCAGGCCACGCCGGGCCATGCTGCCACGCATGCCTTGGAGGATCCTGGTTGCCTCTTCGGGCCCGTGAGGCCACAAGGGTGGTGCCGCGGCCGCCTTTGCGACAGACGGGCGAAACATCTGCTGAGGGGGGGGGGGGGGGCGCTCCACATTTGGCAGCAGGGAGGTCCTGTCTCCCTGGTACAGGGACATTACGCCCTCCTACCCCTGGCCATCACACACGGCAAATCGATCATCAGAGCGACAGACCCCCTCCCGTGCTCTGGCTCACGATCCTACAAACATGCCATTCAAAGCTTGAGCCAGTTAGCTACCACCCTCAAAGTCCAGCGCCGTTTTTCGAAATCCGTGCTGTCTGAAGCACTACCACAATCAGACTGGGACCGCCTCCCCACCCTCCGACAGCACGTGCAAAATGTGGAAGAACAATTAAGCACGGTGGCCTACGTCAGGGTCGCCGACAAAAGTTCCACCATCCTGTTTGGATTCTGCCGGCAATGGGTATGGGATGAAACCCACCGTTTTTCGGAAGGCGAAGGTTATGAGTCCCAGGACATAAACACCGCCCCTGGCATCATGCAGGCTCTCCGTCGCATCATACAACAAAACAAGTGGCCGGTTAACTCCTCCCGCACCCTACCACTGCTGTACTTGCTAGGGAAGGCGAAATCCTTGATTAAGCAATGCATCTTGTGGCGGCCGATTGCAGCCGTTGTTGAGCCGCAGATACAACGCTTTTTCTTACGCACAGCTGCACGCGCGTTCACCCTGCTCCTCAAACTGCTAGTCCAGGAAATCACAGCGTCTTTTTTAGTCCTACGCATCACCGACCTCCAGCCCTGGGTTTATGGCCTACCGGATTGGGGTTGCACGATAATGGGCGAATGTGACTGTTCGGGTCAGTTTAATAACGTTACACCCCAGTCAGTGATGTCAGACCTCACAGCATCTGTCAAATGGCTGTCCAAAAAACGGCGGTGGAACGCAAAAGAACTGATATGGAGCATTCACCGCGACAATAAATCACTCGACCGAGCAGGTATGGGAACATCCAGCAGATTCACACACCTCCTCCACCAAGACCTCGAAAACCTGGTGTACTTCTCACTGTTGACTGACACATACACACAGCCCTCTGGGCAGGTATAGTCACGAACAGGGGCCATCCCCATGGGAGGACCATTCAGCGCCCAAAGTGCAGACCTGAGATCCATCTGGGCCGCCAAACAACGCACAGATTTAATGAGACGAATAGGCTCGCTCTCCTTCTCACCACGTGGACACCTGCTGTGGACCACACCACGAGGCAATACGGTGTCCTTAGCACAATTCAGGGACAACATCCTGGTCGGGGCACGGGGACGGTCCCCGGCACATGAAATGCAATCCGTGTGACACTCTATCAGAGGTATGGGACCTGCCAGTCTTGTGTGACTGCATGACCGATGAACAGCGGGTATGCCGGCGCACATGCACATCCCCCTCTCTCACTGCCATGAGTTTCACCGTACACCTCGGGAACGACTGTCCTCCGTTGATTTATGCCCAACCGTCGGGTTTGACAGCGAGTTGGCACCTGAAATACATGGTTACCCTCCAGTCACCACCACCTGCACAAGCCCACAAACACGTTTCCAATATCCTGGTTAGTGCGGTTCTCAATGTGCAGCCCTTCCTCCATACATGGGCTTCATGCTTATTAAGTATCACGTCCTGGGCACAAGTTGCCCTCTTGTCTGGCTATTCACGACCCACTGTCTTGCGCGCGTTGCACTCCGCAGTGCCTCGCATCGTTGCCCGAACGACGTGGGACGTAGACCAGACCCTTATATGGTGCGAATATATCACCTATAAACTGCCTTCCACCCGGGAGACAGTCTTTTTTCACCTCCATCGTTGGCTGCAGGGCCATGCTATATGGTCAACACAGGCGTATGCCTCATGGCACATGCCACATGCGGGGCTCTGCAACACGCACTGCGTCGACTGGTGCCATGATTTTCCTATTCTATCGGCGCTAACGCCACTGTTGAACCCCTCGAAACGAATCCCGTTGGGGCTATGCCCCCGGGGGGAGGGCCCATCACCATTCCCCATCTTATGAACTCAGAACATAGGTCGAATTTACAGGTCCGGTGGGTAAAGCATAGCGTCGGCCACTGGCGTACCGCTGCACACGCACTGCTTCGCATCTCTGTGGCCCACCCACAGGCATCTTCGTGTCTCTTGTTTTGCGACAGAAAGGTATCTATGGTCTTATTTCTGCGCTTTGTGCTGTTTGCCGCCAGTGCACACGTGACATAGCCCAGAGTTCCTTCGGGGGGCTAACACCCCGCCCCCCCCTTCGGACCCGTCCAATAGGCAGCAGGCGCCAAAGCCCTGTACCCGCAGCCAGCTGGCAACCGCTGACCCTAACCAAGGAGGTGAGGGACCAGCACAATGGAGCGAACATGCAGCCCGGCACATACACTGGAACTGGAGAGGCGATGAAGGCCGTGGGGCAGGCGTGACCATTTGAGGCCCGGATTTCATAATGGGAAAGCATGAAATTTTAGACAAGGAAATATTGATTTGGCTGTTTTTGGTGTACAAACTTTTGGACTTTTGGGTTCCAGGGACCCCCCCCCCCCAACCCATGGTGTGGTGCTGAAAAGGTATGCGCCTCACACAGTACAGCAATGACCTGTTGAGGTGTCCGGCAGCCGGAGCTTTTGTTGAAATGTTGAGACGCCTTTGCGCCACCAAAGGCGCCTTTGCGCCCCCGAGGTTCGGGTACGACACGTCCTCACGTGCCAGAGAGCAAGTGCATGACAGGGGCACGACCTGCAGGGCAAGGGTTAGAGACTAACCGGCACTGTGGGAGGGTGGTGGGTGCGAGCTGACCTCAGTGTCCAGAGGACCAAAGCCAAAGCACATTCAGCAACCACCTGGTGTGGTACAAAACTGGTCTGCGCTGCAGTGCAGCAAGAAAAACACTGAACAATGTGGTTATGACCATGCGCCTGTGACACGGGGGTGTATGCGAGCCCAGTTTCCGTTGCCTCATGGCCCAACCCCCACCCCTGCCTTAAGGAGAACCCTGGGTGCCCCCTCACTTCCTTCGGCCAGTGAAGAACTGACTTCCGGACGGGGGCTGTAGGTATGAGCCCCCGTAACATGGGGGCGGAAAATTGGAAAAGGGACCAGTGGTAGTCCCACTCTGTGCCCAGGCATTGCGCCGGGTCCCCTCCCCCACCCCCCCACCCCGGCCGACCACAGGTGCACAAACCTGCTTCTCGCCTTTGACCTCCCCCCACCTCCCCCACCCACTAGCCCTCCAACAAATGAGCCCTGGTGAGGGTGTCTGGAAAAGGGGCTCAGACAGGGCTTCGCTTAAAGGGGAGGGGGGGCGATCGGGGCCGACCAGAGCAGTTGTAGAGCGGTCACAGGGGATGTGAAAGCGGTTGGGAGGTTGGCGGTTACTGGCGGTGGGAAATGCGTTGCGGCTGGTGTTGGGGTATGGGAATGCCTTTCGGGTAGAGTCAGGGCAGTGGGGAGGGTGGAGGGGGTAACCCACCCCCCCCTCTTTAAGCAATGCCCTGGGCTCAGATTACAGAGCCTTTGTGGCAGGGCAGTCCAAGGACTGGGGATGGCGCAGAAAGCAAGCTGCAAAGCGGCCCAAGCGAACGGTTGTTGTTGAGGACAACGCCCCCCCCCCCCCCCCATTTGTGGCCCAGATCAGTGCGACGCGGGGATCACTTTGGGCCATCCTTGAGTGGGGGAGGGGGGTGCCCAGGATACCTCCAGGGACAGAGACAGCGCCGTGCACGGGCATTGGGGCGCATGGAAAGCCATGGAACGACACCCGCATCAATGAAGGTACAACTGGGCCCGTGCCTGAGGACTCCCTTCAGTTGGCGGTGGCTGTCGGTCGGGTGCAACACAAACGCATGGCCAAGACAACTCTTCTTCAGAACGGGGGATGCGCTGAGGTCCATGGCCAATGACAATGAATATGTCTCGCAAAAGGCTCCGTATTGAACGATGGGGACCCGGATCCCTTGACTTTGAGGGCCTGAACCGGCCCACCACTTTGCACCGGAATGTTCTGGGCTGCCCTGGGGGTTGGAGGGTCATCTGAGCCCCTTTTGGAGAGCCCCCCCCCCCCCCACTTCCGCGCTCGGGGGCCGGGGGCCGAAAACGGGCCACGGAGGGAGCTTGGGGGGGGGGGGGCTACAAACTACACCCGGGTAAACGTGTATTTGCACAGTGTCCACAAACTATGCGAAAATGCGTGTACGAAAACACGTATACGTCGTGTGTACGTCACATATACGTATACGCGTACACATGTATACGCGCATCTGCCGGTAGATGTCCTTATCTGAAATGTTATCTGGTGCCTTTGGCGCCCGTTAGTTCAGGCCAAATATTTTCTTTGGCACCTCTAAAATCTCAGCCCCACTGAGGGGCTGGGGGAGGGGGGGGGGGGGGCAGTTCCTGAAATTTTTGTACTCAATCAACAGTCGGCAAAACGGGTCCGATGGCGGCGGCCTTTGGCGCTCTGCTGCGATCCATTGCTCTGCGTGTTGGTGGCCTGTGCACTGGCATCTCTACGTCTGACAGAAAGGTGCCTATGGTCTTATAGGCCACTGCCTGCACTTTTGTGCTGATTGCCTCTTGTGCCCACGTGCAATACCCCAGCGTTCCTTCGGATGGCTGGACCCACCCACCCACCCCCCTAGTCCCCCCTTCCCCTTAAAAGGAGCCCTGGCCACAGCTGCAGTGGAAAGGTTGGGCAGGGTGGCCCCCCTCCACTTCTGGCCTCCAGCCACTCTCTGCCTTCGGCGGCCGCCCCGTTCCCCGGCCGCAGTTCCAATGGATGGTGCCCCCCCCCCCCTTGTACTTCCCCCCCCCCCTTGTCATTCCCCACCCTTTGTCCTTCCCCGGGGGGGGGGGGGGGTGGGGGACCGTCACTTGCTCAACCCCAAAATTGTTCGATGCAGCTCACTGTGTTGTTGTGGCATAACCACCACCCAAGAGTGCTGCCCAAAGCATTCCAGTGGCAAGTGGTGAGCATGTGCAAGAGTTCAAGGTCAAGTGGAGCAGGACCAAGAAAATTTACACCGAGCCGGTCAAGGAGTAGGTCTCCGTACATTGGTAGCCCTTTGAACGTATCTCATACTGAATTCCTTCGTTTTATGCTGCAATTTCTGTGCCTGCAAATGTGCGTGTACGGTGGTAGTGCGGTCCCCCAGGGGGTGGGGGGGGGGGTGGGGGACCGTCTTGCCTGGGGTGGGGAAGGACAAGGGGGGGGTGGTACCCACCCCTGAGCGGTTTGGCAACGCCCTCCCACACAGGGACTCTGATGTGGTCGGCATCGTTACCCCCTTGGAAAGCTACTGCGTGGACCTCACGGTCCCCATCCCCTGGGGCAAGGACAAGAAGGTGCGGCGGCACTCCGACAAGTTCCGTCTCACGCTCAACGAGGACTTCGCCGGCTGCCTCCGCATCTGCATGGAGCACCACCTGGAGCGAGGGAGCACTTGGATTGACGAGCGGCTGGTCCACGTCTTGCACAGGATGCTGGTGGAGCGCCACCCCAACGTGTTTCCGATGGCTTTTGAGCTCTGGGAGGCGGACTCTGAAGGTGTGAGATGTCACGGGTCGTATGAACACTCGTGGACAGCCCCCCCCCCGGGGGGGGGGGGGTTTGGAGTCACTCAATTGGTTTGTCTGATGTTGCGAAGGTTTATTTTGCATTGTGACAGTGATCAAGCCCACGCACCACCTGTTGGTACAGTCTGGGTACATCTTGTTGCAGCGAAAGGCGTACACTGTCACAGAACAGCTTTTTGTTCTGGCTTTGTTGCTTTGCAGCCTTGTGCTTTGCGGGGTACAGTTGGGCATCTGCATCTGCATCCCACTGGGGGGGTTTTCCTGAGAAGCGGGATATCATGGGGGTTCGGAAGCCCCCCTGCCCCCTTGTGGAAAACTGCTCCGTGGGGGCGATTTAAGGGCATTTGACGACGCAACCCCCCCCCCCCCTCACCACCCCTTCTTCTGGGCAGGACAGTATGGAAACGGAATCTGTACCTACTACCGTGCGCGCACGGTATCTCGACTACTGAGTCTGCAAATGAGGATGACGCTTCGGACTACGTGACAGGCCTTTCTTCGTAAGAGAATGAATTTGGCACGGATGTGAGCTCCACTAGGAAGCATCGCATCCGCAGATGACATGACGGCAGTTGCACTGCCCCCTGCCGCCTCCTGCCTCCACCCCCCCTGTGCCACTTTCCCACGCCCACCTGACCGTAACCCATGAAGGCCTGGCCAACTGAGTGCCAGCCCTGTGCAAGTGCCGAATGGTTGCGAAGAGGGTGATGTAGTTGAATGAAGGTCAGTTGTCTTGTCCGAAAAAATACAGCCAATCTCGAACAATGAGCCTATTGAGAAAGCTGTATCATACCACAGCTGTGAGAACCGCCGAACGTTGCTGCATATGCTTACCAGGACGTGCATGTGTGGAGCGCTCTTTGACCTGCGTGCGACCTTCATCTGCATAATGTCTGTGATGACACACTTTTTGATCCCTGATTAGGCCACCCTGAGAGGGACATCCTTCCAAATGTCTAGGGGCATGCTCTTAGAGGCTGGGGAAGGCTCCATTTTGCTTTCCCCTCACATTGGCGTGCGTCCCCCATTCAGCTTTTCCCCAACCCCCCGATCATACCCCTCCGCAGCCAAACGCCTCCTCGCCCCCCCCCCCCCATTATTGTGGTTGTTAGAAGCCCCTGTCAGGAAAATGATCCTGCAGATGCACACCCCAGCGCGCACAAGTCAGTGCTGGAGTCGGCAAACCCCCGCATGGACTCGGAGTGTGCATCTGGATGCACCCGGTCAACGGCACGGGCAACAGCCCGTCTCCGGGACGGCCGACCCCCGGAGTAGTCAAACAGGACAAGTCATCCGGGGGCTCCGTTGACACAACCAAAACACGTTTGGGCCCGCAGAGGGTCAGAATGAGCAGTGGCGAGAGGCCAATAGGCGCCGCCAAAGGCAAACAAATAGATACCGAGGCCTTGTGTCAACCCCCCCCCCCCCCGGAACCCCTCAACAGCCCCTTCACCCCCCCCCCCTCAAACGCCCCCGGGGGAAGCCCCTTACCGCCTCTAGTCACTACCCGATGCACTTGGGAAAACCCCAAAGTTCCCACAGAAACTACAGTTTTGCCCCCCCGTTGTCACTCCGTCGGTTTCATTTGTATTGTTCTGTACAGGCACCGGCGGTGCCTGACAAAAGCGACAAACATAGAATCGACGAGATAACCAAATCAATCCTTGAAGCAACGACACGCAAAGCACGGAACCATCAAGCCGGGGAATAATGGGTGCGGTGCCGGGTGCCGAATCCAATTTACGCTGTAAATTACGTAAATTTTTGCAAATTTCTCAAAAAGTGGCGTAAATTTGTGTACCATGAACCCTCTCAAACGGCCATGACCTACAAGCATGGATAGTTCACGGTGCATACACACTATCTCACTGTCCGTGTTCGTTGGCTGGTGGTTTCTATTCGATTTTTCCAAGATGGTGTCGCCATTCAACATTAGCTCTATGACCCGGTCAAACACTTGGTGCATAGTTGGTGTGTGTGTGTGTGTGTGTGTGTGGTGTGTTGACACGCATGCCATGTACGTCCCTTTGTAATCACACCCCATGTCAAGCCCCCACACTGGTGGGGGTACGTGTTGCCAAACCAACGTCCGGCGCCATCCCAGTAATTGGTGCAGCGCGTTGGGTCCGGTGCATGTGGGTCAGGCAGGGGCAGGGACGGGCGGCGGCCGCAGTGGGGAGTGGCGACACCCCTGGCAAAGTCGATGGCGTCCGATACTTGTGTCGGGGGCCATGCACCCCCTTCCCCCCTCCCCCTTCCCCCTCCGCCCATCCAAAGCCCAAGGTTTTGGAGGGGGGCGGCCATCGTCGGTCTAGGGCCAAGGATGGCGCGTCCAAGAGACACAAGGATGGAGGCACCGTTAGTGGTGCTAACCTCTGGGGATGACCTTGGGGGGTCGGAGGACTCCGGTGACATGTCCAGTGAGTGGCCGCAGCCCGTCAGTGATGGGTTCTCAACAGATGTCAGTGACAGGGCTCCAGAGAGGGCACAGGAAGGGGTGTTTGACCTGGAATGGGAGACTGACTATGGCACGGATGTGAGTGAGTCCAGAAAGCGGAAGGGCAGGAGCGTGGTCAAGAGTTCTCCTGCCGTGGCCTAGAGGCACGGTTCTGACCTGAAATCTCATGTTGACCGGTGCCTCACGGCGCGTTGCTGGACTCATGAACACTTTGTGATGGCACCCGATGGTGCCGTGCTGAACAATCTGGACAATGTGTGCCGCGGCTCCGCCGCGTGATGCCTGAAGTACCGCTGGAATGCTCGAGTGATTGTGGAGGGTGACGGCCATCGTCGATCTATGAGAGTACGTTAGCGCGCTGGGCGCGCCGGGCAAAGTTTCCTCCTATTTCCCCCCTATTCCCCCCATGTTTTCCCATTTTTTTGTCCAGTGTTGGGGACCCATTGTTGTTTGAAAACGGGTATTCCGATGCTTCTTTCGGATTGGGGATATGGTATATTTGGATTTTCACCCAGTTTCACCCCTTTTCACACATTTTTTTTGCTCATTTTCACCCGCAGAAAAAAACGCAAATTTTTTTTGGCCATCCCTAATGGGTTCGGAAAAAGAAATCGCAAAAATAAAATATTTTTTGCCCATTCTGGATGCTGTCGCAAAAATTTTGCTTGTAATTAATTCAAAACACTCAACGCAAAAAATTAGGAATCCGCGAATCTTTCGGATTTGTACAGTACGGGCTGCGGGACCGGAGTGCTGTCCTTTTGCAGGAAGCTTTACAAGTCTGGTGGCCACGAAGTTGGGCTTCGCCTGTGGAAAGGTCTTCCATGGCATAACACAGGCGACGATCAAGAAAGACAGCCGCAGCACCGGGTCATTGATCAACAGAGCAGCAGGATACCTACTGCAGGTACCTCTGCTTGAGCAGCTGCGGTTTGTGAGGTTGATCTTGATGACACATTCAGAACAGATTGTGGCCTATGTTGCCGACGTTGGGTGCAGGTCCAGGGCCCCGGATTCCAACCCAGGACTGCAGGCAACGGTGGTTGGGCGGACGACGGCGGTTGATTGGTAACTGAAGGCGGGTGGGTGGTAACCGACGCCAATGTGCCAACTGCCCCTTAGCTTCAGAGGTCTGGCTGTTGCCTCGGCCCAAGCAGCGCACAAGTTGTTATGAGATTGACACACGTTGTCGAAGCATATCTGATATCTCATTCCCGCTGATGTGCAGATGCTTTTTGGTGAACGCTCGTTTTTGGTTTCGTTTCAGCCCTTCGAGCCCCCCTCCCCACCCACCCACCCACCGTGGGCCCAAAATGACCGACCCCCTGTCCTTGCTTCCTCGGCCTGGAGGGGGGTTTGGGAAAGGCAGGGCCACAGAATCGTCCGCTCTCTCCTGCAATCCAAACGCTAGATCATCCCTGGCCAACCCCCCCCCCCCCCCCCAGGGATGTATTAGAACGGCCGTACACCGTAGGAGGAGGGCCCCCCCCCCCCTCTGGACCCCTGCTACTCCCCCCCTCCTCCCCTTCCAATGTTTGAGGCTGACCGCCAAAATTTTGCTTGGGCACCCTCGGCGCTTAACCTTGAAAATCTTTGGCACGGCTTCTGCGGGGACCATAGGGGACCCTGGGAGGAGGGGGGTGTTTCTTTGTAGGACCAAGCTTACGGCTGCAACCCAGTGCCTGCATCATCACGCTGCTTCTGTTCCCAGACCGAAAGGCGCCTCTGGTACCACTGATGAGGATTTTGTTTTGCTGAGATTGCGTGTCTGCCTGTGACTCACACCAGCACGTAACCCACACGACTCCGTACCCCCTTCAGACCCCCCTTTGCCCCTTTCTAATACACCCCCCCCCCCTCACTCCCCCAAGGTACAACAACCTGCCTCACTACACTGCTCTTCCATGTTCAGAACGGCCCTGTCAGTGTGGTTGGGTCGCAACGTGGGAATGCCCAGTGCCTTCTTCGCCCACTGGCCGGCGCATGCGGGCTGCACGTCCCCAGCCCCCTGCGGCCCATTCTCTTTCCCACGTCGACCACTGATTCGCATCTCACAGCCCCGTATTCCAGTGTACCCGTCACCCGGTTGCACTGAACGCGCACCCCCCCAACGGCGCGGAGCAGAATCATCGCCCGTGCGCCTGGCATTGAACAGTCCGCATGACGTGATAACAGGCGCGGTCCGCAGACCTGGCACCCGTGTCCGCAAGGGGCTGGCTGTCGCCTCGGCCCAAGCAGCGCACAAGTTGTTATGAGATTGACACACGTTGTCGAAGCATATCTGATATCTCATTCCCGCTGATGTGCAGATGCTTTTTGGTGAACGCTCGTTTTTGGTTTCGTTTCAGCCCTTCGAGCCCCCCTCCCCACCCACCCACCCACCCACCGTGGGCCCAAAATGACCGACCCCCTGTCCTTGCTTCCTCGGCCTGGAGGGGGGGAGGGTGAGAGGGGGGTTTGGGGAAGGCAGGGCCACAGAATTATCCCCCCTCTCCTGCCATCCAAACGCTAGATCATCCCTGGCCAACCCCCCCCAGGGATGTATTAGAACGGTTGGGGGCGGTTACTGTCGGTTACAAATGCCATTGAAGCTGGCACTTGCCGCCAGGGAGACAGTGGCTGGGCATAGGCTGGCGCCCTGGAAGGGGGGGAGGGGGTACATCCCCCTCTTCCATCCCTGGGGCTGGCCGTGAAGAGTATCAATGGTTTGGTTGGTTTAGTGCTCCACCGCCACGTGGGATTCCCCTTTGCTTTTGCTGCTGCTTCTCCGGTGTACCTCTTCAGCCGCATCGGAAATGCCGCCTTCACAAACGCCCGAGCCCTCGCCAGGGTCAGCCAGCTCCTCCGCAGCCCTCTTTCGTGGCTCGCCATCTTTGCAAAGATAACCGCAACGACTTGTGATCCCCCACAAACAGCGGTTCTGTTGAACGTCCGGGCCATTAGACCAGTCGGGCAGCAGCGGGGCTGGCCGGGTGGGTGGATCCCCCCCCCCCCCCCATCCCCCCCGTTTTGCCTGGGGACCACCCTGTTCGGCCCTGCTCCTGTGCTGCCATTTTCCCGCGTGCACAGAAATCCGGGCATGAGCTTTGGTATCGTGGAATGAAGCTGCCAAGTATGAGTGAGTACGATAAATACGGGGGCCGGAACTACAGCAGGGAGGAGTTTTGGAGCACGTACAAGGCGTTGCGGGACCAGAAGCCACTGAATATCGGGCAGGTATTGCGCTCCGGAGACAGCTTGGTTGCGCCAAGGGTGTATGCCGCGTAGCCGAGCGACACCTGCGATGACCGGCCGACAAGCTGACCAAATGTGCTCACAAAACCAGCACCTTGGGGCCCGAATCAGCGCCGCCGTGCTGGACAACACAGGAGGCTCCCCATCGGCTCTAAGGGGCGCCGTTTGGACTGTAGGGGGGGGCCTTGCCTCTGCTTTTAAGCCCCTCCTCAGGCTGCGGCAAGGCCCCCCCTCCGGAATGGTGCTGCTGATTGTAGCAGATGTCCTGCGGCTCTCACAAGTCATTCATGCAGGCCTTGCCACGAGAGACCCCACTTATCATCCCCCTCCAGGGACCTAGCACTCGAGGCCCCACCCTACTGCTGGTTCTGGGGGAGCCCTCACCGACAACACACTCGACCCCCCGTCGCCTGCGGCCCCACGCATTTCTTGGGCGCCAACGAACAAATGACTGCGGACAGTGCACGCGCACGGCGGTCCTGAATGGCCTAAACCGAAGCCCACTCCCGTCCCCATTGGCCGTGACACGGACAAGGTGCAGCAGGACGACGGCACGCCCCAGGGTCCCCATATTTTGAGGAACAAGGACGTGGCATTGGGCCATGCGTCAGCGCGCCGGGCACGCGCCGGGCATCTCTTTTGGCCATGTCGGGCACCAAAAGGGTGTTCAGAGGCGGCCTGGCGTCAGAGCTCTGCTTGTCTTCGCGAATATCTGAACGATGTTTTACAAGAACTTCACTGGGCTGACACGTTGGATCCTTTCAGCCATTGTCCCCATTTCCTGTTCTTTATGACACATTTGACGGGCTCCATGCCCATCAGTTCCATTGGTGGCATGTGGTGTGCTGACCTGTGGAATTCTAAGAATGCGTTGCATGTTTACAAGGTAATTGTTGCCTTTGATATGCCGGGATAGTTGATACAAAAGTAGCGCGCCGGGCATGCGCCGGGCGCGCGCCGGGCAAACACCCCCCCTCTACATCCAATTGTGCAGTTGGAGCACCCCCGCGTGGAGGTGCGAGCACCAAATTCGGGTCTGTACAACCCGCAGCTTCTCATTGCAGCGCTGAGCCTACAATGCTATTGGACCACCACTTCAGTGCAGTGGCAGTCCCCTGCGGACACTAGAGCGGCTCAGCAATGGCTCAAGGGGGGCATCACGAGCTGAGCATCTTTCAAGGAGCGCCGCAATATGGTACAGCACTCTTCGGTGCAAAACTTACAGGGGCAAACTGCTGCACCGCTTCTCAAATGTAGTCATACGCCCAAACCCCCTGATCTGATGATTGCATTGATGTTGTTGCCTGGATTCCTTGATTGACTGGTCTGCATCTCCGGTATTCCCCACCAACTTTCCAGCAACTATTGATTTCCTTCTCAAATTATCCCCCCCCCACCAAAAAAAAAACCCCGTTTTCACCAAAACTTTGTTTTGCGCGCGGGGGGGGGGGGGGGGGTTCTGGTACACTTTGGGGTAGGGTTTTGCTACAGTTTGGGACAATGTGGGCAGTGGCCAGTTTCAGTCCAATGTTTCCCCCTTTTTGTTTTAAGTGCATTTCAGAGGTTTTGGGAGTGTATCTGGAGAGTAGTTGCAGACATGTAAGGTGGGTGGGTTCAGGTGCATATGTCAAAGAGACACACTCTGGCAGAAATATTGAAATACTCGGACCCCAATAGCAAAGTGGTTGCGAAGATAGTGCCGGACTTGACACAGCAGCGTGTGATGTTCCATGTCTTTGCGAGGTAGTTGCAGTGGTAATGTGTTACTGCGACTTATATTGCGATTTCCCGTGTTTGATATTGTGCTTTATATCTTATCTGGATGGGACGTGCGTGAGCAGCTATCATCGATCATCAAGGTGACCTCGGTCCATGTTTTGCATGGTGCATGGATTTGGCACGTGGTGCCTCTGTAACCGCCCCCCCCCCCCCTTGTAATAGCCACGCCCTCGTCCAAGTTACAGTACATAGGGACCGTATTAATTGGTACCTAATTTTAATTCGGTACCAAATGTAGTGCAGCTACATTAGACATGGGTTTGGGTCTGACAGTCATTTTTCTGGGGTCTTCTGACCACATTTTTGATGGTCAGAAACTTAGCGGAATGTGATTGTGTGCCGATTGTAGAGGGAAAGAGGGGCTGTGTCATATTTGTGATGAGTCCTCCCGCTAATAACACGCCTGTGCACTGCAGGCACCCAGTGAACGCCGTACGCTGCTGGATGTGATGTGTGGTGCTGGGTCTTGTAGTAGTGGCAGTGGTCAGTCTGGTGATGTGCTTTGGCACACTCGCACACATGTGCACTGCAGGCACCCAGTGAACGCCGTACGCTGCTGGGATGTGATGTGTGGTGCTGGGTCTTTGCTTCCCCATGAAGTTGTCGGAGCTTGAGGATTTGAACTATTTTGGTACTTCTGATTCTGATTCAAGTTCTGATTCTGATTCTCATTTGGGGACGGATACCGATGAAGATGGTTGTAGGCTTCTCATGCCGCATTGCTTGTAGGAACATGGGTGTGAACCTGAAGTTTCATGTTTCAAGCACTTTCTTGTGTTTACATGCCTTTGGCAACGTGGACGGAGGTTAAGGTGCACTCATACCCCCCCCCCCCCTGCGCAAGCACGGCCTTGTCTAAGCACGAAGACCCCGTGTGACCGTTGTTTTGATGGGTTTTTCTGACCACGGTTTTTATGGTCAGAAATTCATTGTTTCGTGATTGTGCGCTGATTGTACAGGGAAAGAAGGGCTGGGTCATGTTTGTGATGGTTCCTCTTGCTCACAACAACATTCTGATTGGTACTGCAACCCAATGGTAATTGTTTTGCTGTGGTTTTTAGCCATGAAAAATGTTGCTATCGCTGGCTGGGGTGTCACATACATCCGATCCACTGGTGAGCATGCACCTGCCACCATCGTTGGTCCTTCTACGCGGTTGGAAAGGGTTTCTATTCCGTACCCGTTGATGGGCAGTAAGGACATGAGGACCATGCTGAATTTTGCCTACACGTTGTGTTCTAGTGCCATGTTTGTGAGTGATGTGCTTGGTGTGGGGTACAGGCAGGTTTTCTGTGTGCAGTGTCTCTTTGTGTTGCGCGTTGCGCGCAAGCACGGGCTTGTCTAAGCACAGGGACCCCGTGTGACCGTTGTTTTTCTGACCTTGGCCGTGCTTGCGCAAGGGGGGGGGGGGGTACCATGCACTCACGTGTGTGTCGGTAGTTGTATGTGTTGCGCGCAAGCCACGTCCTTGTCTAAGCTGCAGTAGGCGTAGGGACCGTATTAATTCCGTACTTTTGCGTAGCTATTCCAAGCGGGGGGGGGGGGGCTACTGCAGCCCTCAGCGCTTCAGAACACGTCTCGCATTTTTTTTTATTCGTTTGCTGCCCTGTTTTTGCTGTCCCATTGGGCGAGGGTGAATATTGGACCAATTGGGTCACATCGATTTTGTTTGGAGATGTGTGTGTGTGTGTGTGTGTGTTTGTGTGTCGGCTCATGCTGCAGTTTATCCGATCGTCCGTGGTCCTTGGGGCGGGGCTATGGGATGCAGAGTGTGCGCATGCGCACGTGAGGCAGTTTTCGTGCAATGGGTTGGGAGTTCTGGTACAATACGTGGTTCGGGTTCCAGGTTGTTCAGGCTCTTTTTTTTTTGGCAGCAATTGGGTTTTTGTTTGGTACAGTTTTGGTGCAAGGGCGTTTTTGTGGTACACCAGCACTGTGTCTCTGGTGTATGCAGGGGCTTTGGGTACAGAGGGTGGGTGGTATTGTCATGTTTTGGGCCCTGTTGGTAAAAAGCAGGTTGTTTTGTTTATGAAGAATTATCACAATTATGTACTCTCTCTCATGCACCAGCAGGGATGGTGCAAATTAACTGAGCATGGGCTACTGTTGCACTAGTGCTCCCTGGATTCCAGGGCAGTCTATTGCTTGGAGAGCATGAGCAAAGACCATCTTTGGAGTAGGATGGAGTTAGACAGCCCGCCGGAAGCGGTGTGGCTGTGTGGAGACAGGCCTCCAGCCAAAGGGTGAAGGGGGGCGCAACTCGATTTTGTCCTCCGTCAACACTTACTTGACTCTTGTACTCTTCGACACCACCTTACGGTGCACGCCTCTGGTGCAAGTTCGCCACATGTATGGTATCCTATAATGATGGACTTCGAACGTTGTGTTTGATTGCAAAAAAAAAAAAAAAGGTCTATTGCTTGGAGAGCCGAAGTCGTCAACAGATGGCCAAACTGCCTACCATTGGTGGGGAGTGATGATTCGGGGCTCTTATCTACAGAGTTGCCGAGTCGCTCAGTGGTATTATCATGCAGCTGCCTTAGCTGCTTTCTAAGTTGTGAAAAATATGATATTGCAATTGCCTGACAGAATTGAGTACAGCAATTGTTGTTGACTGTTTTGATGTATGTGCGCGCGCGTGTGTGTTTCTGTGTGTGCGTGTGTTTCTGCATGCGTGTGCGCTAAGGCCACGATTACCATCACACATGGAGGCCAGGAAGCACGACCCATGTAATGGTCCTCGACCCAACAGGTGCAGGTTCTAGGTGCACCCCCTTCCTCCAGCGAGTGGTTTGGTAGGTGGTCCGTGGGTTTGCCGTGTCCCGGGGTCTGAGTTCGATTCCCGGGAGAGGGAGCACCGGTCGTGACACGGCGAAACATGGATCAGCACTGAGGTGTCCCGCACTGAGGGACGAGGCGGGTCACAATTGACGAATACCTGTGACAACCATCAACTGACCAAGACTTCCATAACTATGACAACTTTGAATTGACAAATAACTGTGATGATCATGATCACTACATATTGACTGCGAACCATGACAATCATGACAATTATGATGACTTTCAATGGACGAATGACTATGACAATTATGAAGACTGTAAACTAACCAATAACTATGAACTATAATAGACTAATTGAATCCGATAATCATGATCATTATCAATGGACTAAGCATGATGACTGTGACAACCATAACTTGACTCATAACTCTCATCACTATTGTTATGCGGAGCCTGTGCACGCCCAGGCACACTGCCATGACCACTACCCCCCCCCCCCCTCAAAAACTGGACTGGATACATCATTTGGCAGGGCCAATATATCGCCCCCAAAATTCGTCCCAAGAATGGGTTTTTTTTTTTTTTTTTTTTATAAACACAAGGCCAAAGTCCAAGAGTCCACGTCCAAACTCAGGAAGGGTGAGCCCATCATACAGAAGTGACCCCATCCCATTGGGTCAGGGTCAGGCATGTGGGACGCGGACAGGGAAGAGGAAAATGGGCACAAGCAGATTTTTACGTAATAGAATACATGGATGGCGACATGCGAGCAAACGCCCCTTCTCAGGGCCCCGGGGGACCAAGAATCATGCGGGGGTGCCAGGCATGTGGGCTACAGCCTGAGGAGAAGCCCTGGGAGAGAGGACAGTGCAAAAGACACGCACTGTCTGGGCAAGGTATGCTGGGGGGGGGGGGGGCAGCGCTGATGGCGTATGTCGCGTGGACTGTATGGGGCTGCGGGTGGGGACAGTGCAGAAAACTGATTTAACGTGGGTAGCTGTGACACTATTGGGCTGGGGGGAGGGGGGGGGGCTGGGTGTGCGCCACCGCCACAGGGCTCCGGCAGGCCCCAGCGTCAGACACGGGGGAGTCACAGCCACAGGTTAGGTCCAATTAAAAGCGCAACCAGGGGGTACATCTGTCATGTGTCATCCATCGGCGGCGTGCAGAACGAAGGCAGCGTGAGCATCACTGTGATGACAAAGCATGTACAGTCGCGGCGGAAACTGAGTAAAGTACAGCGCCCTGGCGGCACGAGCACCACTTAGTTTAAGAGAGGGCAGCCAATGCAGCTTCAGGTGGTTGCCTGTGAAGAGAGGGGGGAAGGGGGGCAGGGGGGCATTGGAGGACCATTACAGGGTAGTGACACCGTGCGGTTTGAGCACACACGCATGCAGAGGGCGAGAGGGGGTCAGCATAGGCTCAGGGGCTGGGACCAATCAGCGGGGCTGAAGGGATTGGGCCGTGCCTGGGGCTTGGTGGGGACCGAATCGGCCAGAACCGCGGTGACATTATCCAACACATGCTGCTGGAAGTGCCTGACGGTCTTCCGCGCCTCGCGCAGTCCCCCAAGTCTGGTCTTAAGGAAGCGGTACAGGGACTGAGGGATGGCCAGTCTGCCAACGATGCGAAGGTCCTTGCGCTGGGCGGACCGGCGCCACGTCAGGACCTCTGATCTTACCGTCCAAGAGGAGAGCCAAGCAGCAACCAGTGGGTGGGTCTGTGTGCAGAAGGCCAGTGTGCCGTGTAGGCTCTGGTTGTGGAAGCGGTGGCAGTGGGGGCAGGGGTGTTTGACGGGTGCGTCGGTCCAGAAGGTGGCATAGTGCGCGTACCCCAGGCGGGACTGCAGGCCAAAGAGCCACTTGTGCCATGCCAGCCTCCGGAAGCGCAGGGGCCGCCAGGACAAAGGGTGGAAGCCTTCGTGGGCGTGTGTGGGGAACAGTCCATGGGTCCACACTTTATGGGGGGGCGCCATGCGTTCACCGTGTCGGACCACATCCCAGGGGGTCACCCTTGTCTGTGGGGGGGGCAGGGGGAGGGCCGTACCGATTTTGGCATACTTGTCCGACATTTCATTGTGGACTTCCCCAGTGTGCCCTTCAACCCACTCCAGACCTTGGCATTTAGCCAGGATGGAAGTGCGCACTTCCTGCACCCAGAATGCCTGCCTGACTGGCCGGCGCGCGCTCTGCGCAGATGCAATGGCGCCCTGGCAATCCAGTCGGATGGTGTCCCCTACTTCCGAAAAATGGGAGCCCAGGAGCATTCCTACTAACTCCGCTTTATAGGAATTTGGGTCACCAGGCACTCTGCACACGGCAATGCGGCCATCTTTCAGCACAGCGGACGCCCCAGATGAGGGGGGTTGACCCATCTTGCTGCCGTCCGTGTAGGTGGCTGGCGGCTGGCATTGCGGGGGTAAAAGGTACACTGTAAGCCCGGCTACGTGGGCCACCTCGACGGCGTCGCGCTGTAGTTGTTGAGCTGCCCACGTAGTGTGTACGGGTGGCTGGCGAGGGTCGGGGTCAGGGTTGAGGAGGGAGACAGCGGCGATGAAGGCATGGTATGGGGAGACAGTGGTGTGGGGGGACGTGGAGAGTGTATGTAGTCGCTGATTGCGGTGCAGCGAGTCCAGTACCCTAGTGGGGTGCAGGATTGGAAAGTATCCGAGGCCAAGGCCACGACTACGATGCGTGTAGAGTGTTTTCTTGGCGACGAGGGACGGAAGACCCATGACGCCGAAGATAAACTTCTCCAACAGGGAAGTGATGGACATTAGCTGCGAGGCGCGGAGTGGGATGCACTCTGTGCGATAGAGGAGCCTCGGTAACACCATAGTGTTGACTAAGAGGACTCGGTCAATCACTTGAATGGGTTGGGAGTGCAGCTCATTTAACTGGGCTTTCAGCTCTTGCAGCACAACCTCAACGCAGGCATCAGGGTAGAGGCAGGGGGAGATAGGGTGGCCCAAATGCATGAGGTAGGGGGCACGTGCAAAGGTGTGCAGTACCTGTACACTCCACTCTGGCGGGTACGGCGCAGAGACGGTGTACCATGGCGACGGACTGGCAGCCTGAACGGGGGAGGGTGGGTGCAGATACTTGGGGAGGGTGGGCAGGACAGGGGGCAGGGGTTGCATGTGTAGTGATTCGCTTTTGGCGACGTTCACCTGGCAAGCAATCAGACTGAGGGCGGCCTGTACGACCTCGGCAACGTGCTGGCTCTGGCCATACGGTGCGGGGGAGCATATGTCGTCGACATAAGCCGAGAAAGGGATGCCGTGTTGGTCTAACACTCGCAGGGGGATCTCAAAAACAACGACAAACAAAAAACAGGAAAGGGGGCAGCCCTGCTTGACGCCATGTGTCGTCCTAAACAATGTCTCCTCCGCTCCTCGTAAGAATGTGGACCCTTGCTCCATTACCAGGGAGATTATTTGCAGTAATTTGGAGGGGGTCCCCATTCGGTCGAGTACACCTAGGATAAGAGCTTTGGGTGGACTGTCAAAAGCGTGATAGACGTCGAAGGCGAGTAGGGCTTCCTTGTCCCGTACGGAGTCGATGGCATCCAGAAAAATTTGTGTGGCATGTGCTGTGGACGTGCCCTGTCTGCCGCCGAATTGGTTGGGGTGCAGGTGGGGGGACACTAAGGGGTAGAGCTTGGAGTAAACCCAGCGCATAAAAAGGCGGTAGATAGAATTGCTCATGGCAATTGGTCTCCACCGATCAGGGTCTTGCCACTGGCCCTTTCCTTTAAACAAACAAAATGTCTCTGAGACCAGCCAGGGCTGTGGTAAAAAGCCTTCAGAGTAACAAAGGGAGATACAGCTGTGAACTAACTTGAAGACGGGGTCGGGGAGAATGTGCAGTAGGTACGGCGGGACTCCGTCCGGTCCGGGAGATTTTTTCCTAGACGCACGGGCAAGGGCACGCAGTTCACTGAAGGTGGGGGGGGGGGGGTCGCACAGTCGTGCTCTTTGGGGTATGAGGTCTAAAGCGTGAGAGGACCACGGCGTGTTCCGTTGCAATATGCGTTGTATTTTCCTGGTGGGGGTGGGGAGTGTAGACTGGGCGGGGGGGGTGAGGAGGGTATGCTTGATGCGGCGGTAGAAGGTCTTGGACCTTCGCTTGGCTTGTTTGGCCAGTTGGCGTACTACAGACGACCAATCACTGACGTCGTCAGAGGCTGGCGGGGAAGGTGGCCTCTGCGAGTTAACCCGGCGCATGGCAGTGAGCATGTGTGTGCACAGTTGTTGGTATGTGTGTGCAGTATCACTGGCAACGGTGGGGAGAGGCAATGCAGCTGTGGCTGCAGATATGTCACGGCGGAACCGCGATACATCCCTACGGTTCCACTGGGCGCAGCGCGCCTCAGGGATATGGGGCTGCGCCCAGGGTATAGTGTGGATTAGTATGGGGTTGTGGTCCTGTATGCCTGTGACCGAGGAAAAGTCTACTACCTGGGCACCAGAGGTCTGAAAGAGTGCACCGAACAGCCTCGTGCCGTATGCGCGGTCAAGGTAGCTGCGCGTGCCCGCATAGCGACGCACCCTGGTGTATGGGGTGCACGTCTGGTGTGGGATCAAGAGGTCAGAGAGCGAGCCGGCCCGTTCTTTGGCAATCAGCCACGGCCACAGGGGTGCACGGAGGGCTGTGGTATGGCCGGTATGTGTCACAGCATTGTAATCACCTAAGATAATAGCGCACTCGCGGGCAAGGCGATCTAGATGTCTCTCACAGGATGATCGCTCCCTAGACGTGTGGGGACCGTAAAAGGACGCTACAGTGACAGGGGGCATCGACGGGTCGCTGTGTAGTTGCAGGGAGGTGGTGATGAGCCTCCCGTCAATGATGGTCTTCATAGTGGGCCTGTGTGGTGCGATGGAAGTATGTACAAGCAAGGCTACTCCGGCCTTTCTGGAGGGAGAGCTGTGTAGCAGGTGATATCCCCAGTACATAGCCACTCTCTCGTGGTCCCGCAGGGAGGACGAGGCACTGGGCCGGAATTCCTGCAAGGATAATGTGTGGGGGAGGGGGTGAAAACCGGCCAGTAAATGACATAGGCGGTTCGGTGTGATTTCGACACCGCCGACATTGAGGGCGCCAAATGTGAGCGTGGGGTGTGTAAGCGTGCGCGTGAGGTGTGTGGTGGTTGGGGGTGGGCTCATACTTGTGGGCGCATCTGAACCAGGGTTGACTGAGTCGTCCCGGATGTGGCGCGTCGAGTCGACCGGCCGGGCAGGCCCTGTGGGCGAGCAGTGTTTTATAGTGGCGCACACCAGTGTGAGGGTGGTCAAGCGGGACAAAAGATAAACGACGGTGGCGAGCATGCGCAAGATGCCTAGCACAGCCAAGGAGGTCACCGTGGGACAAGCCAATTTACAACCTTGCAGGTGAGTTGGCTCCCGGTTATTTCCTATAGCTCCATCTGGTGGCAACTGCAGACGAAGTGCAGCGGTGGGGTCGGGGGCAGTGGGGTGGGGCTGGGTATGTGGGGGCAGCACTGTGTGACGCACCGGCGGGCGTTTTCCGTGGCATGCGCGAGGTGTGACACCGAGGATAGTGCACATAGCAAGGGCCGACAACGCGGAAACTGCGACGGAGCAGATGACCTGTTGTGCCATTCGGAGATTGTGGTGGGCGCTGATGACCACTGCAGCGAGGTGGCACCAATAAAAACACAATTGGGAACCTGCATACCATTGTTTGAGGATCGACCCCAGCTCTGCATAGGAGGATGCAGTCCACCTGGCATCATGTACGAGTGTCTGCAGAGGTACAGGAAGACGTTGGAGGGCAGTGGGGGTGAAGCAAGCAAGGGCAGCGTTCACCTCAGGGGAGTTTTGCGTTTCAGTGAGGGGGAAAAGTACAAGGGGAGGCATCGTCCTCAGCTGGCGGCATGGCACTAACATCGTCGATGGTTCTCTTGCTCTGACCAGTCATACGGTCGTCCTCCTCCTGTTCTGCGGCTGGAGGGGAAATCGACAGGGGGGGTGAGACAGGTAGTGCACCAGATGGGGGAGGGAGGCCCACATTAATGTCCGGAAGGGAGAAGGAGGGCAGAGCATTAGGTACCGCCGCGAGATTGGACTCATTCAGTGCTGCCGTGGGCAAGCTACTGAGGTCAAGACGCTGCAACCTTTCCTCAAGTGAGAGTGCTGTGTCGGTGGCAAGGGACCCTGATGTGAGGAAAACTGGTCCTGGCAGTGTGGAGCCGTAGGCTGCAGTCGCGGACTGCGGCGCCTGGAAACTTACCAAAAGCAATCCAGCCTGCTGAAACAGCTGGTGCGAGGTGACTGGCCCAAACACGGACACTGCATGCAGCACATCGGCAACACTGAAGGAGGGTGAAAAGCGCACCAAGACATGAGGGGGCTGCACCGTGCGTACCACATCCTTAGCACGTAGGCGTTGGTGGGTAGTCGCAGAGATGACCAGGAGATCACCAAGGTTTTCGATCTCTTGGATCGCTGGTTGCAGGAGTATTTCGTCCTTCACCATGCAAAAAGCATCGTATTTGTTCAAAAAGGTGATGAACTCGAATTTCTTCCTCAAATGAGGATTCATGTCTATGGCATCGCGGATTTCATTGGCAGGCATTTTTTTCTTCCGCTGCGCACCGGGCTTGAATGGTGGCTGGTGGGTAACTATGATACTACAACTCTTGATGGAGGAGTGTAGTAGGGCAAAAGAAACCCCCATATCTGCTAAGGCCTCTTCCTCCTCGTAGAACCTAGCCATGATATCCATAGGGACATGGAAATCAAAAACTTTGTACCCATCGGGAGCCGAACTAACGGTCACCGGCCAGTGGTTTTTGGTAATGCGCGGTACTGTAATGTTGCGCAAGACGGTGGAACCGTCGTCCGGTGATAAACCGTTGATAAGCAACATCAAGGGTAGTGTACCGCTGATGTGCCAACGGGTCTCCGTACCATCAATGTCCCGCACAATGTCTTGGGGCACATCCAAGCGGATTTGGAAGTTGGTCGAGGTGGGTGTGAAAAGCGGCCGGGTGTGCCCATCGACGGAAACGGCAGGTTCTTGTGCTCGGGGGTAATATTCTACCACCTTGGGAACGTGGTCCTTAGCCAGAGGTTTTGAAGTCAATTGAAAAATGATCAATGGGTTGTCGTTTGGAGTGGGGAGATCCTCAATCAGTCGAGTGACCGCAGCGCGTTGGGCGAGGTGGATGACGGGGCATACAACGGACAAATTTAGGTACGGCAGGGAGGGGATAAGATCTATCCGGCGATCCAAAATGGTCGCAAGTTCAGAGTCCGCAACGTTTGTGCGGGATGGGTAGGCAAGCCAAAACATTGTTTGTTTGTTTTGCTTTTTCGATTCGCGCAAAACGTTGACTAATTGTTTCACGATGGTCTTATGTGAAAGAAAGGGACCATCATCCTGAAAGGGGGCGAAGGCGGAAAGCATGAGGAACGATACTGTGCCGATTAGTTTGGCCCAATCAAAGCCCGGCATGTCCGCGACGGAAAACGATCGCAGGAAGCCGGGGTATTGTAGGCCATCCCCACTCAGTAGGATTTGGGGCGGTGGTGAGAGTGCCCTGAGTAAGTCCGTGGGTGGAAGGGGAGAAGTGTCCAAGTACAAAGGGGGCGTGGCCGAAAACTGGTCTACGTTTGAAAATCTTGATTGTCCACGAATTTGCACTTTGCCGGACTGAACATCGGCGGTCAAGTCCCTGGCCTCGGGAAAGCCATTTGGCAGGGTGCCTTGTGATTGAAAGGTGCGTGCAAACCTTATGGGGTTCATGGGAAGGGGAGCGGACAGACCGGTATCGGAGGCTAGAGTAAACGAAGCTTGGCTTAGCGCATTGCGCGGTGGAATATGATGGCGAGTATCAACTTGCTCGTTGGCACTACGCAAGAGAGAAGGTGGTCCATAGCCCAAACCGTCGGGGTTTCTCTCTAAGGCGCATCGATACAATTCTTTATACCCGTTTGAGGGCCGGACTCGTTTGGAGTTCGGGGTCTCGTTGGCGGCAGCGGCTATTGATGCATGAGGGTCTGCGATAGAGTGGCCAAGGAGAGAGTCGTGTTCCGAATCGAAAGACACGTCTATCCTGTCTACATAGGCCATGTCTTCGTCCTCTTGAGAGAGGGCGGGAGGTCCCTTTGTGGGTGTTGGGCGAAAGAACACGCTTGTGGCTTTTTTTTCCCCGTCTTTTTTTTCCCCGCCTTTTTTTTCCCCGTCTTTTTTTTCCCCGTCTTTTTTTTCCCGACTCACGTCATCACTTGGATGAGAAGTTGTTGCATGCGCATGATCTTTTTTTTCACTTCCGACATTTTTTTGAGCCCGAGCTTGGGCTATGACGCCTTTGGCACGAAGCGGTTTGGGCGCAATGAATTGGGAACCATGAGAGGAGGCCTCTTGTGGGTTAGCACCAAGACTCCGTGCTCCATATGAGACGTATGAGGATTGAGAAGGAGCCTTCTCGGTGCGGGCATGTGCTTGCATTGCGCCGCCCATATGCGCCATTATGTTTGGCAAGCTTGCGCGTGGGGTCACCTTTTTTTTTGGCCTCACTGGAAGAGACTCTTTCGGTGAAATAGAGCGAGAGCGAGTGGCATTGTCTCTTGGGGAGACCGACCTTTGTGAGAACCTTGAGGCGGTGGAAACCGAGTTACGCTCTTGGGAACTGCGAAGCGCCTTTCCACTAGCATTGGTCGTTGAGGGTTGCTGATTCATGATGCAAATTCAAAAGTGCGTGAAACCGGAAATCAAAGGTCTCAGTATAATTGGAAGGTTCCGAAACCGTAACAAATGGTATAAAAAAAACGGAAACTGCACGGAAAAGGAAAAGTCCTGTCAGATTAGCAGGCGTCAGAAAGATCGGCCCACAAATCGCACGCGCGCACGTCGGATGAAAAGAGAATGGGTTTTTGTTTTACCTCCGGCGCCGAGTATACTTCGCGGCCGGAGACGCAGTTGTGTGGCACTACCGGCTGCGAAGTATACTCGGCGCCGGAGGTAAAAAAAAGTTGACAGTCATCAGAATTGTCATAGTCATTCGTCCATTGAAAGTCATCATAATTGTCATGATCGTCATAATTCGCAGTCAATTTGTAGTGATCATGATCATCACAGTTATTAGTTATTAGTCAATTCACAGTTGTCATAGGTATGGAAGTCTTGGTCAGTTGATGGTTGTCACAGGTATTCGTCAATTGTGACCCGCCTCGTCCCTCAGTGCGGGACACCTCAGTGCTGATCCCTGTTTCGCCGTGTCACGACCAGTGCTCCCTCTCCTGGGAATCGAACTCAGACCCCGGGACACGGCAAACCCACGGACCGCCGACCAAACCACCCGTTCACGCAGACGATGGCCTGCACCGTTCTGCTTCTCTTGCAGCCCCGTCCCTCGGGACTGGCGAGGAGGGGTCGGGGGACAGCGCCCGCCCCCACCCGCCCCGGTTCCCGGTCCCCATTCCCTCTCTGGAATTGGGCCGGCTCGCATGCCCCAACCCTCCCGCGCCGGTGCGCCGGCCCTCCACCAACGCGGATACCATCACCCCCACGTCCTCCTCTTGCACCTCGACCGCCCCCACGTCGCCGTCCGCGGCCGAGCCCGGGTCCCCGATGATGAGCCCCACGTCCAGGCCATCGGTGGCCCCCTGTGCCAGAGGTGTGCCTGTGCATATGTATCCCCCCCTTGTCCAAGCACCGCGAAAGTCCGAAATCAATGCGGTCCCCTACGCCTACTGTAGCTGAGACAAGGCCGTAGCTCGCACGCAGCACATGGGAATGGGAAATGGGAACTGCTGCGCTGGTGCACGCAAAGGGTGAGGACAATGCCCAGGGCCCCTCAAAATGAAC
Source organism: Eutreptiella sp. 'Long Island Sound 2002' (assembly GCA_964036045.1). Taxonomy (NCBI): domain Eukaryota; phylum Euglenozoa; class Euglenophyceae; order Eutreptiales; family Eutreptiaceae; genus Eutreptiella; species Eutreptiella sp. 'Long Island Sound 2002'. Next base: position 7,538,821 of record OZ038395.1, read on the forward strand.
ATTTCGTAGGCAAACAAGAATAACTCAAATGTCCCTCAGCCCACAAACGTGACATCTTAGCCCCAAACTCCTTGTCTTATGTGGTTGCAGCAAAATTGATACCAAATTAAATCAGGTTCCGAATCAATATGGTCCCTACGCTCGCTGTAGCTTTGACAAGACCGTGATCTGATGATCGTGTCCACTTTCAAAATTGTTAGCAGGAGCCCGATTCTCACGATTCACCGCCGTTGTGCTGTCATGTGTTGTGCTGCGGTGTGTTGTGATGTGTGTCGTTGTGTTTCGTTGTGTTTCGTTGCGTTGTGTTGTGCTGTGTTGTGTTGTGTTGTGTTGTGTTGCGTTGTGTTGTGTTGTGCTGTGTTGTGTTGTGTTGTGTTGTGTTGTGTTGTGTTGTGTTGTGTTGTGTTGTGTTGTGTTGTGTTGTGTTGTGTTGTGTTGTGTTGTGTTGTGTTGTGTTGTGTTATGTTGTTCTAATGCAACCCCCAGATCCCATCCCAATGGCGGTGCAGGTGCTACACAGAAGCACAGCTGCCTTGCCCTGCACCCATCCCACGGTGCATCGACACCCCTTTGCGCCTGCAGGTACTGCACTTCCTGAATGCAGCTCGCCCCTCGGGATTGCCGGCGAACTGGTATGTCTCGCGTGCACGCGACGGGAATCCATTGCGTTGGCGCGCACACGTACGGACACACGCACACCTCGCGTCCACGTCGTAGTCGTTCGCTGTGTTGTACTACAGCCACTGCCACCCTCCACGCTCCAGGGCCTTCCAGTCCGCGAACCGCTGGGCAGTCCGCGAGGGTTGCGTCCCCACGACCCCGCCAGCGCCGCGAAGCCGTCCGAGGGGCGTGGGAAGGTGCCCGGTTTGGCGTCGGAGATCCGGCTGCTCGAAGACGCGCATCTCGCGCGGCTGTCCAGTGTCCGATCGGAGCGGGCCCTCGACAGCGCCCGCAGTCTGCGGCTGTCGGAGGGGCTGCGTGCGCTGGAGAGCGCCGGCAGCGTGAGGCTGAGTGAGGAGCTGCGGCCACCGGAGGGCGCGGGACCGGGCGACGTTCGTGGTCGTGCCCCCGAAAGCGCCCGCAGCTTCCGCGCCGTTGACAGTGCGCCGGCCGCGCGTGCGCTGGACAGCGTCCGGAGTGCGATACAGCCCCCGTTGTGGGACCGGTGTGCCCCTGCCCGCCCCCGGGCCCCTTCGCAGTCGCGCTCGTTGTGCGTCAAGGCGATGGAGCATTTTCGCGATTCGGTGCGGACGGATATCCGCGACGAGGGAGGGGGCGGGGGCTGCTGGTGAACTGTTGCAATCTCGATCCCGAGCCACGGCTGCGCTTGAGGGGGAGGGAGGCCGAAAGCGCGTTTCAAGAGCGGTTGCACGAGCGGTTACTGGCGGTTGGAGAGCGGTTGCAGTAGCCGTGCTGGCGGTTGCAAAGCGGTTGCAGAGCAACCGTTTCGCACTGGGGGGCAGGCAGAAGTGGTTGGGGTGGAGGTGGCGGTCAGCCCTGAAGGGGGAGGAGGGTGCAGTGAGGGTGCATGGGATGCTTGTCAGTTGTGCGCGACATACTGTAAGTCAGGGTTGTGACCTGTCAACGCGCCGTAAAGCCCTCCAGTGCACCATCACAGTGAAAGGTGCCTATGGCCATGTCACTGAAGAGCGTTTTGCCCTGACTGTTGTTGCGCTGCGGCCTTGTGCCTTGAGGGGTAACGGTTGGTATTCAACATCCGCAGTGGGGGGCGAAGGGGGCACCCGCGACCGACGAGGCGTGGGTCATCATGGTGCGGCTCGGCAGGGGAGGTCCGTGACCGGCCGGGCTTTGCACGGGGCAGCGCAGTGCCTGCCAACGTGCGGCCGAACAGCCGCTGTCGGGGACGCTGGCGGTTCGGTCGGCGGGCGCTGGAGCACGAGCCGCGGAGGCCGCGGAGGACACCGCCACGTGACGCGTGGACAGCGCGCGCGACACGTGGACGGGGCTGCGCTTCTGCGCAGCAGCCCAACGAAAGACGCGGCCTCCGCGGGCCGTGTCGGGGCGGTATTCCGAATGAAAGGTGCGGCGGGGGCCAGCGCGTGGGGCTGCATCGCACGCCAAGCGGCGTCCAGTAATGCGGGGGGGCGCCCTGCACAGCACGTCACAGTGGCTCAGTATGCCCTGACCAAAGGCTTCATGTGACGCACTCGCTATTTTGGGGGAACAGGGACGGGGGTACTCCGCCCCCCACCCCTCCCTACCGCCCCATCGCTCGCCGCATATGTTTGGGGGGGGGGCAGGGCCACTGGAGGGGGGCACGCAGGGGGGGGTCCCCCCAGCGGGAGGGGGCACCTCTTTTCCCTTCGATGTGTGAGCTCAATAGTTATTTGACAAACAGGACCGGTGGGTACTGCACAGCGGTGGTCAGCGACGTGCCGCTGCATGGCCACGGCGTGTGCACATGTCGGTGGCCTGCCCGCTGGCATCTTCGCGTCCCATTCTTTGTGACCGAGAGGTACCGATGGTCTTGTAGGTCTTCTGTCTCAGACACTGAGTCTGAAGATCCGGAACAATCTCGACTGAATGAGCCCTCATGCCCAGGGATGCATTGGAAGGGGGGTGAAGCCCCCCCCCCCCCCCCCGCCCCTTCGAGGGCGCCCAGTCTATGCCCAGCTCCTGTCTCCCTGACGCCAAGTTCCAGTTTCAATGGCATGTGTAACCGACAGTAACCGCCCCCAACCGCTTGGGCAACCTCCTCCAACCGCCTGTCTACCCGCCTTAGGGGCCGCCTCCGAGGTCCCTTCCCTTCTAATGCATCCCTGCTCATGCCTCTCCGTAATTGATCCAGGGCACTTCATCTATCACAGCGAAAGGCGCCCGTGGCATTGTCACTGAAGAGCCTTTTCGGTTCTGACTGTTGTGGCTCTGCAGCCTCGCTCGACCTCCGCATCCGACGGCGGGGGTTGCGCTTTCTGGCCGGGCCGGGCGGGTCGCGTCCGGCGGGCCTCTGCTGCCGGGCGCGGCCCCTCGCCGCAGCGGGGCCCGGACGCGTCGTTCACACGCGGGTGCCCCCCCCCCCCCCCCCGCCCCGTCCCCCACGACCCCGGGATCCCGCCTCACTTCAGGACACTTCTGTTGGGGGTCTGCAAGTCCGTCAAGCCTCTGCGGTATCATTTGGTGGAGGTGAAGGTCGCGTTCAAAGAGTGGAATGAAGTCGCCGGCGTGTACGTCACACAGATCGCGAAGTATGAGGGGCTGTGGGTGAATCGGGGGACCAGTCCGCTTTGCATTGGGAGAAGTGGGTGGGTTCGTCCCAACTGCTGTAGTCTGCCCCCAGCCGCCCTCCAACCGCTTGGCAACTGCCAGGGCTACCCCGCCCGCCCCGCCCCATGCACCCGCTTTCCCACCGCTAGTAACCGCTGCGGCAACATGCCCTGAAGTCCTCCGGCTCTGACACTGACCCAAACCGCGCCGGGTCCGCAGCTTTGGGACGGGGCGGCTGCCTTTGGGGGGAGGGTAGGGGGCTTGCCGTCGCAAACCGTAATGGTCCGTGAAGGACAGGCGGGGCCGGTGGCGCCGCCATTCCCGCAGAAGCACGCGAACGGGCGGCAGCGCCGTCGCGCGTGCCCAGGGGACGGTCCACCGGGGCGGCAGGGCTGTGGAGGAGACCGGCATTGCAGTCAGGTTGGGTATTGCACACGGGATGGGCTGACTTGGCGTTGCAATGGACCCGGAATGAGCGTGGACCAATTCCTGAAGTGCTGTGCACGCACCAACGGGCACCCGGTGGAACAACGTGTTGTGTGGAAGGAAGAATAGCAAGCGGATTCGACCAAGTCGGCATTTGAGGGCTTGCATACGCCGGGGACCAGCTTGGGATTCGCAAATCCAATTTCCACATGGGTAATGTGATCAGCTTGGGAAATCCAACAAGAGTGGACCAAATCAGCGTTGTGATGGGCTTGGGATTGGCATCAACGGTGCACCAAATCAGCGTTGTGGTGGGCTTGGGATTGGCATCAACAGTGGACCAAATCAGCGTTGTGATGGGCTTGGGATTGGCATCACCAAATCAGCGTTGTGATGGGCTTGGGATTGGCATCAACAGTGGACCAAATCAGCGTTGTGATGGGCTTGGGATTGGCATCAACAGTGGACCACATCCACGTTGTGATGGGCTTGGGATTGGCATCAACAGTGGACCAAATCAGCGTTGTGATGGGCTTGGGATTAGCATCAACAGTGGACCAAATCAACGTTGTGATGGGCTTGGGATTGGCATCAACAGTGGACCAAATCAGCGTTGTGATGGGCTTGGGATTGGCATCAACAGTGGACCACATCCGCGTTGTGATGGGCTTGGGATTGGCATCAACAGTGGACCCGCGTTGTGATGGGCTTGGGATTGGCATCAACAATGGACCAAATCAGCGTTGTGATGGGCTTGGGATTGGCATCAACAGTGGACCAAATCAGCGTTGTGATGGGCTTGGGATTGGCATCAACAGTGGACCACATCCGCGTTGTGATGGGCTTGGGATTGGCATCAACAGTGGACCACACCGCGTTGTGATGGGCTTGGGATTGGCATCAACAGTGGACCAAATCAGCGTTGTGATGGGCTTGGGATTGGCATCAACAGTGGACCAAATCCGCGTAGTGATGGGCTTGGGATTGGCATCAACAGTGGACCAAATCTGCGTTGTGATGGGCTTGGGATTGGCATCAACAGTGGACCAAATCAGCGTTGTGATGGGCTTGGGATTGGCATCAACAGTGGACCAAATCAGCGTTGTGATGGGCTTGGGATTGGCATCAACAGTGGACCACATCCGCGTTGTGATGGGCTTGGGATTGGCATCAACAGTGGACCAAATCAGCGTTGTGATGGGCTTGGGATTGGCATCAACAGTGGACCAAATCCGCGTAGTGATGGGCTTGGGATTGGCATCAACAGTGGACCAAATCTGCGTTGTGATGGGCTTGGGATTGGCATCAACAGTGGACCAAATCAGCGTTGTGATGGGCTTGGGATTGGCATCAACAGTGGACCAAATCAGCGTTGTGATGGGCTTGGGATTGGCATCAACAGTGGACCAAATCAGCGTTGTGATGGGCTTGGGATTGGCATCAACAGTGGACCAAATCAGCGTTGTGATGGGCTTGGGATTGGCATCAACAGTGGACCAAATCCGCGTAGTGATTGGCTTGGGATTGGCATCAACAGTGGGCCAAATCCGCGTTGTGATGGGCTTGGGATTGGCATCAACAGTGGACCAAATCAGCGTTGTGATGGGCTTGGGATTGGCATCAACAGTGGACCAAATCCGCGCTGTGATGGTCTTGGGATTGGCATCAACAGTGGACCAAATCAGCGTTGTGATGGGCTTGGGATTGGCATCAACAGTGGACCAAATCAGCGTTGTGATGGACTTGGGATTGGCATCAACAGTGGACCAAATCAGCGGTGTGATGGGCTTGGGATTGGCATCAACAGTGGACCAAATCAGCGTTGTGATGGGCTTGGCATTGGCATCAACAGTGGACCAAATCAGCGTTGTGGTGGGCTTGGGATTGGCATTCACAGTGGACCAAATCAGCGTTGTGATGGGCTTGGGATTGGCATCAACAGTGGACCAAATCAGCGTTGTGATGGGCTTGGGATTGGCATCAACAGTGGACCAAATCTGCGTTGTGATGGGCTTGGGATTGGCATCAACAGTGGACCAAATCAGCGTTGTGATGGGCTTGGGATTGGCATCAACAGTGGACCAAATCAGCGTTGTGATGGGCTTGGGATTGGCATCAACAGTGGACCAAATCCGCGTAGTGATTGGCTTGGGATTGGCATCAACAGTGGGCCAAATCCGCGTTGTGATGGGCTTGGGATTGGCATCAACAGTGGACCAAATCAGCGTTGTGATGGGCTTGGGATTGGCATCAACAGTGGACCAAATCAGCGTTGTGATGGGCTTGGGATTGGCATCAACAGTGGACCACATCCGCGTTGTGATGGGCTTGGGATTGGCATCAACAGTGGACCAAATCAGCGTTGTGATGGGCTTGGGATTGGCATCAACAGTGGACCAAATCTGCGTTGTGATGGGCTTGGGATTGGCATCAACAGTGGACCAAATCAGCGTTGTGATGGGCTTGGGATTGGCATCAACAGTGGACCAAATCAGCGTTGTGATGGGCTTGGGATTGGCATCAACAGTGGACCAAATCCGCGTAGTGATTGGCTTGGGATTGGCATCAACAGTGGGCCAAATCCGCGTTGTGATGGGCTTGGGATTGGCATCAACAGTGGACCAAATCTGCGTTGTAATGGGCTTGGGATTGGCATCAACAGTGGACCAAATCCGCGTTGTGATGGTCTTGGGATTGGCATCAACAGTGGACCAAATCAGCGTTGTGATGGGCTTGGGATTGGCATCAACAGTGGACCAAATCAGCGTTGTGATGGGCTTGGGATTGGCATCAACAGTGGACCAAATCAGCGGTGTGATGGGCTTGGGATTGGCATCAACAGTGGACCAAATCAGCGTTGTGATGGGCTTGGCATTGGCATCAACAGTGGACCAAATCAGCGTTGTGGTGGGCTTGGGATTGGCATCAACAGTGGACCAAATCAGCGTTGTGATGGGCTTGGGATTGGCATCAACAGTGGACCAAATCAGCGTTGTGATGGGCTTGGGATTGGCATCAACAGTGGACCAAATCAGCGTTGTGATGGGCTTGGAATTGGCATCAACAGTGGACCAAATCAGCGTTGTGATGGGCTTGGGATTGGCATCAACAAATCAGCGTTGTGATGGGCTTGGGATTGGCATCAACAGTGGACCAAATCAGCGTTGCGATGGGCTAGGGATTGGCATCAACAGTGGACCAAATCAGCGTTGTGGTGGGCTTGGGATTGGCATCAACAGTGGACCAAATCAGCATTGTGGTGGGCTTGGGATTGGCATCAACAGTGGACCAAATCAGCGTTGTGATGGGCTTGGAATTGGCATCAACAGTGGACCAAATCAGCGTTGTGATGGGCTTGGGATTGGCATCAACAAAACAGCGTTGTGATGGGCTTGGGATTGGCATCAACAGTGGACCAAATCAGCGTTGTGATGGGCTTGGAATTGGCATCAACAGTGGACCAAATCAGCGTTGTGATGGGCTTGGAATTGGCATCAACAGTGGACCAAATCAGCGTTGTGATGGGCTTGGGATTGGCATCAACAAATCAGCGTTGTGATGGGCTTGGGATTGGCATCAACAGTGGACCAAATCAGCGTTGCGATGGGCTAGGGATTGGCATCAACAGTGGACCAAATCAGCGTTGTGATGGGCTTGGGATTGGCATCAACAGTGGACCAAATCAGCGTTGTGATGGGCTTGGGATTGGCATCAACAGTGGAGCAAATCAGCGTTGTGATGGGCTTGGAATTGGCATCAACAGTGGACCAAATCAGCGTTGTGATGGGCTTGGGATTGGCATCAACAAATCAGCGTTGTGATGGGCTTGGGATTGGCATCAACAGTGGACCAAATCAGCGTTGTGGTGGGCTTGGGATTGGCATCAACAGTGGACCAAATCAGCGTTGTGGTGGGCTTGGGATTGGCATCAACAGTGGACCAAATGTCCGTTGTGGTGGGCTTGGGATTGGCATCAACAGTGGACCAAATCAGCGTTGTGATGGGCTTGGGATTGGCATCAACAGTGGACCAAATCTGCGTTGTGATGGGCTTGGGATTGGCATCAACAGTGGACCAAATTAGCGTTGCGATGGGCTTGGGATTGGCATCAACAGTGGACCAAATCAGCGTTGTGATTGGCTTGGGATTGGCATCAACAGTGGATCAAATCAGCGTTGTGATGGGCTTGGGATTGGCATCAACAAATCAGCGTTGTGATGGGCTTGGGATTGGCATCAACAGTGGACCAAATCAGCGTTGTGATGGGCTTGGGATTGGCATCAACAGTGGACCAAATCAGCGTTGTGGTGGGCTTGGGATTGGCATCAACAGTGGACCAAATCAGCGGTGTGATGGGCTTGGGATTGGCATCAACAGTGGACCAAATCAGCGTTGTGATGGGCTTGGCATTGGCATCAACAGTGGACCAAATCAGCGTTGTGGTGGGCTTGGGATTGGCATCAACAGTGGACCAAATCAGCGTTGTGATGGGCTTGGGATTGGCATCAACAGTGGACCAAATCAGCGTTGTGATGGGCTTGGGATTGGCATCAACAGTGGACCAAATCAGCGTTGTGATGGGCTTGGGATTGGCATCAACAAATCAGCGTTGTGATGGGCTTGGGATTGGCATCAACAGTGGACCAAATCAGCGTTGCGATGGGCTAGGGATTGGCATCAACAGTGGACCAAATCAGCGTTGTGGTGGGCTTGGGATTGGCATCAACAGTGGACCAAATCAGCGTTGTGATGGGCTTGGGATTGGCATCAACAGTGGACCAAATCAGCGTTGTGGTGGGCTTGGGATTGGCATCAACAGTGGACCAAATCTCCGTTGTGGTGGGCTTGGGATTGGCATCAACAGTGGACCAAATCAGCGTTGTGATGGGCTTGGGATTGGCATCAACAGTGGACCAAATCTGCGTTGTGATGGGCTTGGGATTGGCATCAACAGTGGACCAAATTAGCGTTGCGATGGGCTTGGGATTGGCATCAACAGTGGACCAAATCAGCGTTGTGATGGGCTTGGGATTGGCATCAACAGTGGATCAAATCAGCGTTGTGATGGGCTTGGGATTGGCATCAACAAATCAGCGTTGTGATGGGCTTGGGATTGGCATCAACAGTGGACCAAATCAGCGTTGTGATGGGCTTGGGATTGGCATCAACAGTGGACCAAATCAGCGTTGTGGTGGGCTTGGGATTGGCATCAACAGTGGACCAAATCAGCGTTGTGATGGGCTTGGGATTGGCATCAACAGTGGACCAAATCAGCGTTGTGGTGGGCTTGGGATTGGCATCAACGGTGGACCAAATCAGCGTTGTGATGGGCTTGGGATTGGCATCAACAGTGGACCAAATCAGCGTTGTGATGGGCTTGGGATTGGCATCACCAAATCAGCGTTGTGATGGGCTTGGGATTGGCATCAACAGTGGACCAAATCAGCGTTGTGGTGGGCTTGGGATTGGCATCAACAGTGGACCAAATCAGCGTTGTGATGGGCTTGGGATTGGCATCAACAGTGGACCAAATCAGCATTGTGGTGGGCTTGGGATTGGCATCAGCAGTGGGCCAAATCCGCGTTGTGATGGGCTTGGGATTGGCATCAACAGTGGACCAAATCAGCGTTGTGGTGGGCTTGTGATTGGCATCAACAGTGGACCAAATCAGCGTTGCGGTGGGCTTGGGATTGGCATCAACAGTGGACCAAATCAGCGTTGTGATGGGCTTGGGATTGGCATCAACAGTGGACCAAATCTGCGTTGTGATGGGCTTGGGATTGGCATCAACAGTGGACCAAATCAGCGTTGTGATGGGCTTGGGATTGGCATCAACAGTGGACCAAATCAGCGTTGTGGTGGGCTTGGGATTGGCATCAACAGTGGACCAAATCAGCGTTGTGATGGGCTTGGGAATGGCATCAACAGTGGACCAAATCAGCGTTGTGGTGGGCTTGGGATTGGCATCAACAGTGGACCAAATCGGCGTTGTGATGGGCTTGGGATTGGCATCAACAGTGGACCAAATCAGCGTTGTGGTGGGCTTGGGATTGGCATCAACAGTGGACCAAATCTGCGTTGTGATGGGCTTGGGATTGGCATCAACAGTGGACCAAATCAGCGTTGTGGTGGGCTTGGGATTGGCATCAACAGTGGACCAAATCGGCGTTGTGATGGGCTTGGGATTGGCATCACCAAATCAGCGTTGTGATGGGCTTGGGATTGGCATCAACAGTGGACCAAATCAGCGTTGTGATGGGCTTGGGATTGGCATCAACAGTGGACCAAATCAGCGTTGTGGCGGGCTTGGGATTGGCAGCAACAGTGGACCAAATAAGCGTTGTGATGGGCTTAGGATTGGCATCAATAGTGGACCAAATCAGCGTTCTGATGGGCTTGGGATAGGCATCAACAGTGGACCAAATCAGCATTATGGTGGGCTTGGGATTGGCATCAACGGTGGACCAAATTAGCGTTGTGATGGGCTTGGGATTGGCATCAACAGTGGACCAAATCAGCGTTGTGATGGGCTTGGGATTGGCATCAAAAGTGGACCAAATCAGCGTTGTGGTGGGCTTGGGATTGGCATCAACAGTGGACCAAATCAGCGTTGTGATGGGCTTGGGATTGGCATCAACAGTGGACCAAATCAGCGTTGTGATGGGCTTGGGATTGGCATCAACAGTTGACCAAATCAGCGTTGTGATGGGCTTGGGATTGGCATCAACGGTGGACCAAATTAGCGTTGTGATGGGCTTGGGATTGGCATCAACAGTGGACCAAATCGGCGTTGTGATGGGCTTGGGATTGGCATCAAAAGTGGACCAAATCAGCGTTGTGGTGGGCTTGGGATTGGCATCAACAGTGGACCAAATCAGCGTTGTGATGGGCTTGGGATTGGCATCAACAGTGGACCAAATCAGCGTTGTGATGGGCTTGGGATTGGCATCAACATTGGACCAAATCAGCGTTGTGGTGGGCTTGGGATTGGCAGCAACAGTGGACCAAATAAGCGTTGTGATGGGCTTAGGATTGGCATCAACAGTGGACCAAATCAGCGTTCTGATGGGCTTGGGATAGGCATCAACAGTGGACCAAATCAGCATTATGGTGGGCTTGGGATTGGCATCAACGGTGGACCAAATTAGCGTTGTGATGGGCTTGGGATTGGCATCAACAGTGGACCAAATCAGCGTTGTGATGGGCTTGGGATTGGCATCAAAAGTGGACCAAATCAGCGTTGTGGTCGGCTTGGGATTGGCATCAACAGTGGACCAAATCAGCGTTGTGATGGGCTTGGGATTGGCATCAACAGTGGACCAAATCAGCGTTGTGATGGGCTTGGGATTGGCATCAACAGTGGACCAAATCTGCGTTGTGATGGGCTTGGGATTGGCATCAACAGTGGACCAAATTAGCGTTGTGATGGGCTTGGGATTGGCATCAACAGTGGACCAAATCAGCGTTGTTATGGGCTTGGGATTGGCATCAAAAGTGGACCAAATCAGCGTTGTGGTGGGCTTGGGATTGGCATCAACAGTGGACCAAATCAGCGTTGTGATGGGCTTGGGATTGGCATCAACAGTGGACCAAATCAGCGTTGTGATGGGCTTGGGATTGGCATCAACAGTGGACCAAATCAGCGTTGTGATGGGCTTGGGATTGGCATCAACAGTGGACCAAATCAGCGTTGTGATGGGCTTGCGATTGGCATCAACAGTGGACCAAATCAGCGTTGTGATGGGCTTGGGATTGGCATCAGCAGTGGACCAAATCAGCGTTGTGATGGGCTTGGGATTGGCATCAACAGTGGACCAAATCAGCGTTGTGATGGGCTTGGGATTGGCATCAACAGTGGGCCAAATCTGCGTTGTGATGGGCTTGGGATTGGCATCAACAGTGGACCAAATCAGCGTTGTGATGGGCTTGGGATTGGCATCAACAGTGGACCAAATCAGCGCTGTGATGGGCTTGGGATTGGCAGCAAAAGTGGACCAAATTAGCGTTGTGATGGGCTTGGGATTGGCATCTACAGTGGACCAAATCTGCGTTGTGATGGGCTTGGGATTGGCATCAACAGTGGACCAAATTAGCGTTGTGATGGGCTTGGGATTGGCATCAACAGTGGACCAAATCAGCGTTGTGATGGGCTTGGGATTGGCATCAACAGTGGACCAAATGTGCGTTGTGATGGGCTTGGGATTGGCATCAACAGTGGACCAAATCAGCGTTGTGATGGGCTTGGGATTGGCATCAACAGTGGACCACATCCGCGTTGTGATGGGCTTGGGATTGGCATCAGCAGTGGACCAAATCAGCGTTGTGATGGGCTTGGGATTGGCATGAACAGTGGACCAAATCAGCATTGTGATGGGCTTGGGATTGGCATCAACAGTGGACCAAATCTGCGTTGTGATGGGCTTGGGATTGGCATCAACAGTGGACCAAATCAGCGTTGTGATGGGCTTGGGATTGGCATCAACAGAGGACCAAATGAGCGTTGTGATGGGCTTGGGATTGGCATCAACAGTGGACCAAATCTGCGTTGTGATGGGCTTGGGATTGGCATCAACAGTGGACCAAATCTGCATTGTGATGGGCTTGGGATTGGCATCAACAGTGGACCAAATCAGCGTTGTGGTGGGCTTGGGATTGGCAGCAAAAGTGGACCAAATTAGCGTTGTGATGGGCTTGGGATTGGCATCTACAGTGGACCAAATCTGCGTTGTGATGGGCTTGGGATTGGCATCAACAGTGGACCAAATCAGCGTTGTGATGGGCTTGGGATTGGCATCAACAGTGGACCAAATCACCGTTCTGATGGGCTTGGGATTGGCATCAACAGTGGACCAAATGTGCGTTGTGATGGGCTTGGGATTGGCATCAACATTGGACCAAATGAGCGTTGTGATGGGCTTGGGATTGGCATCAACAGTGGACCAAATCTGCGTTGTGGTGGGCTTGGGATTGGCATCAACAGTGGACCAAATCTGCATTGTGATGGGCTTGGGATTGGCATCAACAGTGGACCAAATCAGCGTTGTGGTGGGCTTGGGATTGGCATCAACAGTGGACCAAATCAGCGTTGTGATGGGCTTGGGATTGGCATCAACAGTGGACCAAATCAGCGTTGTGATGGGCTTGGGATTGGCATCAACAGTGGACCAAATCAGCGTTGTGGTGGGCTTGGGATTGGCATCAACAGTGGACCAAATCAGCGTTGTGATGGGCTTGGGATTGGCATCAACAGTGGACCAAATCAGCATTGTGATGGGCTTGGGATTGGCATCAACAGTGGACCAAATCAGCGTTGTGGTGGGCTTGGGATTGGCATCAACAGTGGACCAAATCAGCGTTGTGATGGGCTTGGGATTGGCATCAACAGAGGACCAAATGAGCGTTGTGATGGGCTTTGGATTGGCATCAACAGTGGACCAAATCTGCGTTGTGGTGGGCTTGGGATTGGCATCAACAGTGGACCAAATCTGCATTGTGATGGGCTTGGGATTGGCATCAACAGTGGACCAAATCAGCGTTGTGGTGGGCTTGGGATTGGCATCAACAGTGGACCAAATCAGCGTTGTGATGGGCTTGGGATTGGCATCAACAGTGGACCAAATTAGCGTTGTGATGGGCTTGGGATTGGCATCAACAGTGGACCAAATCAGCGTTGTGGTGGGCTTGGGATTGGCATCAGCAGTGCACCAAATCTGGGTTGTGATGGGCTTGGGATTGGCATCAACAGTGGACCAAATCAGCGTTGTGATGGGCTTGGGATTGGCATCAACAGTGGACCAAATCAGCGTTGTGATGGGCTTGGGATTGGCATCAACAGTGGACCAAATCAGTGTTGTGGTGGGCTTGGGATTGGCATCAACAGTGGACCAAATCAGCGTTGTGATGGGCTTGGGATTGGCATCAACATAGGACCAAATGAGCGTTGTGATGGGCTTGGGATTGGCATCAACAGTGGACCAAATCTGCGTTGTGATGGGCTTGGGATTGGCATCAACAGTGGACCAAATCTGTATTGTGATGGGCTTGGGATTGGCATCAACAGTGGACCAAATCAGCGTTGTGGTGGGCTTGGGATTGGCATCAACAGTGGACCAAATCAGCGTTGTGATGGGCTTGGGATTGGCATCAACAGTGGACCAAATCCGCGTAGTGATGGGCTTGGGATTGGCATCAACAGTGGACCAAATCAGCGTTGTGGTGGGCTTGGGATTGGCATCAACAGTGGACCAAATCAGCGTTGTGATGGGCTTGGGATTGGCATCAACAATGGACCAAATCAGCGTTGTGATGGGCTTGGGATTGGCATCAACAGTGGACCAAATCAGCGTTCTGATGGGCTTGGGATTGGCATTACCAAATCAACGTTGTGATGGGCTTGGGATTGGCATCAACAGTGGATCAAATCAGCGTTGTGATGGGCTTGGGATTGGCATCAACAGTGGACCAAATCAGCGTTGTGATGGGCTTGGCATTGGCATCAACAGTGGACCAAATCAGCATTGTGATGGGCTTGGGATTGGCATCAACAGTGGACCAAATCAGCGTTGTGATGGGCTTGGGGTTGGCATCCACAGTGGACCAAATCAGCGTTGTGATGGGCTTGGGATTGGCATCAACAGTGGACCAAATCAGCGTTGTGATGGGCTTGGGATTGGCATCAACAGTGGACCAAATCAGCGTTGTGGTGGGCTTGGGATTGGCATCAGCAGTGCACCAAATCTGGGTTGTGATGGGCTTGGGATTGGCATCAACAGTGGACCAAATCAGCGTTGTGATGGGCTTGGGATTGGCATCAACAGTGGACCAAATCAGCGTTGTGATGGGCTTGGGATTGGCATCAACAGTGGACCAAATCAGCGTTGTGATGGGCTTGGGATTGGCATCAACAGTGGACCAAATCAGCGTTGTGATGGGCTTGGGATTGGCATCAACAGTGGACCAAATCAGCGTTGTGATGGGCTTGGGATTGGCATCAACAGTGGACCAAATCAGCGTTGTGATGGGCTTGGCATTGGCATCAACAGTGGACCAAATCAGCGTTGTGATGGGCTTGGGATTGGCATCAACAGTGGACCAAATCTGCGTTGTGATGGGCTTGGGATTGGCATCAACAGCGGACCAAATCAGCGTTGTGATGGGCTTGGGATTGGCATCAACAGTGGACCAAATCAGCGTTGTGATGGGCTTGGGATTGGCATTACCAAATCAGCGTTGTGATGGGCTTGGGATTGGCATCAACAGTGGACCAAATCAGCGTTGTGATGGGCTTGGGATTGGCATCAACAGTGGACCAAATCAGCGTTGTGATGGGCTTGGGATTGGCATCAACAGTGGACCAAATCTGCGTTGTGATGGGCTTGGGATTGGCATCAACAGCGGACCAAATCAGCGTTGTGATGGGCTTGGGATTGGCATCAACAGTGGACCAAATCAGCGTTGTGGTGGGCTTGGGATTGGCATCAACAGTGGACCAAATCAGCGTTGTGATGGGCTTGGGATTGGCATCAACAGTGGACCAAATCAGCGTTGTGATGGGCTTGGGATTGGCATCAACAGTGGACCAAATCAGCGTTGTGGTGGGCTTGGGATTGGCATCAACAGTGTACCAAATCAGCGTTGTGATGGGCTTGGGATTGGCATCACCAAATCAGCGTTGTGATGGGCTTGGGATTGGCATCAACAGTCGACCAAATCAGCGTTGTGATGGGCTTGGGATTGGCATCAACAGTGGACCAAATCAGCGTTGTGGTGGGCTTGGGATTGGCAGCAACAGTGGACCAAATCAGCGTTGTGATGGGCTTAGGATTGGCATCAACAGTGGACCAAATCACCGTTCTGATGGGCTTGGGATTGGCATCAACAGTGGACCAAATCAGCATTATGGTGGGCTTGGGATTGGCATCAACAGTGGACCAAATCAGCGTTCTGATGGGCTTGGGATTGGCATCAACAGTGGACCAAATCAGCATTGTGATGGGCTTGGGATTGGCATCAACAGTGGACCAAATCAGCGTTGTGATGGGCTTGGGATTGGCATCAGCAGTGGACCAAATCTGCGTTGTGATGGGCTTGGGATTGGCATCAACAGTGCACCAAATCAGCGTTGTGATGGGCTTGGGATTGGCATCAACAGCGGACCAAATCAGCGTTGTGATGGGCTTGGGATTGGCATCAACAGTGGACCAAATCCGCTAGTGATGGGCTTGGGATTGGCATCAACATCGGACCAAATCAGCGTTGTGATGGGCTTGGGATTGGCATCAACAGTGGACCAAATCAGCGTTGTGGTGGGCTTGGGATTGGCATCAACAGTGGGCCAAATCTGCGTTGTGATGGGCTTGGGATTGGCATCAACAGTGGACCAAATCAGCGTTGTGATGGGCTTGGGATTGGCATCAACAGTGGACCAAATCAGCGTTGTGATGGGCTTGGGATCGGCATCAACAGTGGACCAAATCAGCGTTGTGATGGGCTTGGGATTGGCAGCAAAAGTGGACCAAATTAGCGTTGTGACGGGCTTGGGATTGGCATCAACAGTGGACCAAATCAGCGTTGTGATGGGCTTGGGATTGGCATCAACAGTGGACCAAATCAGCGTTGTGATGGGCTTGGGATTGGCATCAACAGTGGACCAAATCAGCGTTGTGATGGGCTTGGGATTGGCAGCAAAAGTGGACAAAATTAGCGTTGTGATGGGCTTGGGATTGGCATCAACAGTGGACCAAATCAGCGTTGTGATGGGCTTGGGATTGGCATCAACAGTGGACCAAATCAGCGTTGTGATGGGCTTGGGATTGGCATCAACAGTGGACCAAATTAGCGTTGTGATGGGCTTGGGATTGGCATCAACAGTGGACCAAATCAGCGTTGTGATGGGCTTGGGATTGGCATCAACAGTCGACCAAATCAGCGTTGTGGTGGGCTTGGGATTGGCATCAACAGTGGACCAAATTTGCGTTGTGATGGGCTTGGGATTGGCATCAACAGTGGACCAAATCAGCGTTGTGATGGGCTTGGGATTGGCATTACCAAATCAGCGTTGTGATGGGCTTGGGATTGGCATCAACAGTGGACCAAATCAGCGTTGTGATGGGCTTGGGATTGGCATCAACAGTGGACCAAATCAGCGTTGTGATGGGCTTGGGATTGGCATCAACAGTGGACCAAATCTGCGTTGTGATGGGCTTGGGATTGGCATCAACAGCGGACCAAATCAGCGTTGTGATGGGCTTGGGATTGGCATCAACAGTGGACCAAATCAGCGTTGTGGTGGGCTTGGGATTGGCATCAACAGTGGACCAAATCAGCGTTGTGATGGGCTTGGGATTGGCATCAACAGTGGACCAAATCAGCGTTGTGATGGGCTTGGGATTGGCATCAACAGTGGACCAAATCAGCGTTGTGGTGGGCTTGGGATTGGCATCAACAGTGTACCAAATCAGCGTTGTGATGGGCTTGGGATTGGCATCACCAAATCAGCGTTGTGATGGGCTTGGGATTGGCATCAACAGTCGACCAAATCAGCGTTGTGATGGGCTTGGGATTGGCATCAACAGTGGACCAAATCAGCGTTGTGGTGGGCTTGGGATTGGCAGCAACAGTGGACCAAATCAGCGTTGTGATGGGCTTAGGATTGGCATCAACAGTGGACCAAATCACCGTTCTGATGGGCTTGGGATTGGCATCAACAGTGGACCAAATCAGCATTATGGTGGGCTTGGGATTGGCATCAACAGTGGACCAAATCAGCGTTCTGATGGGCTTGGGATTGGCATCAACAGTGGACCAAATCAGCATTGTGATGGGCTTGGGATTGGCATCAACAGTGGACCAAATCAGCGTTGTGATGGGCTTGGGATTGGCATCAGCAGTGGACCAAATCTGCGTTGTGATGGGCTTGGGATTGGCATCAACAGTGCACCAAATCAGCGTTGTGATGGGCTTGGGATTGGCATCAACAGCGGACCAAATCAGCGTTGTGATGGGCTTGGGATTGGCATCAACAGTGGACCAAATCCGCGTAGTGATGGGCTTGGGATTGGCATCAACATCGGACCAAATCAGCGTTGTGATGGGCTTGGGATTGGCATCAACAGTGGACCAAATCAGCGTTGTGGTGGGCTTGGGATTGGCATCAACAGTGGGCCAAATCTGCGTTGTGATGGGCTTGGGATTGGCATCAACAGTGGACCAAATCAGCGTTGTGATGGGCTTGGGATTGGCATCAACAGTGGACCAAATCAGCGTTGTGATGGGCTTGGGATCGGCATCAACAGTGGACCAAATCAGCGTTGTGATGGGCTTGGGATTGGCAGCAAAAGTGGACCAAATTAGCGTTGTGACGGGCTTGGGATTGGCATCAACAGTGGACCAAATCAGCGTTGTGATGGGCTTGGGATTGGCATCAACAGTGGACCAAATCAGCGTTGTGATGGGCTTGGGATTGGCATCAACAGTGGACCAAATCAGCGTTGTGATGGGCTTGGGATTGGCAGCAAAAGTGGACAAAATTAGCGTTGTGATGGGCTTGGGATTGGCATCAACAGTGGACCAAATCAGCGTTGTGATGGGCTTGGGATTGGCATCAACAGTGGACCAAATCAGCGTTGTGATGGGCTTGGGATTGGCATCAACAGTGGACCAAATTAGCGTTGTGATGGGCTTGGGATTGGCATCAACAGTGGACCAAATCAGCGTTGTGATGGGCTTGGGATTGGCATCAACAGTCGACCAAATCAGCGTTGTGGTGGGCTTGGGATTGGCATCAACAGTGGACCAAATTTGCGTTGTGATGGGCTTGGGATTGGCATCAACAGTGGACCAAATCAGCGTTGTGATGGGCTTGGGATTGGCATTACCAAATCAGCGTTGTGATGGGCTTGGGATTGGCATCCACAGTGGACCAAATCAGCGTTGTGATCGGGTTAGGATTGGCATCAACAGTGGACCAAATCAGCGTTGTGGTGGGCTTGGGATTGGCATCAACAGTGGACCAAATCAGCATTGTGATGGGCTTGGGATTGGCATCAACAGTGGACCAAATCTGCGTTGTGGTGGGCTTGGGATTGGCATCAACAGTGGACCAAATCAGCGTTGTGATGGGCTTGGGATTGGCATCACCAAATTAGCGTTCCGATGGGCTTGGGATTGGCATCAACAGTGGACCAAATCAGCGTTGTGATGGGCTTGGGATTGGCATCAACAGTGGACCAAATCAGCGTTGTGATGGGCTTGGGATTGGCATCAACAATGGACCAAATCAGCGTTGTGGTGGGCTTGGGACTGGCATCAACAGTGGACCAAATCAGCGTTGTGATGGGCTTGGGATTGGCATCAACAGTGGACCAAATCAGCGTTGTGGTGGGCTTGGGATTGGCATCAACAGTGGACCAAATCAGCATTGTGATGGGCTTGGCATTGGCATCAACAGTGGATCAAATCTGCATTGTGGTGGGCTTGGGATTGGCATCAGCAGTGGACCAAATCTGCATTGTGATGGGCTTGGGATTGGCATCAACAGTGGACCAAATCAGCGTTGTGGTGGGCTTGGGATTGGCATCAACAGTGGACCAAATCAGCGTTGTGGTGGGCTTGGGATTGGCATCAACAGTGGACCAAATCAGCGTTGTGATGGGCTTGGGATTGGCATCAACAGTGGACCAAATCTGCGTTGTGATGGGCTTGGGATTGGCATCAACAGTGGACCAAATCTGCGTTGTGATGGGCTTGGGATTGGCATCAACAGTGGACCAAATCAGCGTTGTGGTGGGCTTGGGATTGGCATCAACAGTGGACCAAATCAGCATTGTGGTGGGCTTGGGATTGGCATTACCAAATCAGCGTTGTGATGGGCTTGGGATTGGCATCAACAGTGGACCAAATCAGCGTTGTGATGGGGTTAGGATTGGCATCAACAGTGGACCAAATCAGCGTTGTGGTGGGCTTGGGATTGGCATCAACAGTGGACCAAATTAGGATTGTGATGGGCTTGGGATTGGCATCAACAGTGGACCAAATCTGCGTTGTGGTGGGCTTGGGATTGGCATCAACAGTGGACCAAATCAGCGTTGTGATGGGCTTGGAATTGGCATCAACAGTCGACCAAATCAGCGTTGTGGTGGGCTTGGGACTGGCATCAACAGTGGACCCAATCAACGTTGTGATGGGCTTGGGATTGGCATCAACAGTGGACCAAATGTGCGTTGTGATGGGCTTGGGATTGGCATCAACAGTCGACCAAATCAGCGTTGTGGTGGGCTTGGGACTGGCATCAACAGTGGACCCAATCAACGTTGTGATGGGCTTGGGATTGGCATCAACAGTGGACCAAATCAGCATTGTGATGGGCTTGGCATTGGCATCAACAGTGGATCAAATCTGCATTGTGGTGGGCTTGGGATTGGCATCAGCAGTGGACCAAATCTGCATTGTGATGGGCTTGGGATTGGCATCAACAGTGGACCAAATCAGCGTTGTGGTGGGCTTGGGATTGGCATCAACAGTGGACCAAATCAGCGTTGTGGTGGGCTTGGGATTGGCATCAACAGTGGACCAAATCAGCGTTGTGATGGGCTTGGGATTGGCATCAACAGTGGACCAAATCTGCGTTGTGATGGGCTTGGGATTGGCATCAACAGTGGACCAAATCTGCGTTGTGATGGGCTTGGGATTGGCATCAACAGTG
This sequence comes from Eutreptiella sp. 'Long Island Sound 2002', assembly GCA_964036045.1. Classification (NCBI taxonomy): domain Eukaryota; phylum Euglenozoa; class Euglenophyceae; order Eutreptiales; family Eutreptiaceae; genus Eutreptiella; species Eutreptiella sp. 'Long Island Sound 2002'. The sequence goes on from OZ038395.1 coordinate 7,559,174, forward strand.
GACCAAATCAGCGTTGTGGTGGGCTTGGGATTGGCATCAACAGTGGACCAAATTTGCGTTGTGATGGGCTTGGGATTGGCATTACCAAATCAGCGTTGTGATGGGCTTGGGATTGGCATCAACAGTGGACCAAATCAGCGTTGTGATGGGGTTAGGATTGGCATCAACAGTGGACCAAATCAGCGTTGTGGTGGGCTTGGGATTGGCATCAACAGTGGACCAAATTAGCATTGTGATGGGCTTGGGATTGGCATCAACAGTGGACCAAATCTGCGTTGTGGTGGGCTTGGGATTGGCATCAACAGTGGACCAAATCAGCGTTGTGATGGGCTTGGGATTGGCATCACCAAATCACCGTTGTGATGGGCTTGGGATTGGCATCAACAGTCGACCAAATCACCGTTGTGATGGGCTTGGGATTGGCATCAACAGTGGACCAAATCAGCGTTGTGGTGGGCTTGGGATTGGCAGCAACAGTGGACCAAATCAGCGTTGTGATGGGCTTAGGATTGGCATCAACAGTGGACCAAATCACCGTTCTGATGGGCTTGGGATTGGCATCAACAGTGGACCAAATCAGCATTATGGTGGGCTTGGGATTGGCATCAACAGTGGACCAAATCAGCGTTGTGATGGGCTTGGGATTGGCATCAACAGTGGACCAAATCAGCGTTGTGGTTGGCTTGGGATTAGCATCAACAGTGGACCAAATCAGCGTTGTGATGGGCTTGGGATTGGCATCAACAGTGGACCAAATCAGCGTTGTGATGGGCTTTGGATTGGCATCAACAGTGGACCAAATCAGCGTTGTGGTGGGCTTGGGATTGGCAGCAACAGTGGACCAAATCAGCGTTGTGATGGGCTTAGGATTGGCATCAACAGCGGACCAAATCACCGTTCTGATGGGCTTGGGATTGGCATCAACAGTGGACCAAATCAGCGTTGTGATGGGGTTAGGATTGGCATCAACAGTGGACCAAATCAGCGTTGTGATGGGCTTGGGATTGGCATCAACAGTCGACCAAATCAGCGTTGTGATGGGCTTGGGATTGGCATCAACAGTGGACCAAATCAGCGTTGTGGTGGGCTTGGGATTGGCAGCAACAGTGGACCAAATCAGCGTTGTGATGGGCTTAGGATTGGCATCAACAGTGGACCAAATCACCGTTCTGATGGGCTTGGGATTGGCATCAACAGTGGACCAAATCAGCATTATGGTGGGCTTGGGATTGGCATCAACAGTGGACCAAATCAGCGTTGTGATGGGCTTGGGATTGGCATCAACAGTGGACCAAATCAGCGTTGTGGTGGGCTTGGGATTGGCATCAACAGTGGACCAAATCAGCGTTGTGATGGGCTTGGGATTGGCCTCAACAGTCGACCAAATCAGCGTTGTGATGGGCTTGGGATTGGCATCAACAGTGGACCAAATCAGCGTTGTGATGGGCTTGGGATTGGCATCAACAGTGGACCAAATCTGCGTTGTGATGGGCTTGGGATTGGCATCAACAGTGGACCAAATCTGCGTTGTGATGGGCTTGGGATTGGCATCAACAGTGGACCAAATCAGCGTTGTGGTGGGCTTGGGATTGGCATCAACAGTGGACCAAATTTGCGTTGTGATGGGCTTGGGATTGGCATTACCAAATCAGCGTTGTGATGGGCTTGGGATTGGCATCAACAGTGGACCAAATCAGCGTTGTGATGGGGTTAGGATTGGCATCAACAATGGACCAAATCAGCGTTGTGGTGGGCTTGGGATTGGCATCAACAGTGGACCAAATTAGCATTGTGATGGGCTTGGGATTGGCATCAACAGTGGACCAAATCTGCGTTGTGGTGGGCTTGGGATTGGCATCAACAGTGGACCAAATCAGCGTTGTGATGGGCTTGGGATTGGCATCACCAAATCAGCGTTGTGATGGGCTTGGGATTGGCATCAACAGTCGACCAAATCAGCGTTGTGATGGGCTTGGGATTGGCATCAACAGTGGACCAAATCAGCGTTGTGGTGGGCTTGGGATTGGCAGCAACAGTGGACCAAATCAGCGTTGTGATGGGCTTAGGATTGGCATCAACAGTGGACCAAATCACCGTTCTGATGGGCTTGGGATTGGCATCAACAGTGGACCAAATCAGCATTATGGTGGGCTTGGGATTGGCATCAACAGTGGACCAAATCAGCGTTGTGATGGGCTTGGGATTGGCATCAACAGTGGACCAAATCAGCATTGTGATGGGCTTGGGATTGGCATCAACAGTGGACCCAATCAGCGTTGTGATGGGCTTGGGATTGGCATCAACACTGGACCAAATCAGCGTTGTGATGGGCTTGGGATTGGCATCAACAGTGCACCAAATCAGCGTTGTGATGGGCTTGGGATTGGCATCAACAGTGGACCAAATCCGCGTAGTGATGGGCTTGGGATTGGCATCAACATCGGACCAAATCAGCGTTGTGATGGGCTTGGGATTGGCATCAACAGTGGACCAAATCAGCGTTGTGGTGGGCTTGGGATTGGCATCAACAGTGGGCCAAATCTGCGTTGTGATGGGCTTGGGATTGGCATCAACAGTGGACCAAATCAGCGTTGTGATGGGCTTGGGATTGGCATCAACAGTGGACCAAATTAGCGTTGTGATGGGCTTGGGATCGGCATCAACAGTGGACCAAATCAGCGTTGTGATGGGCTTGGGATTGGCAGCAAAAGTGGACCAAATTAGCGTTGTGACGGGCTTGGGATTGGCATCAACAGTGGACCAAATCAGCGTTGTGATGGGCTTGGGATTGGCATCAACAGTGGACCAAATCAGCGTTGTGATGGGCTTGGGATTGGCATCAACAGTGGACCAAATCAGCGTTGTGATGGGCTTGGGATTGGCATCAACAGTGGACCAAATCTGCGTTGTGATGGGCTTGGGATTGGCATCAACAGTCGACCAAATCAGCGTTGTGGTGGGCTTGGGATTGGCATCAACAGTGGACCAAATTTGCGTTGTGTTGGGCTTGGGATTGGCATTACCAAATCAGCGTTGTGATGGGCTTGGGATTGGCATCCACAGTGGACCAAATCAGCGTTGTGATGGGGTTAGGATTGGCATCAACAGTGGACCAAATCAGCGTTGTGGTGGGCTTGGGATTGGCATCAACAGTGGACCAAATCAGCATTGTGATGGGCTTGGGATTGGCATCAACAGTGGACCAAATCTGCGTTGTGGTGGGCTTGGGATTGGCATCAACAGTGGACCAAATCAGCGTTGTGATGGGCTTGGGATTGGCATCACCAAATTAGCGTTCCGATGGGCTTGGGATTGGCATCAACAGTGGACCAAATCAGCGTTGTGGTGGGCTTGGGATTGGCATCAACAGTGGACCAAATCAGCGTTGTGATGGGCTTGGGATTGGCATCAACAGTGGACCAAATCAGCGTTGTGGTGGGCTTGGGACTGGCATCAACAGTGGACCAAATCAGCGTTGTGATGGGCTTGGGATTGGCATCAACAGTGGACCAAATCAGCGTTGTGGTGGGCTTGGGATTGGCATCAACAGTGGACCAAATCTGCGTTGTGATGGGCTTGGGATTGGCATCCACAGTGGACTAAATCAGCGTTGTGGTGGGCTTGGGATTGGCATCAACAGTGGACCAAATCAGCGTTGTGGTGGGCTTGGGATTGGCATCAACAGTGGACCAAATTTGCGTTGTGATGGGCTTGGGATTGCCATTACCAAATCAGCGTTGTGATGGGCTTGGGATTGGCATCAACAGTGGACCAAATCTGCGTTGTGATGGGCTTGGGATTGGCATCAACAGTGGACCAAATCAGCGTTGTGGTGGGCTTGGGATTGGCATCAACAGTGGACCAAATCAGCATTGTGATGGGCTTGGCATTGGCATCAACAGTGGATCAAATCTGCATTGTGGTGGGCTTGGGATTGGCATCAGCAGTGGACCAAATCTGCATTGTGATGGGCTTGGGATTGGCATCAACAGTGGACCAAATCAGGGTTGTGGTGGGCTTGGGATTGGCATCAACAGTGGACCAAATCAGCGTTGTGATGGGCTTGGGATTGGCATCAACAGTGGACCAAATCTGCGTTGTGATGGGCTTGGGATTGGCATCAACAGTGGACCAAATCAGGGTTGTGGTGGGCTTGGGATGGGCATCAACAGTGGACCAAATCAGCGTTGTGATGGGCTTGGGATTGGCATCAACAGTGGACCAAATCTGCGTTGTGATGGGCTTGGGATTGGCATCAACAGTGGACCAAATCTGCGTTGTGATGGGCTTGGGATTGGCATCAACAGTGGACCAAATCAGCGTTGTGGTGGGCTTGGGATTGGCATCAACAGTGGACCAAATTTGCGTTGTGATGGGCTTGGGATTGGCATTACCAAATCAGCGTTGTGATGGGCTTGGGATTGGCATCAACAGTGGACCAAATCAGCGTTGTGATGGGGTTAGGATTGGCATCAACAGTGGACCAAATCAGCGTTGTGGTGGGCTTGGGATTGGCATCAACAGTGGACCAAATTAGCATTGTGATGGGCTTGGGATTGGCATCAACAGTGGACCAAATTTGCGTTGTGGTGGGCTTGGGATTGGCATCAACAGTGGACCAAATCAGCGTTGTGATGGGCTTGGGATTGGCATCACCAAATCAGCGTTGTGATGGGCTTGGGATTGGCATCAACAGTGGACCAAATCAGCGTTGTGATGGGCTTGGGATTGGCATCAACAGTGGACCAAATCAGCGTTGTGGTAGGCTTGGGATTGGCATCAACAGTGGACGAATTCAGCGTTGTGATGGGCTTGGAATTGGCATCAACAGTGGACCAAATCAGCGTTGTGGTGGGCTTGGGATTTGCATCAACAGTGGACCAAATCAACATTGTGATGGGCTTGGGATTGGCATCAACAGTGGACCAAATCTGCGTTGTGGTGGGCTTGGGATTGGCATCAACAGTGGACCAAATCTGCGTTGTGATGGGCTTGGGATTGGCATCACCAAATCAGCGTTGTGATGGGCTTGGGATTGGCATCAACAATGGACCAAATCTGCGTTGTGGTGGGCTTGGGATTGGCATCAACAGTGGACGAATTCAGCGTTCTGATGGGCTTGGGATTGGCATCACCAAATCAGCGTTGTGATGGGCTTGGGATTGGCATCAACAGTGGACCAAATCAGCGTTGTGATGGGCTTGGGATTGGCATCAACAGTGGACCAAATCAGCGTTGTGATGGGCTTGGGATTGGCATCAACGGTGCACCAAATCAGCGTTGTGATGGGCTTGGGATTGGCATCAACAGTGGACCAAATCAGCATTGTGATGTGCTTGGGATTGGCATCAACAGTGGACCAAATCTGCGTTGTGATGGGCTTGGGATTGGCATCACCAGTGGACCAAATCAGCGTTGTGATGGGCTTGGGATTGGCATCAACAGTGGACCAAATTAGCGTTGTGATGGGCTTGGGATTGGCATCAACAATGGACCAAATCAGCGTTGTGGTGGGCTTGGGATTGGCATCAGCAGTGGACCAAATCACCGTTGTGATGGGCTTGGGATTGGCATCAATAGTGGACCAAATCAGCGTTGTGACGGGCTTGGGATTGGCATCAACAGTGGACCAAATCAGCGTTGTCGTGGGCTTGGGATTGGCATCAACAGTGGACCAAATCAGCGTTGTGATGGGCTTGGGATTGGCATCAACAATGGACGAAATCAGCGTTGTGATGGGCTTGGGATTGGCATCAACAGTGGACCAAATCAGCATTGTGATGGGCTTGGGATTGGCATCAACAGTGGACCAAATCTGCGTTGTGGTGGGCTTGGGATTGGCATCAACAGTGGACCAAATCAGCGTTGTGATGGGCTTGGGATTGGCATCACCAAATTAGCGTTGTGATGGGCTTGGGATTGGCATCAACAGTGGACCAAATCAGCGTTGTGATGGGCTTGGGATTGGCATCAACAGTGGACCAAATCAGCATTGTGATGGGCTTGGGATTGGCATCAACAGTGGACCAAATCTGCGTTGTGGTGGGCTTGGGATTGGCATCAACAGTGGACCAAATCAGCGTTGTGATGGGCTTGGGATTGGCATCACCAAATTAGCGTTGTGATGGGCTTGGGATTGGCATCAACAGTGGACCAAATCAGCGTTGTGGTGGGCTTGGTATTGGCATCAACAGTGGACCAAATCAGCGTTGTGATGGGCTTGGGATTGGCATCAACAGTGGACCAAATCAGCGTTGTGGTGGGCTTGGGACCGGCATCAACAGTGGACCAAATCAGCGTTGTGATGGGCTTGGGATTGGCATCAACAGTGGACCAAATCAGCGTTGTGGTGGGCTTGGGATTGGCATCAACGGTGCACCAAATCAGCGTTGTGATGGGCTTGGGATTGGCATCAACAGTGGACCAAATCAGCATTGTGATGTGCTTGGGATTGGCATCAACAGTGGACCAAATCTGCGTTGTGATGGGCTTGGGATTGGCATCACCAGTGGACCAAATCAGCGTTGTGATGGGCTTGGGATTGGCATCAACAGTGGACCAAATTAGCGTTGTGATGGGCTTGGGATTGGCATCAACAATGGACCAAATCAGCGTTGTGGTGGGCTTGGGATTGGCATCAGCAGTGGACCAAATCACCGTTGTGATGGGCTTGGGATTGGCATCAATAGTGGACCAAATCAGCGTTGTGACGGGCTTGGGATTGGCATCAACAGTGGACCAAATCAGCGTTGTCGTGGGCTTGGGATTGGCATCAACAGTGGACCAAATCAGCGTTGTGATGGGCTTGGGATTGGCATCAACAATGGACGAAATCAGCGTTGTGATGGGCTTGGGATTGGCATCAACAGTGGACCAAATCAGCATTGTGATGGGCTTGGGATTGGCATCAACAGTGGACCAAATCTGCGTTGTGGTGGGCTTGGGATTGGCATCAACAGTGGACCAAATCAGCGTTGTGATGGGCTTGGGATTGGCATCACCAAATTAGCGTTGTGATGGGCTTGGGATTGGCATCAACAGTGGACCAAATCAGCGTTGTGATGGGCTTGGGATTGGCATCAACAGTGGACCAAATCAGCATTGTGATGGGCTTGGGATTGGCATCAACAGTGGACCAAATCTGCGTTGTGGTGGGCTTGGGATTGGCATCAACAGTGGACCAAATCAGCGTTGTGATGGGCTTGGGATTGGCATCACCAAATTAGCGTTGTGATGGGCTTGGGATTGGCATCAACAGTGGACCAAATCAGCGTTGTGGTGGGCTTGGTATTGGCATCAACAGTGGACCAAATCAGCGTTGTGATGGGCTTGGGATTGGCATCAACAGTGGACCAAATCAGCGTTGTGGTGGGCTTGGGACCGGCATCAACAGTGGACCAAATCAGCGTTGTGATGGGCTTGGGATTGGCATCAACAGTGGACCAAATCAGCGTTGTGGTGGGCTTGGGATTGGCATCAACAGTGGACCAAATCTGCGTTGTGATGGGCTTGGGATTGGCATCAACAGTGGACTAAATCAGCGTTGTGGTGGGCTTGGGATTGGCATCAACAGTGGACCAAATCAGCGTTGTGGTGGGCTTGGGATTGGCATCAACAGTGGACCAAATTTGCGTTGTGATGGGCTTGGGATTGCCATTACCAAATCAGCGTTGTGATGGGCTTGGGATTGGCATCAACAGTGGACCAAATCTGCGTTGTGATTGGCTTGGAATTGGCATCAACAGTGGACCAAATCAGCGTTGTGGTGGGCTTGGGATTGGCATCAACAGTGGACCAAATCAGCATTGTGATGGGCTTGGCATTGGCATCAACAGTGGATCAAATCTGCATTGTGGTGGGCTTGGGATTGGCATCAGCAGTGGACCAAATCTGCATTGTGATGGGCTTGGGATTGGCATCAACAGTGGACCAAATCAGCGTTGTGGTGGGCTTGGGATTGGCATCAACAGTGGACCAAATCAGGGTTGTGGTGGGCTTGGGATTGGCATCAACAGTGGACCAAATCAGCGTTGTGATGGGCTTGGGATTGGCATCAACAGTGGACCAAATCTGCGTTGTGATGGGCTTGGGATTGGCATCAACAGTGGACCAAATCAGCGTTGTGGTGGGCTTGGGATTGGCATCAACAGTGGACCAAATTTGCGTTGTGATGGGCTTGGGATTGGCATTACCAAATCAGCGTTGTGATGGGCTTGGGATTGGCATCAACAGTGGACCAAATCAGCGTTGTGATGGGGTTAGGATTGGCATCAACAGTGGACCAAATCAGCGTTGTGGTGGGCTTGGGATTGGCATCAACAGTGGACCAAATTAGCATTGTGATGGGCTTGGGATTGGCATCAACAGTGGACCAAATTTGCGTTGTGGTGGGCTTGGGATTGGCATCAACAGTGGACCAAATCAGCGTTGTGATGGGCTTGGGATTGGCATCACCAAATCAGCGTTGTGATGGGCTTGGGATTGGCATCAACAGTGGACCAAATCAGCGTTGTGATGGGCTTGGGATTGGCATCAACAGTGGACCAAATCAGCGTTGTGGTGGGCTTGGGATTGGCACCAACAGTGGACGAATTCAGCGTTGTGATGGGCTTGGAATTGGCATCAACAGTGGACCAAATCAGCGTTGTGGTGGGCTTGGGATTGGCATCAACAGTGGACCAAATCAACATTGTGATGGGCTTGGGATTGGCATCAACAGTGGACCAAATCTGCGTTGTGGTGGGCTTGGGATTGGCATCAACAGTGGACCAAATCTGCGTTGTGATGGGCTTGGGATTGGCATCACCAAATCAGCGTTGTGATGGGCTTGGGATTGGCATCAACAATGGACCAAATCTGCGTTGTGGTGGGCTTGGGATTGGCATCAACAGTGGACGAATTCAGCGTTCTGATGGGCTTGGGATTGGCATCACCAAATCAGCGTTGTGATGGGCTTGGGATTGGCATCAACTGTCGACCAAATCAGCGTTGTGATGGGCTTGGGATTGGCATCAACAGTGGACCAAATCAGCGTTGTGGTGGGCTTGGGATTGGCATCAACGGTGCACCAAATCAGCGTTGTGATGGGCTTGGGATTGGCATCAACAGTGGACCAAATCAGCATTGTGATGTGCTTGGGATTGGCATCAACAGTGGACCAAATCTGCGTTGTGATGGGCTTGGGATTGGCATCACCAGTGGACCAAATCAGCGTTGTGATGGGCTTGGGATTGGCATCAACAGTGGACCAAATTAGCGTTGTGATGGGCTTGGGATTGGCATCAACAATGGACCAAATCAGCGTTGTGGTGGGCTTGGGATTGGCATCAGCAGTGGACCAAATCAGCGTTGTGATGGGCTTCGGATTGGCATCAATAGTGGACCAAATCAGCGTTGTGACGGGCTTGGGATTGGCATCAACAGTGGACCAAATCAGCGTTGTCGTGGGCTTGGGATTGGCATCAACAGTGGACCAAATCAGCGTTGTGATGGGCTTGGGATTGGCATCAACAATGGACGAAATCAGCGTTGTGATGGGCTTGGGATTGGCATCAACAGTGGACCAAATCAGCGTTGTGGTGGGCTTGGGATTGGCATCAACGGTGGACCAAATCAGCGTTGTGGTGGGCTTGGGATTGGCATTACCAAATCAGCGTTGTGATGGGCTTGGGATTGGCATCAACAGTGGACCAAATCAGCGTTGTGATGGGCTTGGGATTGGCATCAACAGTGGACCAAATCAGCGTTGTGGTGGGCTTGGGATTGGCATCAACAGTGGACCAAATTTGCGTTGTGGTGGGCTTGGGATTGGCATTACCAAATCAGCGTTGTGATGGGCTTGGGATTGGCATCAACAGTGGACCAAATCAGCGTTGTGATGGGCTTGGGATTGGCATCAACAGTGGACCAAATCTGCGTTGTGGTGGGCTTGGGATTGGCATCAACAGTGGACCAAATCAGCATTGTGATGGGCTTGGGATTGGCATAAACAGTGGACCAAATCAGCGTTGTGATGGGCTTGGGATTGGCATCAACAGTGGACCAAATCTGCGTTGTGATGGGCTTCGGATTGGCATCAACAGTGGACCAAATCTGCGTTGTGATGGGCTTGGGATTGGCATCAACAGTGGACCAAATCAGCGTTGTGATGGGCTTCGGATTGGCATTGCCAAATCAGCGTTGTGATGGGCTTGGGATTGGCATCAACGGTGCACCAAATCAGCGTTGTGGTGGGCTTGGGATTGGCATCAACGGTGCACCAAATCAGCGGTGTGGTGGGCTTGGGATTGGCATCAACGGTGCACCAAATCAGCGTTGTGGTGGGCTTGGGATTGGCATCAACAGTGGACCAAATCAGCGGTGTGATGGGCTTGGGATTGGCATTACCAAATCTGCGTTGTGATGGGCTTGGGATTGGCATCAACAGTGGACCAAATCAGCGTTGTGGTGGGCTTGGGATTGGCATCAACAGTGCACGAAACCAACATTGTGATGGGCTTGGGATTGGCATCAACAGTGGACCAAATCTGCGTTGTGGTGGGCTTGGGATTGGCATCAACAGTGGACCAAATCAGCGTTGTGATGGGCTTGGGATTGGCATCACCAAATCAGCGTTGTGATGGGCTTGGGATTGGCATCAACAATGGACCAAATCTGCGTTGTGGTGGGCTTGGGATTGGCATCAACAGTGGACGAATTCAGCGTTCTGATGGGCTTGGGATTGGCATCACCAAATCAGCGTTGTCCTGGGCTTGGGATTGGCATCAACAGTGGACCAAATCAGCGTTGTGATGGGCTTGGGATTGGCATCAACAGTGGACCAAATCAGCATTGTGGTGGGCTTGGGATTGGCATCAACGGTGCACCAAATCAGCGTTGTGATGGGCTTGGGATTGGCATCAACAGTGGACCAAATCAGCATTGTGATGGGCTTGGGATTGGCATCAACAGTGGACCAAATCTGCGTTGTGATGGGCTTGGGATTGGCATCAACAGTGGACCAAATCAGCGTTGTGATGGGCTTGGGATTGGCATCAACAATGGACCAAATCAGCGTTGTGGTGGGCTTGGGATTGGCATCAGCAGTGGACCAAATCTGCGTTGTGATGGGCTTGGGATTGGCATCAATAGTGGACCAAATCAGCGTTGTGACGGGCTTGGGATTGGCATCAACAGTGGACCAAATCAGCGTTGTGGTGGGCTTGGGATTGGCATCAACAGTGAACCAAATCAGCGTTGTGATGGGCTTGGGATTGGCATCAACAATGGACCAAATCAGCGTTGTGATGGGCTTGGGACGTCATCAACAGTGGACCAAATCAGCGTTGTGGTGGGCTTGGGATTGGCATCAACAGTGGACCAAATCAGCGTTGTGATTGGCTTGGGATTGGCATTACCAAATCAGCGTTGTGATGGGCTTGGGATTGGCATCAACGGTGGACCAAATCTGCGTTGTGATGGGCTTGGGATTGGCATCAACAGTGGATGAATTCAGCGTTCTGATGGGCTTGGGATTGGCATCACCAAATCAGCGTTGTGATGGGCTTGGGATTGGCATCAACTGTCGACCAAATCAGCGTTGTGATGGGCTTCGGATTGGCATCAACAGTGGACCAAATCTTCGTTGTGATGGGCTTGGGATTGGCATCAACGGTGCACCAAATCAGCGTTGTGATGGGCTTGGGATTGGCATCAACAGTGGACCAAATCAGCATTGTGATGGGCTTGGGATTGGCATCAACAGTGGACCAAATATGCGTTGTGATGGGCTTGGGATTGGCATCAACAGTGGACCAAATCAGCGTTGTAATGTGCTTGGGATTGGCATCAACAGTGGACCAAATCAGCGTTGTGATGGGCTTGGGATTGGCATCAACAATGGACCAAATCAGCGTTGTGGTGGGCTTGGGATTGGCATCAGCAGTGGACCAAATCTGCGTTGTGATGGGCTTGGGATTGGCATCAATAGTGGACCAAATCAGCGTTGTGACGGGCTTGGGATTGGCATCAACAGTGGACCAAATCAGCGTTGTGATGGGCTTGGGATTGGCATCAACAGTGGACCAAATCAGCGTTGTGATGGGCTTGGGATTGGCATCAACAGTGGACGAAATCAGCGTTGTGATGGGCTTGGGATTGGCATCAACAGTGGACCAAATCAGCGTTGTGGTGGGCTTGGGATTGGCATCAACAGTGGACCAAATCAGCGTTGTGATGGGCTTGGGATTGGCATCAACAGTGGACCAAATCAGCGTTGTGGTGGGCTTGGGATTGGCATTACCAAATCAGCGTTGTGATGGGCTTGGGATTGGCATCAACAGTGGACCAAATCAGCGTTGTGATGGGCTTGGGATTGGCATCAGCAGTGGACCAAATCAGCGTTGTGGTGGGCCTGGGATTGGCATCACCAAATCAGCATTGTGATGGGCTTGGGATTGGCATCAACAGTGGACCAAATCTGCGCTGTGATGGGCTTGGGATTGGCATCAACAGTGGACCAAATCAGCGTTGTGATGGGCTTGGGATTGGCATCAACAGTGGACCAAATCAGCGTTGTGATGGGCTTGGGATTGGCATCAACAATGGACCAAATCAGCGTTGTGGTGGGCTCGGGATTGGCATAAGCAGTGGACCAAATCTGCGTTGTGATGGGCTTGGGATTGGCATCAACAATGGACCAAATCTGCGTTGTGATGGGCTTGGGATTGGCATCAACAGTGGACCAAATCAGCGTTGTGGTGGGCTTGGGATTGGCTTCAAAAGTGGACCAAATCTGCGTTGTGATGGGCTTGGGATTGGCATCAACAGTGGACCAAATCAGCGTTGTGATGGGCTTGGGATTGGCATCAATAGTGGACCAAATCAGCGTTGTGACGGGCTTGGGATTGGCATCAACAGTGGACCAAATCAGCGTTGTGGTGGGCTTGGGATTGGCATCAACAGTGAACCAAATCAGCGTTGTGATGGGCTTGGGATTGGCATCAACAATGGACCAAATCTGCGTTGTGATGGGCTTGGGATTGGCATCAACAGTGGACCAAATCAGCGTTGTGGTGGGCTTGGGATTGGCATCAACAGTGGACCAAATCAGCGTTGTGGTGGGCTTGGGATTGGCATCAATAGTGGACCAAATCAGCGTTGTGATGGGCTTGGGATTGGCATCAACAGTGGACCAAATCAGCGTTGTGATGGGCTTGGGATTGGCATCAGCAGTGGACCAAATCTGCGTTGTGGTGGGCTTGGGATTGGCATCAACAGTGGACGAATTCAGCGTTCTGATGGGCTTGGGATTGGCATCACCAAATCAGCGTTGTGATGGGCTTGGGATTGGCATCAACTGTCGACCAAATCAGCGTTGTGATGGGCTTGGGATTGGCATCAACAGTGGACCAAATCAGCGTTGTGATGGGCTTGGGATTGGCATCAACGGTGCACCAAATCAGCGTTGTGATGGGCTTGGGATTGGCATCAACAGTGGACCAAATCAGCATTGTGATGGGCTTGGGATTGGCATCAACAGTGGACCAAATCTGCGTTGTGATGGGCTTGGGATTGGCATCAGCAGTGGACCAAATCAGCGTTGTGGTGGGCTTGGGATTGGCATCAACAGTGAACCAAATCAGCGTTGTGATGGGCTTGGGATTGGCATCAACAATGGACCAAATCTGCGTTGTGATGGGCTTGGGATTGGCATCAACAGTGGACCAAATCAGCGTTGTGGTGGGCTTGGGATTGGCATCAACAGTGGACCAAATCAGCGTTGTGATGGGCTTGGGATTGGCATCAACAATGGACCAAATCTGCGTTGTGATGGGCTTGGGATTGGCATCAACAGTGGACCAAATCAGCGTTGTGATGGGCTTGGGATTGGCATCAGCAGTGGACCAAATCTGCGTTGTGGTGGGCTTGGGATTGGCATCAACAGTGGACGAATTCAGCGTTCTGATGGGCTTGGGATGGGCATCACCGAATCAGCGTTGTGATGGGCTTGGGATTGGCATCAACTGTCGACCAAATCAGCGTTGTGATGGGCTTGGGATTGGCATCAACAGTGGACCAAATCAGCGTTGTGATGGGCTTGGGATTGGCATCAACGGTGCACCAAATCAGCGTTGTGATGGGCTTGGGATTGGCATCAACAGTGGACCAAATCAGCATTGTGATGGGCTTGGGATTGGCATCAACAGTGGACCAAATCTGCGTTGTGATGGGCTTGGGATTGGCATCAACAGTGGACCAAATCTGCGTTGTGATGGGCTTGGGATTGGCATCAATAGTGGACCAAATCAGCGTTGTGACGGGCTTGGGATTGGCATCAACAGTGGTCCAAATCAGCGTTGTGGTGGGCTTGGGATTGGCATCAACAGTGGACCAAATCAGCGTTGTGATGGGCTTGGGATTGGCATCAACAATGGACGAAATCAGCGTTGTGATGGGCTTGGGATTGGCATCAACAGTGGACCAAATCAGCGTTGTGGTGGGCTTGGGATTGGCATCAACAGTGGACCAAATCAGCGTTGTGGTGGGCTTGGGATTGGCATCAACAGTGGACCAAATCAGCGTTGTGGTGGGCTTGGGATTGGCATTACCAAATCAGCGTTGTGATGGGCTTGGGATTGGCATCAACAGTGGACCAAATCAGCGTTGTGATGGGCTTGGGATTGGCATCAACAGTGGACCAAATCAGCGTTGTGATGGGCTTGGGATTGGCATCAACAGTGGACCAAATCAGCGTTGTGATGGGCTTGGGATTGGCATCAACAGTGGACCAAATCAGCATTGTGATGGGCTTGGGATTGGCATCAACAGTGGACCAAATTAGCGTTGTGATGGGCTTGGGATTGGCATCAACAATGGACCAAATCAGCGTTGTGGTGGGCTTGGGACTGGCATCAGCAGTGGACCAAATCTGCGTTGTGATGGACTTGGGATTGGCATCAATAGTGGACCAAATCAGCGTTGTGACGGGCTTGGGATTGGCATCAACAGTGGACCAAATCAGCGTTGTGGTGGGCTTGGGATTGGCATCACCAAATCAGCGTTGTGATGGGCTTGGGATTGGCATCAACTGTCGACCAAATCAGCGTTGTGATGGGCTTGGGATTGGCATCAACAGTGGACCAAATCAGCGTTGTGATGGGCTTGGGATTGGCATCAACGGTGCACCAAATCAGCGTTGTGATGGGCTTGGGATTGGCATCAACAGTGGACCAAATCAGCATTGTGATGGGCTTGGGATTGGCATCAACAGTGGACCAAATCTGCGTTGTGATGGGCTTGGGATTGGCATCAACAGTGGACCAAATCAGCGTTGTGATGGGCTTGGGATTGGCATCAACAGTGGACCAAATCAGCGTTGTGATGGGCTTGGGATTGGCATCAATAGTGGACCAAATCAGCGTTGTGACGGGCTTGGGATTGGCATCAACAGTGGACCAAATCAGCGTTGTGGTGGGCTTGGGATTGGCATCAACAGTGGACCAAATCAGCGTTGTGATGGGCTTGGGATTGGCATCAACAATGGACGAAATCAGCGTTGTGATGGGCTTGGGATTGGCATCAACAGTGGACCAAATCAGCGTTGTGGTGGGCTTGGGATTGGCATCAACAGTGGACCAAATCAGCGTTGTGGTGGGCTTGGGATTGGCATCAACAGTGGACCAAATCAGCGTTGTGGTGGGCTTGGGATTGGCATTACCAAATCAGCGTTGTGATGGGCTTGGGATTGGCATCAACAGTGGACCAAATCAGCGTTGTGATGGGCTTGGGATTGGCATCAACAGTGGACCAAATCAGCGTTGTGATGGGCTTGGGATTGGCATCAACAGTGGACCAAATCAGCGTTGTGATGGGCTTGGGATTGGCATCAACAGTGGACCAAATCAGCATTGTGATGGGCTTGGGATTGGCATCAACAGTGGACCAAATCTGCGTTGTGATGGGCTTGGGATTGGCATCAACAATGGACCAAATCAGCGTTGTGGTGGGCTTGGGATTGGCATCAGCAGTGGACCAAATGTGCGTTGTGATGGGCTTGGGATTGGCATCAATAGTGGACCAAATCAGCGTTGTGACGGGCTTGGGATTGGCATCAACAGTGGACCAAATCAGCGTTGTGGTGGGCTTGGGATTGGCATCAACGGTGGACCAAATCAGCGTTGTGATGGGCTTGGGATTGGCATCAACAATGGACGAAATCAGCGTTGTGATGGGCTTGGGATTGGCATCAACAGTAGACCAAATCAGCGTTGTGGTGGGCTTGGGATCGGCATCAACAGTGGACCAAATCAGCGTTGTGGTGGGCTTGGGATTGGCATCAACAGTGGACCAAATCAGCGTTGTGGTGGGCTTGGGATTGGCATTACCAAATCAGCGTTGTGATGGGCTTGGGATTGGCATCAACAGTGGACCAAATCAGCGTTGTGATGGGCTTGGGATTGGCATCAACAGTGGACCAAATCAGCGTTGTGGTGGGCTTGGGATTGGCATCAACAGTGGACCAAATTTGCGTTGTGATGGGCTTGAGATTGGCATTACCAAATCAGCGTTGTGATGGGCTTGGGATTGGCATCAACAGTGGACCAAATCAGCGTTGTGATGGGCTTGGGATTGGCATCAACAGTGGACCAAATCAGCGTTGTGGTGGGCTTGGGATTGGCATCAACAGTGGACCAAATCTGCGTTGTGGTGGGCTTGGGATTGGCATCAACAGTGGACCAAATCAGCATTGTGATGGGCTTGGGATTGGCATCAACAGTGGACCAAATCAGCGTTGTGGTGGGCTTGGGATTGGCATTACCAAATCAGCGTTGTGATGGGCTTGGGATTGGCATCAACAGTGGACCAAATCAGCGTTGTGATGGTCTTGGGATTGGCATCAACAGTGGACCAAATCAGCGTTGTGATGGGCTTGGGATTGGCATCAACAGTGGACCAAATCTGCGTTGTGGTGGGCTTGGGATTGGCATCAACAGTGGACCAAATCTGCATTGTGATGGGCTTGGGATTGGCATCAACAGTGGACCAAATCAGCGTTGTGGTGGGCTTGGGATTGGCATCAACAGTGGACCAAATTTGCGTTGTGATGGGCTTGAGATTGGCATTACCAAATCAGCGTTGTGATGGGCTTGGGATTGGCATCAACAGTGGACCAAATCAGCGTTGTGATGGGCTTGGGATTGGCATCAACAGTGGACCAAATCAGCGTTGTGGTGGGCTTGGGATTGGCATCAACAGTGGACCAAATTTGCGTTGTGGTGGGCTTGGGATTGGCATCAACAGTGGACCAAATCAGCATTGTGATGGGCTTGGGATCGGCATCAACAGTGGACCAAATCAGCGTTGTGGTGGGCTTGGGATTGGCATTACCAAATCAGCGTTGTGATGGGCTTGGGATTGGCATCAACAGTGGACCAAATCAGCGTTGTGATGGGCTTGGGATTGGCATCAACAGTGGACCAAATCAGCGTTGTGATGGGCTTGGGATTGGCATCAACAGTGGACCAAATCTGCGTTGTGGTGGGCTTGGGATTGGCATCAACAGTGGACCAAATCTGCATTGTGATGGGCTTGGGATTGGCATCAACAGTGGACCAAATCAGCGTTGTGGTGGGCTTGGGATTGGCATCAACAGTGGACCAAATCTGCGTTGTGATGGGCTTGGGAATGGCATCAACAGTGGACCAAATCTGCGTTGTGATGGGCTTGGGATTGGCATCAACAGTGGACCAAATCAGCGTTGTGATGGGCTTGGGATTGGCATTGCCAAATCAGCGTTGTGATGGGCTTGGGATTGGCATCAACAGTGGACCAAATCAGCGTTGTGGTGGGGTTGGGATTGGCATCAACGGTGCACCAAATCAGCGTTGTGGTGGGCTTGGGATTGGCATCAACGGTGCACCGAATCAGCGTTGTGATGGGCTTGGGATTGGCATCAACAGTGGACCCAATCAGCGTTGTGATGGGCTTGGGATTGGCATTACCAAATCAGCGTTGTGATGGGCTTGGGATTGGCATTACCAAATCAGCGTTGTGATGGGCTTGGGATTGGCATCAACAGTGGACCAAATCAGCGTTGTGATGGGCTTGGGATTGGCATCAACAGTGGACCAAATCAGCGTTGTGATGGGCTTGGGATTGGCATTACCAAATCAGCGTTGTGGTGGGCTTGGGATTGGCATTACCAAATCAGCGTTGTGATGGGCTTGGGATTGGCATCAACAGTGGATCAAATCAGCGTTGTGGTGGGCTTGGGATTGGCATCAACAGTGGACCAAATCAGCATTGTGATGGGCTTGGGATTGGCATCAACAGTGGACCAAATCTGCGTTGTGGTGGGCTTGGGATTGGCATCAAAAGTGGACCAAATCGGCGTTGGGATGGGCTTGGGATTGGCATCACCAAATCGGCGTTGTGATGGGCTTGGGATTGGCATCAACAGTCGATCAAATCAGCGTTGTGATGGGCTTGGGATTGGCATCAACAGTGGACCAAATCAGCGTTGTGATGGGCTTGGGATTGGCATCAACAGTCGACCAAATCAGCGTTGTGATGGGCTTGGGATTGGCATCAACAGCGGACCAAATCAGCGTTGTGGTGGGCTTGGGATTGGTATCAACAGAGGACCAAATGAGCGTTGTGATGGGCTTGGGATTGGCATCAACAGTGGACCACATCCGCGTTGTGATGGGCTTGGGATTGGCATCAACAGTGGACCAAATCAGCGTTGTGATGGGCTTGGGATTGGCATTACCAAATCAGCGTTGTGATGGGCTTGGGATTGGCATCAACAGTGGACCAAATCAGCGTTGTGATGGGCTTGGGATTGGCATCAACAGTGGACCAAATCAGCGTTGTGATGGGCTTGGGATTGGCATTACCAAATTAGCGTTGTGATGGGCTTGGGATTGGCATTACCAAATCAGCGTTGTGATGGGCTTGGGATTGGCATCAACAGTGGACCAAATCAGCGTTGTGGTGGGCTTGGGATTGGCATCAACAGTGGACCAAATCAGCATTGTGATGGGCTTGGGATTGGCATCAACAGTGGACCAAATCTGCGTTGTGGTGGGCTTGGGATTGGCATCAAAAGTGGACCAAATCGGCGTTGGGATGGGCTTGGGATTGGCATCACCAAATCGGCGTTGTGATGGGCTTGGGATTGGCATCAACAGTCGATCAAATCAGCGTTGTGATGGGCTTGGGATTGGCATCAACAGTGGACCAAATCAGCGTTGTGATGGGCTTGGGATTGGCATCAACAGTCGACCAAATCAGCGTTGTGATGGGCTTGGGATTGGCATCAACAGTGGACCAAATCAGCGTTGTGGTGGGCTTGGGATTGGTATCAACAGAGGACCAAATGAGCGTTGTGATGGGCTTGGGATTGGCATCAACAGTGGACCACATCCGCGTTGTGATGGGCTTGGGATTGGCATCAACAGTGGACCAAATCAGCGTTGTGGTGGGCTTGGGATTGGCATTACCAAATCAGCGTTGTGATGGGCTTGGGATTGGCATCAACAGTGGACCAAATCAGCGTTGTGGTGGGCTTGGGATTGGCATCAACAGTGGACCAAATCAGCGTTGTGATGGGCTTGGGATTGGCATCAACAGTCGATCAAATCAGCGTTGTGATGGGCTTGGGATTGGCATCAACAGTGGACCAAATCAGCGTTGTGATGGGCTTGGGATTGGCATCAACAGTGGACCAAATCGGCGTTGTGATGGGCTTGGGATTGGCATCAACAGTGGACCAAATCAGCGTTGTGGTGGGCTTGGGATTGGCATCAAAAGTGGACCAAATCAGCGTTGTGATGGGCTTGGGATTGGCATCAACACTGGACCAAATCAGCGTTGTGATGGGCTTGGGATTGGCATCAACAGTGGACCAAATCTGCGTTGTGATGGGCTTGGGATTGGCATCAACAGTGGACCAAATCTGCGTTGTGGTGGGCTTGGGATTGGCATTACCAAATCAGCGTTGTGATGGGCTTGGGATTGGCATTACCAAATGAGCTGTGTGATGGGCTTGGGATTGGCATCAACAGTGGACCAAATCAGCGTTGTGATGGGCTTGGGATTGGCATCAACAGTGGACCAAATCAGCGTTGTGGTGGGCTTCGGATTGGCATCAACAGTGGACCAAATCAGCGTTGTGATGGGCTTGGGATTGGCATCAACAGTGGACCAAATCTGCGTTGTGGTGGGCTTGGGATTGGCATCAACAGTGGACCAAATCAGCGTTGTGATGGGCTTGGGATTGGCATCAACAAATCAGCGTTGTGATGGGCTTGGGATTGGCATCAACAGTGGACCAAATCAGCGTTGTGATGGGCTTGGGATTGGCATCAACAGTGGACCAAATCAGCGTTGTGGTGGGCTTGGGATTGGCATCAACAGTGGACCAAATCAGTGTTGTGATGGGCTTGGGATTGGCATCAACACTGGACCAAATCTGCGTTGTGATGGGCTTGGGATTGGCATCAAAAGTGGACCAAATCAGCGTTGTGATGGGCTTGGGATTAGCATCAACGGTGGACCAAATCAGCGTTGTGATGGGCTTGGGATTGGCATCAACAGTGGACCACATCCGCGTTGTGATGGGCTTGGGATTGGCATCAACAGTGGACCAAATCAGCGTTGTGGTGGGCTTGGGATTGGCATCAACAGTGGACCAAATCAGCGTTGTGGTGGGCTTGGGATTGGCATCAACAGTGGACCAAATCAGCGTTGTGATGGGCTTGGGATTGGCATCAACAGTGGACCAAATCTGCGTTGTGGTGGGCTTGGGATTGGCATCAACAGTGGACCAAATCAGCATTGTGGTGGGCTTGGGATTGGCATCACCAAATCAGCGTTGTGATGGGCTTGGGATTGGCATTACCAAATCAGCGTTGTGATGGGCTTGGGATTGGCATCAACAGTGGACCAAATCAGCGTTGTGATGGGCTTGGGATTGGCATCAACAGTGGACCAAATCAGCGTTGTGATGGGCTTGGGATTGGCATTACCAAATTAGCGTTGTGATGGGCTTGGGATTGGCATTACCAAATCAGCGTTGTGATGGGCTTGGGATTGGCATCAACAGTGGATCAAATCAGCGTTGTGGTGGGCTTGGGATTGGCATCAACAGTGGACCAAATCAGCATTGTGATGGGCTTGGGATTGGCATCAACAGTGGACCAAATCTGCGTTGTGGTGGGCTTGGGATTGGCATCAAAAGTGGACCAAATCGGCGTTGGGATGGGCTTGGGATTGGCATCACCAAATCGGCGTTGTGATGGGCTTGGGATTGGCATCAACAGTCGATCAAATCAGCGTTGTGATGGGCTTGGGATTGGCATCAACAGTGGACCAAATCAGCGTTGTGATGGGCTTGGGATTGGCATCAACAGTCGACCAAATCAGCGTTGTGATGGGCTTGGGATTGGCATCAACAGTGGACCAAATCAGCGTTGTGGTGGGCTTGGGATTGGTATCAACAGAGGACCAAATGAGCGTTGTGATGGGCTTGGGATTGGCATCAACAGTGGACCACATCCGCGTTGTGATGGGCTTGGGATTGGCATCAACAGTGGACCAAATCAGCGTTGTGATGGGCTTGGGATTGGCATTACCAAATCAGCGTTGTGATGGGCTTGGGATTGGCATCAACAGTGGACCAAATCAGCGTTGTGATGGGCTTGGGATTGGCATCAACAGTGGACCAAATCAGCGTTGTGATGGGCTTGGGATTGGCATTACCAAATTAGCGTTGTGATGGGCTTGGGATTGGCATTACCAAATCAGCGTTGTGATGGGCTTGGGATTGGCATCAACAGTGGACCAAATCAGCGTTGTGGTGGGCTTGGGATTGGCATCAACAGTGGACCAAATCAGCATTGTGATGGGCTTGGGATTGGCATCAACAGTGGACCAAATCTGCGTTGTGGTGGGCTTGGGATTGGCATCAAAAGTGGACCAAATCGGCGTTGGGATGGGCTTGGGATTGGCATCACCAAATCGGCGTTGTGATGGGCTTGGGATTGGCATCAACAGTCGATCAAATCAGCGTTGTGATGGGCTTGGGATTGGCATCAACAGTGGACCAAATCAGCGTTGTGATGGGCTTGGGATTGGCATCAACAGTCGACCAAATCAGCGTTGTGATGGGCTTGGGATTGGCATCAACAGTGGACCAAATCAGCGTTGTGGTGGGCTTGGGATTGGTATCAACAGAGGACCAAATGAGCGTTGTGATGGGCTTGGGATTGGCATCAACAGTGGACCACATCCGCGTTGTGATGGGCTTGGGATTGGCATCAACAGTGGACCAAATCAGCGTTGTGGTGGGCTTGGGATTGGCATTACCAAATCAGCGTTGTGATGGGCTTGGGATTGGCATCAACAGTGGACCAAATCAGCGTTGTGGTGGGCTTGGGATTGGCATCAACAGTGGACCAAATCAGCGTTGTGATGGGCTTGGGATTGGCATCAACAGTCGATCAAATCAGCGTTGTGATGGGCTTGGGATTGGCATCAACAGTGGACCAAATCAGCGTTGTGATGGGCTTGGGATTGGCATCAACAGTGGACCAAATCGGCGTTGTGATGGGCTTGGGATTGGCATCAACAGTGGACCAAATCAGCGTTGTGGTGGGCTTGGGATTGGCATCAAAAGTGGACCAAATCAGCGTTGTGATGGGCTTGGGATTGGCATCAACACTGGACCAAATCAGCGTTGTGATGGGCTTGGGATTGGCATCAACAGTGGACCAAATCTGCGTTGTGATGGGCTTGGGATTGGCATCAACAGTGGACCAAATCTGCGTTGTGGTGGGCTTGGGATTGGCATTACCAAATCAGCGTTGTGATGGGCTTGGGATTGGCATTACCAAATGAGCTGTGTGATGGGCTTGGGATTGGCATCAACAGTGGACCAAATCTGCGTTGTGATGGGCTTGGGATTGGCATCAACAGTGGACCAAATCAGCGTTGTGGTGGGCTTCGGATTGGCATCAACAGTGGACCAAATCAGCGTTGTGATGGGCTTGGGATTGGCATCAACAGTGGACCAAATCTGCGTTGTGGTGGGCTTGGGATTGGCATCAACAGTGGACCAAATCAGCGTTGTGATGGGCTTGGGATTGGCATCAACAAATCAGCGTTGTGATGGGCTTGGGATTGGCATCAACAGTGGACCAAATCAGCGTTGTGATGGGCTTGGGATTGGCATCAACAGTGGACCAAATCAGCGTTGTGGTGGGCTTGGGATTGGCATCAACAGTGGACCAAATCAGTGTTGTGATGGGCTTGGGATTGGCATCAACACTGGACCAAATCTGCGTTGTGATGGGCTTGGGATTGGCATCAAAAGTGGACCAAATCAGCGTTGTGATGGGCTTGGGATTAGCATCAACGGTGGACCAAATCAGCGTTGTGATGGGCTTGGGATTGGCATCAACAGTGGACCACATCCGCGTTGTGATGGGCTTGGGATTGGCATCAACAGTGGACCAAATCAGCGTTGTGGTGGGCTTGGGATTGGCATCAACAGTGGACCAAATCAGCGTTGTGGTGGGCTTGGGATTGGCATCAACAGTGGACCAAATCAGCGTTGTGATGGGCTTGGGATTGGCATCAACAGTGGACCAAATCTGCGTTGTGGTGGGCTTGGGATTGGCATCAACAGTGGACCAAATCAGCATTGTGGTGGGCTTGGGATTGGCATCACCAAATCAGCGTTGTGATGGGCTTGGGATTGGCATCAACAGTGGACCAAATCAGCGTTGTGATGGGCTTGGGATTGGCATCACCAAATCAGCGTTGTGATTGGCTTGGGATTGGCATTACCAAATGAGCGTTGTGATGGGCTTGGGATTGGCATCAACAGTGGACCAAATCAGCGTTGTGATGGGCTTGGGATTGGCATCAACAGTGGACCAAATCAGCGTTGTGGTGGGCTTGGGATTGGCATCATCAGTGGACCAAATCAGCGTTGTGATGGGCTTGGGATTGGCATCAACAGTGGACCAAATCTGCGTTGTGGTGGGCTTGGGATTGGCATCAACAGTGGACCAAATCAGCGTTGTGATGGGCTTGGGATTGGCATCACCAAATCAGCGTTGTGATGGGCTTGGGATTGGCATCAACAGTCGACCAAATCAGCGTTGTGATGGGCTTTGGATTGGCATCAACAGTGGACCAAATCAGCGTTGTGGTGGGCTTGGGATTGGCAGCAACAGTGGACCAAATCAGCGTTGTGATGGGCTTGGGATTGGCATCAACAGTGGACCAAATCTGCGTTGTGATGGGCTTGGGATTGGCATCAAAAGTGGACCAAATCAGCGTTGTGATGGGCTTGGGATTGGCATCAACAGTGGACCAAATCAGCGTTGTGATGGGCTTGGGATTGGCATCAACAGTGGACCAAATCTGCGTTGTGATGGGCTTGGGATTGGCATCAACAGTGGACCAAATCAGCGTTGTGATGGGCTTGGGATTGGCATCAACAGTGGACCAAATCAGCGTTGTGATGGGCTTGGGATTGGCATCAACAGTGCACCAAATCAGCGTTGTGATGGGCTTGGGATTGGCATCAACAGTGGACCAAATCAGCGTTGTGGTGGGCTTGGGATTGGCATCAACAGTGGACCAAATCAGCGTTGTGATGGGCTTGGGATTGGCATCAACAGTGGACCAAATCTGCGTTGTGGTGGGCTTGGGATTGGCATCAACAGTGGACCAAATCAGCGTTGTGATGGGCCTGGGATTGGCATCAACAAATCAGCGTTGTGGTGGGCTTGGGATTGGCATCAACAGTCGACCAAATCAGCGTTGTGATGGGCTTGGGATTGGCATCAACAGTGGACCAAATCAGCGTTGTGGTGGGCTTGGGATTGGCATCAACAGTGGACCAAATCAGCGTTGTGATGGGCTTGGGATTGGCATCAACACTGGACCAAATCTGCGTTGTGATGGGCTTGGGATTGGCATCAAAAGTGGACCAAATCAGCGTTGTGATGGGCTTGGGATTGGCATCAACGGTGGACCAAATCAGCGTTGTGATGGGCTTGGGATTGGCATCAACAGTGGACCAAATCTGCGTTGTGGTGGGCTTGGGATTGGCATTACCAAATCAGCGTTGTGATGGGCTTGGGATTGGCATTACCAAATCAGCTGTGTGATGGGCTTGGGATTGGCATCAACAGTGGACCAAATCAGCGTTGTGATGGGCTTGGGATTGGCATCAACAGTGGACCAAATCAGCGTTGTGGTGGGCTTGGGATTGGCATCAACAGTGGACCAAATCTGCGTTGTGATGGGCTTGGGATTGGCATCAACAGTGGACCAAATCTGCGTTGTGGTGGGCTTGGGATTGGCATCAACAGTGGACCAAATCAGCGTTGTGATGGGCTTGGGATTGGCATCAACAAATCAGCGTTGTGATGGGCTTGGGATTGGCATCAACAGTGGACCAAATCAGCGTTGTGATGGGCTTGGGATTGGCATCAACAGTGGACCAAATCAGCGTTGTGGTGGGCTTGGGATTGGCATCAACAGTGGACCAAATCAGCGTTGTGATGGGCTTGGGATTGGCATCAACACTGGACCAAATCTGCGTTGTGATGGGCTTGGGATTGGCATCAAAAGTGGACCAAATCAGCGTTGTGATGGGCTTGGGATTGGCATCAACAGTGGACCAAATCAGCGTTGTGATGGGCTTGGGATTGGCATCAACAGTGGACCACATCCGCGTTGTGATGGGCTTGGGATTGGCATCAACAGTGGACCAAATCAGCGTTGCGGTGGGCTTGGGATTGGCATCAACAGTGGACCAAATCAGCGTTGTGGTGGGCTTGGGATTGGCATCAACAGTGGACCAAATCAGCGTTGTGATGGGCTTGGGATTGGCATCAACAGTGGACCAAATCAGCGTTGTGATGGCTTGGGATTGGCATCAACAGTGGACCAAATCAGCATTGTGGTGGGCTTGGGATTGGCATCACCAAATCAGCGTTGTGATGGGCTTGGGATTGGCATCAACAGTGGACCAAATCAGCGTTGTGATGGGCTTGGGATTGGCATCACCAAATCAGCGTTGTGATTGGCTTGGGATTGGCATTACCAAATGAGCGTTGTGATGGGCTTGGGATTGGCATCAACAGTGGACCAAATCAGCGTTGTGATGGGCTTGGGATTGGCATCAACAGTGGACCAAATCAGCGTTGTGGTGGGCTTGGGATTGGCATCAACAGTGGACCAAATCTGCGTTGTGGTGGGCTTGGGATTGGCATCAACAGTGGACCAAATCTGCGTTGTGGTGGGCTTGGGATTGGCATCAACAAATCAGCGTTGTGATGGGCTTGGGATTGGCATCAACAGTGGACCAAATCAGCGTTGTGATGGGCTTGGGATTGGCATCAACAGTGGACCAAATCTGCGTTGTGATGGGCTTGGGATTGGCATCAAAAGTGGACCAAATCAGCGTTGTGATGGGCTTGGGATTGGCATCAACGGTGGACCAAATCAGCGTTGTGATGGGCTTGGGATTGGCATCAACAGTGGACCACATCCGCGTTGTGATGGGCTTGGGATTGGCATCAACAGTGGACCAAATCAGCGTTGTGGTGGGCTTGGGATTGGCATCAACAGTGGACCAAATCAGCGTTGTGATGGGCTTGGGATTGGCATCAACAGTGGACCAAATCTGCGTTGTGGTGGGCTTGGGATTGGCATCAACAGTGGACCAAATCAGCATTGTGGTGGGCTTGGGATTGGCATCACCAAATCAGCGTTGTGATGGGCTTGGGGTTGGCATCAACAGTGGACCAAATCAGCGTTGTGATGGGCTTGGGATTGGCATCACCAAATCAGCGTTGTGATTGGCTTGGGATTGGCATTACCAAATGAGCGTTGTGATGGGCTTGGGATTGGCATCAACAGTGGACCAAATCAGCGTTGTGATGGGCTTGGGATTGGCATCAACAGTGGACCAAATCAGCGTTGTGGTGGGCTTGGGATTGGCATCATCAGTGGACCAAATCAGCGTTGTGATGGGCTTGGGATTGGCATCAACAGTGGACCAAATCTGCGTTGTGGTGGGCTTGGGATTGGCATCAAAAGTGGACCAAATCAGCGTTGTGATGGGCTTGGGATTGGCATCACCAAATCAGCGTTGTGATGGGCTTGGGATTGGCATCAACAGTCGACCAAATCAGCGTTGTGATGGGCTTTGGATTGGCATCAACAGTGGACCAAATCAGCGTTGTGGTGGGCTTGGGATTGGCATCAACAGTGGACCAAATCAGCGTTGTGATGGGCTTGGGATTGGCATCAACAGTGGACCAAATCTGCGTTGTGATGGGCTTGGGATTGGCGTCAAAAGTGGACCAAATTAGCGTTGTGATGGGCTTGGGATTGGCATCAACAGTGGACCAAATCAGCGTTGTGATGGGCTTGGGATTGGCATCAACAGTGGAACAAATCTGCGTTGTGATGGGCTTGGGATTGGCATCAACAGTGGACCAAATCAGCATTGTGATGGGCTTGGGATTGGCATCAACAGTGGACCAAATCAGCGTTGTGATGGGCTTGGGATTGGCATCAACAGTGGACCAAATCAGCGTTGTGATGGGCTTGGGATTGGCATCAACAGTGGACCAAATCAGCGTTGTGGTGGGCTTGGGATTGGCATCAACAGTGGACCAAATCAGCGTTGTGATGGGCTTGGGATTGGCATCAACAGTGGACCAAATCTGCGTTGTGGTGGGCTTGGGATTGGCATCAACAGTGGACCAAATCAGCGTTGTGATGGGCCTGGGGTTGGCATCAACAAATCAGCGTTGTGGTGGGCTTGGGATTGGCATCAACAGTCGACCAAATCAGCGTTGTGATGGGCTTGGGATTGGCATCAACAATGGACCAAATCAGCGTTGTGGTGGGCTTGGGATTGGCATCAACAGTGGACCAAATCAGCGTTGTGATGGGCTTGGGATTGGCATCAACACTGGACCAAATCTGCGTTGTGATGGGCTTGGGATTGGCATCAAAAGTGGACCAAATCAGCGTTGTGATGGGCTTGGGATTGGCATCAACGGTGGACCAAATCAGCGTTGTGATGGGCTTGGGATTGGCATCAACAGTGGACCACATCCGCGTTGTGATGGGCTTGGGATTGGCATCAACAGTGGACCAAATCTGCGTTGTGGTGGGCTTGGGATTGGCATCAACAGTGGACCAAATCAGCGCTGTGGTGGGCTTGGGATTGGCATCAACAGTGGACCAAATCAGCGTTGTGATGGGCTTGGGATTGGCATCAACAGTGGACCAAATCTGCGTTGTGATGGGCTTGGGATTGGCATCAACAGTGGACCAAATCAGCGTTGTGGTGGGCTTGGGATTGGCATCACCAAATCAGCGTTGTGATGGGCTTGGGATTGGCATCAACAGTGGACCAAATCAGCGTTGTGATGGGCTTGGGATTGGCATCACCAAATCAGCGTTGTGATTGGCTTGGGATTGGCATTACCAAATGAGCGTTGTGATGGGCTTGGGATTGGCATCAACAGTGGACCAAATCAGCGTTGTGATGGGCTTGGGATTGGCATCAACAGTGGACCAAATCAGCGTTGTGGTGGGCTTGGGATTGGCATCATCAGTGGACCAAATCAGCGTTGTGATGGGCTTGGGATTGGCATCAACAGTGGACCAAATCTGCGTTGTGGTGGGCTTGGGATTGGCATCAACAGTGGACCAAATCAGCGTTGTGATGGGCTTGGGATTGGCATCACCAAATCAGCGTTGTGATGGGCTTGGGATTGGCATCAACAGTCGACCAAATCAGCGTTGTGATGGGCTTGGGATTGGCATCAACAGTGGACCAAATCAGCGTTGTGGTGGGCTTGGGATTGGCATCAACAGTGGACCAAATCAGCGTTGTGATGGGCTTGGGATTGGCATCAACAGTGGACCAAATCTGCGTTGTGATGGGCTTGGGATTGGCATCAAAAGTGGACCAAATCAGCGTTGTGATGGGCTTGGGATTGGCATCAACAGTGGACCAAATCGGCGTTGTGATGGGCTTGGGATTGGCATCAACAGTGGACCAAATCAGCGTTGTGATGGGCTTGGGATTGGCATCAACAGTGGACCAAATCAGCATTGTGGTGGGCTTGGGATTGGCATCAAAATTGGACCAAATGAGCGTTGTGATTGGCTTGGGATTGGCATCAACAGTGGACCAAATCAGCGTTGTGATGGGCTTGGGATTGGCATCAACAGTGGACCAAATCTGCGTTGTGATGGGCTTGGGATTGGCATCAACAGTGGACCAAATCAGCGTTGTGGTGGGCTTGGGATTGGCATCACCAAGGCAGCATTGTGATGGGCTTGGGATTGGCATCAACAGTGGACCAAATCAGCGTTGTGATGGGCTTGGGATTGGCATCAACAGTGGACCAAATCAGCGTTGTGATGGGCTTGGGATTGGCATCAATAGTGGACCAAATCAGCGTTGTGATGGGCTTGGGATTGGCATCAACAGTGGACCAAATCAGCGTTGTGATGGGCTTGGGATTGGCATCAACAGTGGACCAAATCAGCGTTGTGGTGGGCTTGGGATTGGCATCAACAGTGGACCAAATCAGCGTTGTGGTGGGCTTGGGATTGGCATCAACAGTGGACCAAATCAGCATTGTGGTGGGCTTGGGATTGGCATCAACAGTGGACCAAATCAGCGTTGTGGTGGGCTTGGGATTGGCATCAACAGTGGACCAAATCAGCGTTGTGATGGGCTTGGGATTGGCATCAACAGTGGACCAAATCAGCGTTGTGGTGGGCTTGGGATTGGCATCAACAGTGGACCAAATCAGCGTTGTGGTGGGCTTGGGATTGGCATCACCAAATCAGCGTTGTGATGGGCTTGGGATTGGCATCAACAGTGGACCAAATCAGCGTTGTGATGGGCTTGGGATTGGCATCAAAATTGGACCAAATGAGCGTTGTGATGGGCTTGGGATTGGCATCAACAGTGGACCAAATCAGCGTTGTGATGGGCTTGGGATTGGCATCAACAGTGGACCAAATCAGCGTTGTGATGGGCTTGGGATTGGCATCAACAGTGGACCAAATCAGCGTTGTGGTGGGCTTGGGATTGGCATCAACAGTGGACCAAATCAGCGTTGTGGTGGGCTTGGGATTGGCATCAACAGTGGACCAAATCAGCGTTGTGATGGGCTTGGGATTGGCATCAACAGTGGACCAAATCTGCGTTGTGGTGGGCTTGGGATTGGCATCAACAGTGGACCAAATCAGCGTTGTGGTGGGCTTGGGATTGGCATCACCAAATCAGCGTTGTGATGGGCTTGGGATTGGCATCAACAGTGGACCAAATCAGCGTTGTGGTGGGCTTGGGATTGGCATCACCAAATTAGCGTTGTGATGGGCTTGGGATTGGCATCACCAAATCAGCTTTGTGATTGGCTTGGGATTGGCATTACCAAATGAGCGTTGTGATGGGCTTGGGATTGGCATCAACAGTGGACCAAATCAGCGTTGTGATGGGCTTGGGATTGGCATCAACAGTGGACCCAATCAGCGTTGTGGTGGGCTTGGGATTGGCATCATCAGTGGACCAAATCAGCGTTGTGATGGGCTTGGGATTGGCATCAACAGTGGACCAAATCAGCGTTGTGGTGGGCTTGGGATTGGCATCAACAGTGGACCAAATCAGCGTTGTGATGGGCTTGGGATTGGCATCAACAGTGGACCAAATCAGCGTTGTGGTGGGCTTGGGATTGGCATCAACAGTGGACCAAATCAGCGTTGTGATGGGCTTGGGATTGGCATCAACAGTGGACCAAATCTGCGTTGTGGTGGGCTTGGGATTGGCATCAACAGTGGACCAAATCAGCGTTGTGGTGGGCTTGGGATTGGCATCACCAAATCAGCGTTGTGATGGGCTTGGGATTGGCATCAACAGTGGACCAAATCAGCGTTGTGATGGGCTTGGGATTGGCATCACCAAATCAGCGTTGTGATTGGCTTGGGATTGGCATTACCAAATGAGCGTTGTGATGGGCTTGGGATTGGCATCAACAGTGGACCAAATCAGCGTTGTGGTGGGCTTGGGATTGGCATCATCAGTGGACCAAATCAGCGTTGTGATGGGCTTGGGATTGGCATCAACAGTGGACCAAATCTGCGTTGTGGTGGGCTTGGGATTGGCATCAACAGTGGACCAAATCAGCGTTGTGCTGGGCTTGGGATTGGCATCACCAAATCAGCGTTGTGATGGGCTTGGGATTGGCATCAACAGTCGATCAAATCAGCGTTGTGATGGGCTTGGGATTGGCATCAACAGTGGACCAAATCAGCGTTGTGGTGGGCTTGGGATTGGCATCAACAGTGGACCAAATCAGCGTTGTGATGGGCTTGGGATTGGCATCAACAGTGGACCAAATCTGCGTTGTGATGGGCTTGGGATTGGCATCAACAGTGGACCAAATCAGCGTTGTGATGGGCTTGGGATTGGCATCAACAGTGGACCAAATCAGCGTTGTGATGGGCTTGGGATTGGCATCAACAGTGGACCAAATCTGCGTTGTGATGGGCTTGGGATTGGCATCAACAGTGGACCAAATCAGCATTGTGGTGGGCTTGGGATTGGCATCAAAATTGGACCAAATCAGCGTTGTGATGGGCTTGGGATTGGCATCAACAGTGGACCAAATCTGCGTTGTGGTGGGCTTGGGATTGGCATCAACAGTGGACCAAATCAGCGTTGTGATGGGCTTGGGATTGGCATCAACAGTGGACCAAATCTGCGTTGTGATGGGCTTGGGATTGGCATCAACAGTGGACCAAATCTGCGTTGTGATGGGCTTGGGATTGGCATCACCAAGGCAGCATTGTGATGGGCTTGGGATTGGCATCAACAGTGGACCAAATCAGCGTTGTGATGGGCTTGGGATTGGCATCAACAGTGGACCAAATCAGCGTTGTGATGGGCTTGGGATTGGCATCAACAGTGGACCAAATCAGCGTTGTGATGGGCTTGGGATTGGCATCAACAGTGGACCAAATCTGCGTTGTGATGGGCTTGGGATTGGCTTCAAAAGTGGACCAAATCAGCGTTGTGATGGGCTTGGGATTGGCATCAACAGTGGACCAAATCAGCGTTGTGATGGGCTTGGGATTGGCATCAACAGTGGACCAAATCAGCGTTGTGATGGGCTTGGGATTGGCATCAACAGTGGACCAAATCAGCGTTGTGATGGACTTGGGATTGGCATCAACAGTGGACCAAATCAGCGTTGTGATGGGCTTGGGATTGGCATCAACAGTGGACCAAATCAGCGTTGTGATGGGCTTGGGATTGGCATCAACAGTGGACCAAATCAGCATTGTGGTGGGCTTGGGATTGGCATCAACAGTGGACCAAATCAGCATTGTGATGGGCTTGGGATTGGCATCAACAGTGGACCAAATCAGCATTGTGGTGGGCTTGGGATTGGCATCAACAGTGGACCAAATCAGCGTTGTGATGGGCTTGGGATTGGCATCAACAGTGGACCAAATCAGCGTTGTGATGGGCTTGGAATTGGCATCAAAAGTGGACCAAATCAGCGTTGTGATGGGCTTGGGATTGGCATCAACAGTGGACCAAATCAGCGTTGTGATGGGCTTGGGATTGGCATCAACAGTGGACCAAATCTGCGTTGTGATGGGCTTGGGATTGGCATCAACAGTGGACCACATCCGCGTTGTGATGGGCTTGGGATTGGCATCAACAGTGGACCAAATCTGCGTTGTGATGGGTTGGGATTGGCATTACCAAATTGGCGTTGTGATGGGCTTGGGATTGGCATCAACAGTGGACCAAATCAGCGTTGTGATGGGCTTGGGATTGGCATCAACGGTGGACCAAATCTGCGTTGTGATGGGCTTGGGATTGGCATCAACAGTGGACCAAATCAGCATTGTGGTGGGCTTGGGATTGGCATCAACAGTGGACCAAATCTGCGTTGTGATGGGCTTGGGATTGGCATCAACAGTGGACCAAATCAGCGTTGTGGTGGGCTTGGGATTGGCATCAACAGTGGACCAAATCAGCGTTGTGATGGGCTTGGGATTGGCATCCCCAAGTCAGCGTTGTGATGGGCTTGGGATTGGCATTAACAGTCGACCAAATCAGCGTTGTGATGGGCTTGGGATTGGCATCATTAGTGGACCAAATCAGCGTTGTGATGGGCTTGGGATTGGCATCAACAGTGGACCAAATCAGCGTTGTGATGGGCTTGGGATTGGCATCAACAGTGGACCACATCCGCGTTGTGATGGGCTTGGGATTGGCATCAAAAGTGGACCAAATCAGCGTTGTGATGGGCTTGGGATTGGCATCAACAGTGGACCAAATCAGCGTTGTGATGGGCTTGGGATTGGCATCAACAGTGGACCAAATCAGCGTTGTGATGGGCTTGGGATTGGCATCAACAGAGGACCAAATCAGCATTGTGGTGGGCTTGGGATTGGCATCAACAGTGGACCAAATCAGCGTTGTGATGGGCTTGGGATTGGCATCAACAGTGGACCAAATCAGCGTTGTGATGGGCTTGGGATTGGCATCAACAGTGGACCAAATCTGCGTTGTGATGGGCTTGGGATTGGCATCAACAGTGGACCAAATCTGCGTTGTGATGGGCTTGGGATTGGCATCACCAAGGTAGCATTGTGATGGGCTTGGGATTGGCATCAACAGTGGACCAAATCAGCATTGTGATGGGCTTGGGATTGGCATCAACAGTGGACCAAATCTGCGTTGTGATGGGCTTGGGATTGGCATCAATAGTGGACCAAATCAGCGTTGTGATGGGCTTGGGATTGGCATCAACAGTGGACCAAATATGCGTTGTTGTGGGCTTGGGATTGGCATCAACAGTGGACCAAATCAGCGTTGTGATGGGCTTGGGATTGGCATCAACAGTGGACCAAATCAGCGTTGTGATGGGCTTGGGATTGGCATCAACAGTGGACCAAATCAGCGTTGTGATGGGCTTAGGATTGGCATCAACAGTGGACCAAATCAGCATTGTGGTGGGCTTGGGATTGGCATCAACAGTGGACCAAATCAGCGTTGTGATGGGCTTGGGATTGGCATCAACAGTGGACCAAATCAGCGTTGTGATGGGCTTGGGATTGGCATCAACAGTGGACCAAATCAGCGTTGTGATGGGCTTGGGATTGGCATCAACAGTGGACCAAATCAGCGTTGTGATGGGCTTAGGATTGGCATCAACAGAGGACCAAATCAGCATTGTGGTGGGCTTGGGATTGGCATCAACAGTGGACCAAATCAGCGTTGTGATGGGCTTGGGATTGGCATCAACAGTGGACCAAATCGGCGTTGTGATGGGCTTGGGATTGGCATCAACAGTGGACCAAATTTGCGTTGTGATGGGCTTGGGATTGGCATCACCAAGGTAGCATTGTGATGGGCTTGGGATTGGCATCAACAGTGGACCAAATCAGCATTGTGATGGGCTTGGGATTGGCATCAACCGTGGACCAAATCTGCGTTGTGATGGGCTTGGGATTGGCATCAATAGTGGACCAAATCAGCGTTGTGATGGGCTTGGGATTGGCATCAACAGTGGACCAAATCAGCGTTGTGATGGGCTTGGGATTGGCATCAACAGTGGACCAAATCAGCGTTGTGATGGGCTTGGGATTGGCATCAACAGTGGACCAAATCAGCGTTGTGGTGGGCTTGGGATTGGCATCAACAATGGACCAAATCAGCGTTGTGATGGGCTTGGTATTGGCATCAACAGTGGACCAAATCCGCGTTGTGATGGGCTTGGGATTGGCATCAACAGTGGACCAAATCAGCGTTGTGATGGGCTTGGGATTGGCATCAATAGTGGACCAAATCAGCGTTGTGATGGGCTTGGGATTGGCATCAACAGTGGACCAAATCAGCGTTGTGATGGGCTTGGGATTGGCATCAACAGTGGACCAAATCAGCGTTGTGATGGGCTTGGGATTGGCATCAACAATGGACCAAATCAGCGTTGTGGTGGGCTTGGGATTGGCATCAACAATGGACCAAATCAGCGTTGTGATGGGCTTGGGATTGGCATCAACAGTGGACCAAATCCGCGTTGTGATGGGCTTGGGATTGGCATCAACAATGGACCAAATCAGCGTTGTGATGGGCTTGGGATTGGCATCAACAGTGGACCAAATCAGCGTTGTGATGGGCTTGGGATTGGCATCAACAGTGGACCAAATCAGCGTTGTGATGGGCTTGGGATTGGCATCAACAATGGACCAAATCTGCGTTGTGATGGGCTTGGGATTGGCATCAACAGTGGACCAAATCAGCGTTGTGATGGGCTTGGGATTGGCATCAACAGTGGACCAAATCAGCGTTGTGATGGGCTTGGGATTGGCATCAACAGTGGACCAAATCAGCGTTGTGATGGGCTTGGGATTGGCATCAACAGTGGACCAAATCAGCGTTGTGATGGGCTTGGGATTGGCATCAACAGTGGACCACATCCGCGTTGTGGTGGGCTTGGGATTGGCATCAAAAGTGGACCAAATCAGCGTTGTGATGGGCTTGGGATTGGCATCAACAGTGGACCAAATCAGCGTTGTGGTGGGCTTGGGATTGGCATCAACAGTGGACCAAATCAGCATTGTGATGGGCTTGGGATTGGCATCAACAGTGGACCAAATCAGCGTTGTGATGGGCTTGGGATTGGCATCAACAGTGGGCCAAATCTGCGTTGTGATGGGCTTGGGATCGGCATCACCAAATCAGCGTTGTGATGGGCTTGGGATTGGCATCAACAGTGGACCAAATCAGCGTTGTGATGGGCTTGGGATTGGCATCAACAGTGGACCAAATCTGCGTTGTGATGGGCTTGGGATTGGCATCAAAAGTGGACCAAATCAGCGTTGTGATGGGCTTGGGATTGGCATCACCAAGGCAGCATTGTGATGGGCTTGGGATTGGCATCAACAGTGGACCAAATCAGCGTTGTGATGGGCTTGGGATTGGCATCAAAAGTGGACCAAATTAGCGTTGTGATGGGCTTGGGATTGGCATCAACAGTGGACCAAATCAGCGTTGTGATGGGCTTGGGATTGGCATCAACAGTGGACCAAATCAGCGTTGTGATGGGCTTGGGATTGGCATCAACAGTGGACCACATCCGCGTTGTGATGGGCTTGGGATTGGCATCAACAGTGGACCAAATCTGCGTTGTGGTGGGCTTGGGATTGGCATTACCAAATTGGCGTTGTGATGGGCTTGGGATTGGCATTACCAAATCAGCATTGTGATGGGCTTGGGATTGGCATCAACAGTGGACCAAATCAGCGTTGTGATGGGCTTGGGATTGGCATCAACAGTGGACCAAATCAGCGTTGTGGTGGGCTTGGGATTGGCATCAACAGTGGACCAAATCAGCGTTGTGATGGGCTGGGGATTGGCATCAACAGTGGACCAAATCTGCGTTGTTGTGGGCTTGGGATTGGCATCAACAGTGGACCAAATCAGCGTTGTGATGGGCTTGGGATTGGCATCACCAAATCAGCGTTGTGATGGGCTTGGGATTGGCATCAACAGTCGACCAAATCTGCGTTGTGATGGGCTTGGGATTGGCATCATCGGTGGACCAAATCAGCGTTGTGATGGGCTTGGGATTGGCATCAACAGTGGACCAAATCAGCGTTGTGATGGGCTTGGGATTGGCATCAACAGTGGACCAAATCTGCGTTGTGATGGGCTTGGGATTGGCATCAACAGTGGACCAAATCAGCGTTGTGATGGGCTTGGGATTGGCATCAACAGTGGACCAAATCAGCGTTGTGATGGGCTTGGGATTGGCATCAACAGTGGACCAAATCAGCGTTGTGATGGGCTTGGGATTGGCATCAACAGTGGACCAAATCAGCATTGTGGTGGGCTTGGGATTGGCATCAAAAGTGGACCAAATCAGCGTTGTGATGGGCTTGGGATTGGCATCAACAGTGGACCAAATCAGCGTTGTGATGGGCTTGGGATTGGCATCAACAGTGGACCAAATCTGCGTTGTGATGGGCTTGGGATTGGCATCAACAGTGGACCAAATCTGCGTTGTGATGGGCTTGGGATTGGCATCACCAAGGCAGCATTGTGATGGGCTTGGGATTGGCATCAACAGTGGACCAAATCAGCGTTGTGATGGGCTTGGGATTGGCATCAACAGTGGACCAAATCAGCGTTGTGATGGGCTTG
Source organism: Eutreptiella sp. 'Long Island Sound 2002' (assembly GCA_964036045.1). Classification (NCBI taxonomy): domain Eukaryota; phylum Euglenozoa; class Euglenophyceae; order Eutreptiales; family Eutreptiaceae; genus Eutreptiella; species Eutreptiella sp. 'Long Island Sound 2002'. The sequence goes on from OZ038395.1 coordinate 7,596,441, forward strand.
GGATTGGCATCAACAGTGGACCAAATCTGCGTTGTGATGGGCTTGGGATTGGCATCAACAGTGGACCACATCCGCGTTGTGGTGGGCATGGGATTGGCATCAACAGTGGACCAAATCAGCATTGTGATGGGCTTGGGATTGGCATCAACAGTGGACCAAATCAGCGTTGTGATGGGCTTGGGATTGGCATCAACAGTGGACCAAATCTGCGTTGTGATGGGCTTGGGATTGGCATCAAAAGTGGACCAAATCAGCGTTGTGATGGGCTTGGGATTGGCATCAACAGTGGACCAAATCAGCGTTGTGATGGGCTTGGGATTGGCATCAACAGTGGACCAAATCAGCGTTGTGATGGGCTTGGGATTGGCATCAACAGTGGACCAAATCAGCATTGTGGTGGGCTTGGGATTGGCATCAAAAGTGGACCAAATCAGCGTTGTGATGGGCTTGGGATTGGCATCAACAGTGGACCAAATCAGCGTTGTGATGGGCTTGGGATTGGCATCAACAGTGGACCAAATCTGCGTTGTGATGGGCTTGGGATTGGCATCAACAGTGGACCAAATCTGCGTTGTGATGGGCTTGGGATTGGCATCACCAAGGCAGCATTGTGATGGGCTTGGGATTGGCATCAACAGTGGACCAAATCAGCATTGTGATGGGCTTGGGATTGGCATCAACAGTGGACCAAATCAGCGTTGTGATGGGCTTAGGATTGGCATCAACAGTGGACCAAATCAGCGTTGTGATGGGCTTGGGATTGGCATCAACAGTGGACCAAATCAGCGTTGTGATCGGCTTGGGATTGGCATCAACAGTGGACCAAATCAGCGTTGTGATGGGCTTGGGATTGGCATCAACAGTGGACCAAATCAGCGTTGTGATGGGCTTGGGATTGGCATCAACAGTGGACCAAATCAGCGTTGTGATGGGCTTGGGATTGGCATCAACAGTGGACCAAATCAGCGTTGTGATGGGCTTGGGATTGGCATCAACAGTGGACCAAATCTGCGTTGTGATGGGCTTGGGATTGGCATCAACAGTGGGCCAAATCTGCGTTGTGATGGGCTTGGGATTGGCATCAACAGTGGACCAAATCAGCGTTGTGATGGGCTTGGGATTGGCATCAACAGTGGACCAAATCTGCGTTGTGATGGGCTTGGGATTGGCATCAACAGTGGACCAAATCAGCGTTGTGATGGGCTTGGGATTGGCATCAACAGTGGACCACATCCGCGTTGTGGTGGGCTTGGGATTGGCATCAACAGTGGACCAAATCAGCATTGTGATGGGCTTGGGATTGGCATCAACAGCGGACCAAATCTGCGTTTTGATGGGCTTGGGATTGGCATCAACAGTGGACCAAATCAGCGTTGTGATGGGCTTGGGATTGGCATCAACAGTGGACCAAATCAGCGTTGTGGTGGGCTTGGGATTGGCATCAACAGTGGACCAAATCAGCGTTGTGGTGGGCTTGGGATTGGCATCAACAGTGGACCAAATCAGCGTTGTGATGGGCTTTGAACAAAGAAAACAGATAATACTCTGGTCAGACAGCCAGGGAGTCAACCTTCCACGGATCACAAACAACACCAATTTGGGCTGGTCAGATTTGAGGCATTGTCAGAAAGGACCAATTTGGGCCTGTTGGTGTGCTGCAAATACTGTTTTCATGTGAAATTTGGGATGGTTCAGAATGTGCTGTATTGAGACATGCCATGCATAATGGCACGCATTGCCCACCTTTGCCCACCTTTGGCCCCGGGTGCGGGTGTATGTCCCCACACCGTTCCAGCAATCGCGGAGGCCCTGCCGCAGGGGGGGGGGGGGGGCAGCCCATTCCTTCAAGGGGGGGGGGGGAACGACAGGAGGGTCGTCAAGAGGGCCGCCCATAGTATACAGAAAGAGGCGCTGGGGCCTGGGTTCGGCTCAACGTCCCCGCAGGTTAGGATGGAGGGTGGAAAGCCCACCGAGAGCAGCATCAGGCCTCCTGCGTTGAAAAACACTGGCAAGCGGGCTACTACAGGTGGACTATCAGGGGGCAGTGGCACACAGCCAGTGCCCGTTTGCGCCCGCGACGGCGAGCGGCCCTCAAGGGGCCCTTTGCTGTAGAATACATGCACGGGCAGGGGCTCGGAGCCAGTGCCCAAACGCTTTAGTGAGGGCAGAGGTGAGGGCAAGGGCTGGCTATCTGGTAACCACCCCCAGGTCATTGAGCTGGGCCTGGACAGCGCCCCGGCAGGCCCAGTACCGGTGTACCCCGCGCTCCAGAAGTGCTCGCTCGGCCCGAACACGCAGCCAGTGCATCCCCTGCCCGCCCACGGCAGCACTGCCCTGCTCCGGCGCTCTTGAGGAGGTCCTTGGCCAATAGGGCAGCACCCGTGTCGTCCAGCGCATCGTTGCGGTTGCCGCGGGTCCCGGGAGTCCCGTGATCTTCTCAAGCCGCAGTGCCTCCACCTGTAGAGGGGAGGCCAGGCAGGGGCGCTGTACTGCCACAGTGGGGGGGGCTACAGCAGTTCCTCCTCCCCATCGTCAGCAGGCGCGGGCTCAGGCGCCCCCCCTCCATTCGGGGGCTCTGCGGCCAGCGCTGCGACAGCCGGCTCGTTCGCAGCCTGCTCCGGCGGGCCCTGCCGCCCGCCCATCGCCGGTTGGCGTACCATCGATGCATTGCGGCCCACCGTTTGGTAAGCCGCCTTTCGCGGCCCGCGTTGCAGGACGGCCCACCTTTTGTCCGGCACGCGGGAGTCCCCAGAGCGAACCGTGTGTTCGGTCCAGCCCTCCGGTATGCCCTCCAGGACCAGCGTGTACACCGGTCTCTGCAGCCCTGTGTTCGCCATCGGCACACAGGAGCGCAGGCGGACCGGTGTTTCGGGGAACACCCGCTTCAGCTCGGAGCGGAGCGCAGCGTAGTCGTCCGCCGGCTGGCCCAGCGCGGCCCCATAGCCCCGCACCCGCACCTCGACGGCTGGCGCGTGGAAGACCCCATCCAGGGCCTTCGCGATCGCCGCCCGTAGATCCGGCGGGGGAGGCCCACCCCAGGTTCTGACCCCGATCTTTGCAGGCCCATCTCCATGGTAGAGGCCGGCCAGGTGCCCCTGTACGTCTTTGTTGCCGTTCAGGAGCGCCCACACCCGGGAGAGTGCGGTGCGGGCGGCTGGGGGGATGGTGACCCAGGTGATGTGGGTCGTGATGGGAAAAGCCCCATCCTCCAAGAACGGGCGCCAGCAGACACCAGCCACCTTGCCGCTAGCCCGGAGAACGGCGCGGGCGCGCTCAAGAGGTGGCTCGAGGTGGACTTCGGCCCGGCGTCCGCGATTGCCCACGTGCATGGGAGGGGGGGCAGTGATGTGGGGCGCCACAAGCGGGCGCAGGTGCGCCCACGTCTCTCTGCGCGCGTAGTTGAAGCGCTGCTTGGACCCAGGGGCGCCTGGGATCATGAGGGCAGGGTCAAGCACCGCCGTGACGCGAACCTCCGAGACTGCAGGGCCGGGGAGTGGCGCAGGGTTGATGTCCTGCAGGTCCTCCTCCATGTCGCCCTCCTCCGCATCCTCTTTTCTCGTCCATTGGACAATCAGAAGATGGCCCCGGGGCGACGGGTCATCGATGCCCTCCTCCGCGGTCTCCCAGGGAACCCGCTGGACATCCGCCTTGAGCTGGAGGGCCGTCCCCTGGATGGCCAGCGCCACCTTGCTGCACCCCAGAGCACGGAGCAGCCCCTCGATGTCGACAACGGAGGCGCGGGCAGATTGCACCAGGAGTAGCGCCCGTATCTCCTAGATAGGGCCATGCACCTCGAAGGCGGCAGCTGCCGCCTCGTGAGCCGCCCCGACCCCCATTTCCACTATGGCCACCCGGCGGATGGCTTCCTCGTTGCCCTCCACTTTCCAATCTCCCACAGGCTTGTCCGGCCTGATTTGCCGGACCTTGCGGGCAGACAGTGTGTCCCGCGCATCTCCCTTGTACGGCCGGCGCGGCCATACCACAGTGGACGACGGGGATAGCCGCACCAGGGCCTCCGCCGCGGGCTGTAGCCGGAGGGCACGCGGCCGGATGGGGGCTCCAGGCTGCTGGGCTGCTGCTGCAGCATAGGTGCCTGGCTTGGCTGCCTGCGGTGCTGGCCAGGCCACCAGCTGTGCCTGTGCCCGCTGCACTTCGCGGGCTGCCTGATCGCGGAGATAGCCCAGCGGGTGCTCCGCCTCTGGGTGGGGGGGCAGTCCCCCAGCGATGGGCCAGCACCTGCACTGCGGCCCATGGGCGAGCTTGTGGTGCTTCCTTGGGCCTTCCCCAACCGCCCTCCAGATGCACTCCTGCTGCTGTACACGTTGGCCAACACGCCCAGGCCTGCCAGCTATGCCCCAGGAGTACGCGCCCTAGGGGTTGCACACTTCTGTCACCGCTGCGCGCAGGGGCGCTGGCTTGTCCGCCGGGGCCGCAGCGTGCGCCGCCGGGGGGGGGGGGGGGGGCATGGGCAGGGGGTAGACCTGCGGCCTGCTGGGCCAGCTCCTTCTGCAGTCGCGCTGTCGGCCAGGGCCTTGTCCAGCATCCGTGTCAGCTCTGAGACCTGCCGCGCCAGCTTGGCGATCTCCGACTTGTCGGCCGTGGGCGTCTCATTGCGTCCCTCCACCTGATGTTTTGGTTTCTGGTGACTTTATTTACCCCACCCTAAGGGGCCATTTCATACTTTTCCTTTCAAGTTGTCATTCACAGGTGCAGTTAGGGAAGCATATTGGGGTATGCACCCCCCCCCCCCCGTGTCCAGCGAACACTGTGTCCAACGAACACATCCGTTCAGACGGTAAATTTTTGGGACCTAATTAATTAGATACCAAATTAGGCACCGGGGTTCAGGCTAAAGGTTTGGGGAAATCAAGGGCTGTTGTGGTGTGTCTTGCAGGGGTGAATATAATAGTGACGACATTACCAAGGTGCGGGTGGGGGGTGGGGGGGGGGGGCTGTTGAGCCAGGAGGCAGTGATGACGGAATGACAATTACGATTTGCTCCTTTTACAGCTTTACAAGCACAGATGATTCGGAATTGCAAGCCATTTTGGCAAAATGTGTCAAGAAATGATTGCACTGTATGGACTGTCTTCATGGGATACACCAACCCCTGTGCAATGTATTGTCTTGTGTTCAGTGTTGGTGGATTGGCCCAGTAGTACAATGGTATATGCGTAGGCAATGGATTCATTTGTCCTGCTCAGGCACTGTTTTTGGCCATTAGTCCTCTTATAAAACTGCTGGCAAAACTGCTAGTTCAGTCAAACGGGTAAATCGTAATCGTAGTCGGCACCCCCCCCCCCCCCCCCACTATATCCACCCCTGGTGTCTTGTAGTAATGGTGGGCAAATTTGTAAAGCAGGTTGTTAGGGAATGGTGTCCCTCAACTACAGGTCTCCTATTGCCCACCATAACTAATTCTCTGCTTGCACCTCGCCGGGAGGTGCTATACCAGCGGTACCACATTGGTGAGCTGTCCGTCCCAAAAGTACTCGAGCCGGATCCGGCAGCCACTCCTGCCTGTGCCAAGAACAAAAAGGGCCCCAAGCCCGGGGAGCATGTTCAACTAGGGGATCTCCCCTCAAAAGTGCTAACTGTGCATTGAATGGGCCCCTTGTGCCTAGGGATGTGTTACTACCATTTCACGATATTGTCGCGCGCACCGAACGGTGTGTCCGACGAACACTCCTGTTCAGACCGTTTTATGTTCAGGACAAAATTGTTCGTTGGACAATGGGGGGGGGGGGGTAAATGGATGACCAGTTACATACTCTTTGAAATTCTTTTATCTGCTGTGATGTTTTGATCATGGCTTCGGTCCGGTTACATACTGCCACCACATTTTTGGGTGCCCGATTTTCTTCTCTTTGATGGAGGATATTGAGCTCAATATGGCCACAGTATTTAAATCTCTGGCAAAACAAGCGTGCAATTTTCGTGATTCACCTACAAGTGATTTTCAGCCTCCTATCAAAACAGTTTCTTGGCCAGGCTGGGAAACAATGGCTAAAGAAAGCTGCTATCTGCGGCTTTTTCATAACATAGGCGGAATGGAACACTTTTGCTGTTTCCCTGCTAAGGAGCCCCCGGCCTCTTGTACAGATCCCATGCAATTTTACTTCATTCTCCTGGCGTACCTGCTCGTCGGCACCCCAAGTGCCGCAGGCCAAAGAGGGCCATGGGCCACTCACGGCAAGTCACTGCGAGCCATCGCACACTCCCCAACCCAAGATCTATTGGCTACAGCGGGGACCGACAGCACCATCGCTCTGTGGAACACAGTCACTGCCACCCTAACGGCCTCGTTATTGGTCCGAAATACAATACGAGCCCTGGCGTTTAGCCCCTACGGCACAATCCTCGCCTCCGCAGCGCGTTTAGCGCCTCGTATCGGGCTAGCCACCATCATCTTTTGGGACGTGGACACTGCCACAGAGATTGGGAGAATGCAGCAACACACGGATCAGATCTCTGACATCAACTTCTCCCCCGACGGGCTGATGTTGGCGTCTTCTGCAGGCGACATGACCATTCGGCTATTCTGCGTCCCCACAGGAGCCCTTGTCCTGACCATCAGTTGGAATGAGTCAATGGTCCCCTGATGGAACGACGCTCATTTCCGGGGATGACGTGGGCTTCTTGCAGGCCTGGTCCGCTGCCGACGGGACCTTGCAGTACAACGTGTCCGCGCACGTCGGCTTCATCGCCGCGGTGGACGTCTCGCGAGATGGGGTGATTACGTCGATGGGCTCCGACGGTGACGTGAAAACGTGGGCCGTGAGCGATGGGAGTGCTCTGTCCAGCGCAACCACCGGCCAGAGTCAGTTGCTGAGTGGGAGGATCCCTCTCCCCGGGCACCGGGTCGCTGTTGGAGGGGACCCACGGGTGGACGTGTACGACATCGACTCCATGACTTTGCTCACGTCGTTGGCAGAGCCCAGCCTGGCGACCGTGCGTGGTGTGGCTTGGAATGCAGCGGCCACGCAGGTCTTCGCAGGGGATACAAGCAGGAACATTTGGCTCTGGGACAACGAGACCAGAACCGCCAGCATGACCCCCAGCTCGACCCCGAGCCCCAGCCCGACCGCTAGCAGGACCAGAACCCGGAGCCCCACCCAGAGCCCCACCAGCACCTCCAGCTCAACGAGCACGAGCACCCCCAGCTCAACGAGCACCCTGAGCTCAACGAGCACCCCCAGCTCAACGAGCACCCGAGACCCTATTGTCAATGAAGCCCTAGTCCAAATTGCAACCTCCAGTGGCGCCCTCACTCTCTCGGGGACCAGCACGTACACCTCCTTTGGCGCCATCACTGTGGTGACCACAACTACGTACACTGCCACCGCCGTCATACAGATTTCAGGGGGCACCCATACGTTCACAGGGTCGGGTAGCATGGACCTCCAGGAAGGGGCAACAATGCAGGTCGATGGTGTCACGGAGTTCGCCATCCCTATTGTGATGACTGGGGCGGTCGTTACTGTCACAGCTAAGCTGACATTCTCTGCACAAGTCACTGTTAGTGGCGGCACCATGACGGTATCTGCCGCTGCAACCGTCACGTACAGTCCTGCCACCCCTGTCCTGAGTAACACGGTGCTCTCGGGGGGCGGCGCCAGCATCTTTTCCCGGCCCAGTACCGGCCTTATGCTGCTCACCGGTGTTCAGTGGGCCCTTTCCCACACGATCCTACAGACTGGCATCGCCCGGCGTACGGACCTAGGCACCATTGTCACTCAGTCCCTGTGTGGGGCACAACATGGGGACTTGAGCGTGGGCTCTGGCACAGCCCTCCTTGCGTACTTGAACTGCACCGCGGCTACCACACCACAATATTCCTCGACAATCGGCACCGTGACCTTTGCCTCGGGGAGTTACCTAATCCTTGAGCAAGTGAACAGCGCCTCTCTCCCTCTGTACATGGCGGGTGTATCTGCCGCCTCGGGAGTGCAGTTGGAGGTCATCAGTGAGACCACCGCTGTGCCTTTTTCGGTGGCCATCGTCACGTACGTCCATTCCGACACTTGCCCTTTCGCCTTTTCAAACACGACCTTCGAGAACTGCCCTGACGGCGCCACCTGCACTGTAACAGGTGTAGTTGACAGCAGTGACTCCACCCTGTGCACCCTGGTGTCCTCCCAGGCACTGGACTCTGACAACGGGCTCGTCTATCTAGCGTTCCTATCGCTGTTGGTGCTCCCCTTGGCTGGGCTTGCATGGTTTGGGTGGCGTCGTAACAGCATGCAAGCTGCCACCTTCGCTGACGCTAACGCTAACGAGGAGATCGATTATCCTGTTATCACTATGCTGTCTGTTGATGGCAATGAGGTTTCTCCATACGGAGATGTTGTGCCTACCCCCTGCTTACCCTTTGATTCGGCCACAGGTATGGAGGTGGCTGGGTATGAAGGTTACGTGGCTCAGTATGAAGGTGAAGGGGTGCTGTCTGTTGTTGGCAATGAGGTTTCTCCATACGGAGATGTCGGTATGGAGTTCGCTGGGTATGAAGGTCACGTGGAGTATGAAGGAAAAGGAGGTTATGTGGCTGAATATTAAGGTTATGAAGGCGCCACAGAGGTTAGGCCAGTGATGCCTTCTGGTCATGAAGGTGCAAATGGGTGCCATAGGAAATTGCTTTGCACTAATGTATAGTTAATCCTTCGAGGCATTGCTGTTGCCTGCATGTTCCAGCAGCACACTGGGATGCTTACCGCGTTTTACTTCCTGCTATATTTCTTGGTATTGGATTGTGCCCCAGCAAGTGCCAGTCGCCTACCCAACAAACAACCCGTCCAACAAAATCGTTTACAGAGAGAGAATCTGTGCAATCCCCCTACCCCCCACCCCCACTACTTCCTGGTGTCTCAGTGTCCTCACACTAAGAGACTCACGGCAAAAGAAAGTCACTTACATTTCGCTTTTTTGTGTTGTGGACTGACATTGTTCAGTGCATGGCATGTTTGTAACTCGAATGTTTTTTTGCAGTGAGCCACCATTTAGTTGTAACTGAGTATGCAGGTCAGCCACAGTGTATCTCGACCACTGCATGTGTGTTGGCAACAACTGTCTTTCTGTTCAAGATCTCGGTCCAGAGTGCCCCATGTGCAGTGTTACTTGAGATGCTGCGGAGTGATTAAGGCGGTGATCATGATTGTGGCTGTTCACCAGAGTAATGGTGCTTATTCAAACCCCTATTTCTGCGAATAAATAAAAGTCTCATCCACTGTGGTACCCTCTGTCTGTGTTGTACGTCAGGGTGCACGCCGACCCCCACGTGTATTTCCGGGTAGATTTGCTGCATATGCAGGGTATGTAAAAGCTATCCATTAAACAATGGCTGCTTTTGTGTGTGTGGAATCAGGAGGAAGAGCCTCCATTATTCTCACGTATTCCTCACCATATGTCAGACCGGCTACCACAGTTCCTTGTGGGGTGGTTGTGGAATTGGACAGCTCTGAACTCTGGTTTTGAGCGCTTTCTCGAGCACCATACAATGACCAGACAGAACCAGCTCATTGAGGTCTGAACCAGAAAATAAATCAGGAGAAAGAGCCTCCGTTATATGGTCTGCACAATCATGCTTAATGTCTCCTTTGATTTGTTGCTTTGCTCGTTTCCCCGCATTTTTTATTGGGGTGGGATTAGTGCTTCTGCAAAATCCTGGGTGTCTCACAATCACTGTACAATGCCTCGCACCTTCTGATAAGACCCGTCATTAGCCTTCTGCAAGGGCGCGTATACTGCCAAAAGTTAGCCATGGTTTGTGTGGCCCTTTGAATGCAGGGGCAGCTGCCCCTGCATTCTTGAGCTCTGTTAGGTCAGCCTATTGGTCTGTCGTAGCTGGTGGGAAACGGGGCAGCGTCAGTCTCAGCAATGGAAGGCAGCTTGAAGTGCATTGGGAATTGCCCTTTGCTTGGGTCTTGTCATGTCCCCAATAGAATAAGTCAGAGTAATGGAGGAAGTGACAGTGATATATGCAGGATGCCCAAGACGTGCTTCAAAAGCTAGCCTACACCATTCCTCTTATTATTGACAACGGAATAGTGCTGCCTGGTTGTTCCAGATCAATGCATCGCGGGGATAATACCCCCCTAACCCCTTCGCGGGGTCTCCCCAAAACAGAACCATCTGCGGATAAACATTTCAGACAACACCACATTGAAAGCGGAACTACAGTCCAGACTCAGCAGTTAGAAACACGTATAGTAAGAATATAGTAAGAAGGGAAGCCTAAAGAATCAAAAGGCTACCCCATTGCAGCACTTTTGAGCAATAGATGCATTGAGAAGGGTCAATCAACAAATGGTAAGAAGCAAGGCCTCTGAGTAATTTCAGAGTTTTTTACTACTGAGTCCGCGCTGTACAAAAACACAAAAGTTGTGCAAAATGTTCTTTGTCAACGAAGTCCTGATCCCGAGTTTTGGGGCTTTTCCAGTATGTCGTGTTTTTTTTTTATTCGAGAGTATATCATGCTAGAAGAAACATTGCGTGCTACAAAGAATAGGGGCAGATTTTGTTTTCTGGTTGTATTCTTTTTAGCGTAATATCATGTTTAACAAGGCGTACTGCGATTATGCTACACAATTTTTTTAAAGAGACTCCACTACACAACAAATGCCCCATATGATGTGCCATTATTCATTTGTGTACCATCACCTGTGCACGGGGGGAGGGGGTTAGAGAGGGACACATTCAGTGTGGACAAATTTGGAAGCCCAATTTCATACCAAAGATTTTTTTTCAATTTTAAGGATAACGGTTAGAGACATGTATCGTTTTGTTGTGCCAAAGGCCGTTGTTGAGGCCTTAGATTTGCAACAACGTTTGCAACAAGCAGCGCAATAGTACCACCCATCGACACACAAAGGGAAGAACAGAGGTTCACACAAGAACAAACCACGGGCTGCCTAGTTTTCTGAAAAGCGTGCGGGATGCGCACAAGAATCTTCTCGTGATGGATTTGGTGCGGTTAGATTGCGGTACGGTAAAACACATCCACTACAGGGCAGGCAACAATTTCATTCGCTTTCAATTTAGGCACCTTGCCATTTTTTCTTGTTTCAGCACCAAAACTTCAGACCAAGTAGGCCTCAAACTGCCAGTTTTGTCACCAAAACTTCATACTACGTGTCTTTTTTGAAAGGACATCAAAGTGCTCTTAGCTGAGTTTCCAACAAAAAAATATTACTAAATACTTTGAAAATTACCAAAACTTTTCAAAATTTTTCTCCTTTTTTGGAAAACGTTCTCTATTCGCAATGCTTCCTTCTTCTTTGCCAAAATGTTCTGAACTGCACTTCTCTTGGCATTACAATGCAACACCTTTTTTTTTAAAGTGCAAACACGTTTTTTACCTGTTTTTTTTTGTAAAATGCAAACATGTTTTTTTTACCTATGCTTTTATTTTATGATTGTGTTTCTTTTCATTTGCCCCCGCACCTTTTGGTATCTTCTTTGTCTTAATTGTTTCTTTTCATTTGCCCCTGCAGTCAAAAACAATGGTACGTTTGCCTGTGAACCCTTGCACATTTGCACAGAGAGTAACTGCAGTATTCTTTTTGTATTGCACGGCGAATTGTAATCGGTATGAACGAAAAAACAGACGTCCTGCCAGGGCTCAAACCACGCAATGCAGCCTGAGTCCTTCCCCTGCCCTTCAAATTGGTTGCAGACCATCAAAACGCTACACTGAGTGCACTAAGTGTCCCAATGTCCTACCACTTGGCAAAACCTCCAGGTGCGCTGGGCTGATTGCTGAGGTGCCACAGCCGGCTGAGTGCTGAAGTGCCACAACGTCACAAAAAAACAGGTCAAATGGTGAAGACCACAAGGCCAAAAAAAGGAAGCAGGGAAACAAATAAGCCAGCTTGCATGAGCGCAAAAAACCAGCTGGCACAAACATACAAACACAATAAGCAAAATTAATTAAAAAAGTAGGTGGCTTATGACTCGGAGTAGCTGACGTCGACGTACGCAGAAAGCTCTGTGAAGGGATCACTACTGTTGGAGTCATCGGAATTCTGCAGGGGGGCGTTGCGCTGGGCATCCCTCACCTAACGATCAGCTGCTTGTCTTGCACGCCTCTCGCTCCTTGATGGCAAAGTAGCTAGACAGGCCCTTTGCGGTGCTGCGGGGACTGCAAGAGCTGCAAGGGCTTCAAGTGCTGCAGGGGCCTCTGTTTCTGGTTCATGATCACTTGCTTTATTGGCTGCTTCAATGACATCTTGATTGAAGAGAATGGCAGAAGCATCATCTTCAGGGAGTCCAAGCAGTATCACACGGGGCGGTTTAGGCATGGCATCCACTGAGTTGGCGATGGGGACCCGTCGGAGTACCATTTCCCATGATGTCACTATTTGCTGCGCTGTTCTTGGTTCCTTGCACCATGCGCTGGCCTACGGGACGAGCAGGCTTTTCATTGTTCTCTCCGACATGTTGAGTGGTCATGTGCTAGGAATCTTTTTGTTGTGGATTCTCATGCCGTGTTTGACCATCCTATCGCGCAGCGACAACTTGACGAATCTTCTCATTGAAGGATTCATCAGCTGGTTTGGCGGATTTGAGATGTGCGATCGTCTCTTTCTTCCAAAAAGAATGTACTGCTCAGGGTGGTTCTCGTATTGATGCAGATGCCCTTTGATGACAGTGAGGGCTTCTTGACTGTGGGAGGCAACCCAGTCGATGATGATGATCATTGACGAGTCTTCTAGTAGAGCATGTTGTTTACGGATGCGGTGTGCCTTCTCAGCCTACTTCCTCATTAGACGCTCAAAAGTTGCTCCAGTCCGGACCTTTTTTTCACTGTGGTCTTCGTGCACTGCATCATGCAGTAGGCAAGCTAGTGGAATGTCGGCATGCAACCGCGTTGTCTTCCCTCTCGTAAAGGGCTGCATGCAAACGACCTTACCACTTCAGCTGACACAGGATGTTGCTGTTAACTACCTCTTGTTTTTTGTTTTTTTTTTAGGCATGGCGGTCTCCCGCCCAAAACACACAATCATTGCGCATCTGCGAGGTTCCTCGAAGGACTGCTGCAGTATTTACAATTTCAAAAAACAGAGCAAATCTGGGGTTAACTACCTCTTGTTGTTGCTCGTTTTGAGGCAGACTTGCTTGGACTGGTCTGCCACTGAAGCGGTACCCAGAACCTATGGCCCATGGCCCGGAGGCCTGTGAGCCGTCACACCCGTTATGGCCCATGGCCTAGAGGCCTGCGAGCCGTCACACCCGTGCGGAAGCCGTTGACACCGGCTATCCCTGTTCTCTAACCCGTGAAATCTGGAATCCGATTTCTAACCAATAAATCGATGTAGAATTACCGTGATTTTATTGTCTCGATCGATTTTCGGGCACAAATCGGTGAAATACCCGATTTCTACCGCGATTTCTAATTGTCGTGAAATCGCCGCCTGATGTCGCCTGTTCTCGCGCCTTCGTCGCTTCTCCGTGGCGAGTTTTGTGATTGACTTTTCTCGAGTACCTGTGAGGTTCTAAGAGAACTTAAGGGCTGAATCTAGAGGGTATTTTATGTACTTTCATCTGGTGTGTTCACCAGAATTTTTCGCCGTTGCGTTTTCGAGAAAATCAGCGCGCAAGGCTTTCCGTCGATCGTGCGAACTCATGCTTCTCAAGGACCAAGAGTTCGCACGGAACCCTACGTCTCCCCCCTATGTCTTTCATCCATGCCCCTTTCATGCGGGCACATCATCTTGCTTAGGGAAGCGGGCAATGGCGGTGTTTTAGGCAGCCTATGGGTCTCGCAAACCCAAGTCGTTTGCGTGCGCAAACGCTAACTTTGTGGCCTTGTGAGCATGAACGTAAAGGACCGAACTCAATGCTCACAAGACCAAAAGCCCGAGGCCATTTTCGTTTTACGAGCCAACTCAACGATGGCTCCACGCAATTCAATGCGTACCAAAACTCTATTTTCAAAAGAGGGCAAGTTTTGGTCGAAAATTAGGCCAAAATGGCCAAACCCCCGAGGCTCGTACTCGAAGCCTATGGGGAGTTGAGCCTCGAACCAAGGCAATATGTAAAGTAGAGACCACGAAGGACATCGTGGATGGCTTGGTTGATTTTACAACCTTGTCTTCTATTTTATATAATTTCGCCTTGTGAGCACGCGTGCCACATTGCCTCTTTGCACACGCGCTCATATGCAAGCACTAATGACACGAGTGGGCGGAGACAATCTAACCATAGGGTGCATATTTGAAAGCACCTACTATGGGCCTACTCCAAAAGTGTTTACTCATATTTTTGCTCCTCAAGGTCCCAAGGATATGTTCATGCCAATATCGCCGATATATGCACTTTTTCCCATAAATAGTGTGCTTCAAGGATTGAGGTGTTAAAAATGCTTTCATTGTGCTTTGAACCTCAACCCTTGTTGCGAAAGGGAAGCAAAGCTTCGGTTCACATCCATGCAAAAGCCCGAGGCTCCTTTCTCTTGCGATACGGAGATACGATATTTGGAGGGACCGCTCTTGGGTGAATTTTGGCCGTTTTGCCCAAAATGGCCACAAACTCCTTCTCCCCCTGATTTCACCCCCGAGGTTGCGTGCGCCACTTGACCAAGGGTAAGGGCAATTCGGAGAGGGCACATAAGCCCACATTGAATGGGGTGTTTCCCCATGTGGCCTCTCCTCTTGATGGGAGAGTTGTGAGTCACCCAATTTGGGGTATGTTGCCATTCTGCCCCATACGTGTGTCACTTTCCCTCCAATGGGAAAAATAGCTAGAGGCGACCATGAGGGATGGCAAGTGGCATATATTGGGACCTAAGTCCCATGTGTCTGTCGCATCTTTGGTTGAAAGGATCCTCGCCGTGGCCATGGAGATATGGAATCATGAGTGCGGGCCGTTTTGGCCAAATTTCGCTGTTTTTGCCATTGTATGCCATATTGGAATTACCATATCTCCATGGGGCACGGGATCTAGCCAGGAAGGAAGGGCGCATATTGTAGCATATGACCAAGGGTTGAACGCCCTTGAGTTTCGTATTTGCTCCTCCGGCTCATCCGGAGTTATTCAACTTTTGGTGCGATCCACGATCCCCACCTTTGCACCGCATGTTGCTTTCTGCCCCGTCCGTGTGGTCATCCCCTCGGTGAACAGTAAGCAGCCGGCGTGACAGCAAGCGATAACCCAGGGCATGGGACCAAAGGGGATATCAAGGGTTGTGAATCAAGGCTTGGCGCGTCAATATCGCCAAGATTTCCAACCCTGGACGGTCGCCCGAGACGGCCAATTTTGCCATTTTGGCAATCATGACCCCACGTGACGAACCCGTGGTGCCCCGTTGCCGGGACCTCAGAGGGAACCAGGTTGGGTGAGGGCTCCAGGGAGTTCGTACTCGAAGGGCATAGGGTCAGTTGCCTCGTCCCTACCTCTGGCGGGTCCGGACGAGGGGTCAATTTTGGAGATTTTGGAGCTAATATCAGTTTGGGCTGAAACAGCCCATTTTCAGCTACCAACTCCTGAGGGATAATGGCGGGGCCATATCTCTGGCTCAGAGAGGAGTTGGGACCTGCCGTTAAGGGAGCATAGGGAGCCACTGTCGGTTGGCCTTGAAGCCCTTTGGTTCCCAGGAACTCGCCTGTGGCTGGGCGGGACACCCCCCCTATTGGCAGGGTTTCAGGGTCCGGACTGAGCAGGGCATGGGTTGTGTTTGAGCCCCCGCCCCCACCAGCCACTGAAAGGGTCGGACCTGGGATTGGGATACGAGTTAGGACTGAGTGTCTATTGTCCTGTGATGCCCTTACCCCAGGCCAGTCTTAACCCCATGTGTACATATCCTGATGTGTTGCTGTACATACTTTCGTTCCCTCATTTCAGAGTGGCAAGGATTCTGAAACGCTTTGTCACATGACACGAGCGTATTGATGCCCTTGTGAGCGTAGTGCTTTGCCTGCCTGCTCACCTTTGCGTGTCACCGCAGCGTCCCGTGGCCGGCCCCCCACGGGAACGCGTCAAAAGCGTTTCACCGCCGCGGGGTTACCCAGCCCTCGCGTGCCACTCGGGGCCACCAACCCCGAGCAGCGCGGCGCAGCTCGCAGCTCGCAGCGCAGCGCAGCGGCTCGCAGCGCCACCCAGCGACAGCGCCGAGTTCGTCACGGAGCCCGCAGCGCCGTCCAGAGCATCGCCCTGACCGCGCAGCGACCGTGAAAGAGGTGCACAGACCAGGACTCCTGCATCAGCGAGTCCCATCGGCCGACCAGCAAGGCCGCGTCAACCACCTCCACAACCACCGGCTGACCAGCACCAGCCGCACTCCCAATCCAGTGCTGCAGCACCCGCCTCAACAACCACCACCAGTTCGTTGAGTGGAACGAGTGCACACCGAGGACCTCAAGACCAAGTACGCCCCCCGCTGCCATGGTAAACTGGCAAGAAGCGGGTAGGACGTGGCCGCGGCCCCACCCCCATGCAGCTCACCTACTGCGTGGGTTGGTTTGGGACCAGCACTACCGCCACAGCCACCCCCAGTGCGAAGGCGGCATGCCCGGGAGCTTCGAGCTCCGCACGGACATCGCCCCCGACCGCCTGCAGGCCGTGGAGGACTGGCTGCGGGCGGAAGGGTTCGCCTTCCGCTTCCAGCAGAGGCGCTGGAGGACGTGGACCCGGCCGGACAGGCCCGGCGAAGGCCTGCGTCCCGACGGGATTGAGGAGGACGAGATGCCCAACGAGTACCCGTCGGGCGCCTCGATCAACGTCTCCATGTGGGACATGATCGAGAAGAACTTCCCGGAACCGGGGAGCGAGCGCAGGCTGCAGGGCAGCAGCAGCGCGTCTCCGGGGAAGGAGAAGCGGTCCGCCGGGGACAGGAAGCGGGACCGGAAGTGGCGGGAGTACCAGGAGTCCCTGGCCGCCGAAGCCGCCCAAGGCGCCAAGGGCGGAACCCCAGCCCCCAGTCCCCAACGGGCCAATGGTGGTCATCACCCCGGCCACGCCACCCTCGGCGACTTCATCCAAGTCGCCAAGCAGACCAAGGCCAAGCCCCGTCCGCTGCTCCTGAGGCCCCAGCAGGCCCCAGCAGGCCCCAGCAGCGACGTGGAGTCGGCCCACCGCGGGAGGATGCCGGCCGACCAGGCCAGCTCCAGCAGCAGCGTCGCTCCCGACAGGGACGTGGCGCGCGCCTGTGAGCGCGCCTGTGGGGTGCCCTGCAACCTTCGGGTTGCCCGGCAACGGGCCAGGCAGCACAGCGCTGCCGTGGAGGGCGCCGTCGGCATCGCCCAGGAGGAGGCTGCGGAGTGGGCGCATGGCATGGCCATCCACGCCCAGACCGTGGCGGCCATTGCGGCCGGACTCACGGCCGTAGCCGCCCATGGGGCAGCGACTGCCCAGGTCAACGGTGAGTTGGCGGCAGCCGACGAGGAAGCCCGCCTGACGCAAGAGGCCATTGCCTGCAAGGAGGCCGAGCTGAGGGCGCTGGAAGAGGCGCTTGCCCAAGAGAGGGCAAAGAAGGAGGCGGAGGAAAGGGCCCACGCCGAAGCAACGGCTAAGGCCCAGGCGGACGCCGCCAAGAAGGACGCCATCGAGGCCGCGCGACGGAAGGTCGCTGAGGACAGGGCCAAGACGGAGGCGGAGCTGGCGGCGTTGGAAGCGGAGAAGGCGCGGCTGCAGCAGACCCGGGAAGCCGAGGCGGCTCGTGCCCGGGAGGAGGCCGAAAGGGGAGCTGCCGCAGCCACCGCCGCCGCAATGGAGGAGGCAGAGGCCAAACTCCGCCGCGAGACTCCCCCGGGAGGATCACGAGTGGAGACCCTTCGAAAGCTGTTCGAAGGGGACGCCTCCTCCAAGATGACGCTGGACGAGGCCGACACGGGCAGCAGTGGGAGCAGTGGCCCCACCGCTCATCGACGGAGGAAGGTCAAGGGGAAGACCCCCGAGAGGCCACGGAGGCCAGCGGGCGGACACCCCCACGACAGTGACCCCTTCTTCACCGCCAGCGACGGTCCAGCGACAGGGGATGAACGAGGCCGCCGACATCGCCAAGTGGTGGCTTGGACGGGCGGAGGAGGCGGAGACGTCCCCATGGAGCCGGAAGGTGAGGATGAGGATCTCCCTCCTCCCTACCGGAGCTCGGAGTCTTCCGAGACCGAGACGCCCAGGTGGGGCGACATGGACGAGGATGACGACATGGACTTCAGCATCACGAGGAAGCGCCCATCCTCGGACCCACCGAGGCGACCCGGCGGAGACCCACCGGGACCCCCTGGCGGAGGACCATCAGGACCCCCTGGAGGACGCCCACCAAGTGGACCCCCTGGAGGCGGACCACCGGGCGGGGGAGGACCCCCTTGACCGGGCGGACCCGGCGGAGGCCCTCCTGGAGGACCCCCTGGGTACCCCGACGACCCACCAGGGAACGGCGCCCCGGATACCACCTGGCGGTGGATTGTCTACCTCCGCAGGAGGGTCCAGTTCCTCGAGCGCGAGGTAGACACGGGCAAGGGCGAGATGACTCGCATCTCCGAGGTCGCCGCGCGCGCGCAGAGAGAGCTGGACATCGCCAGGGCCGAGACCAGGCAGCTGAACACGGTCATCAGCGGCCTGCAGCAGAGGCTGGACGCGCTGGAGGCCCGTGGGAGCGTCGGCAGCGACCACCCGGCCCTGGAGTCTGGCTCGTCGGACGACGGCTGGGGAGACGGACCAGGTCCAGGCAGACCCCACGCCCCCGGCGGAGCCCCCAGGAGTCGCCTCGGCGCCAGTGCCCCCTCTCTCACCGCCCCCTCTCACCACAGCGCGGGCCGCCGCAACGAGCGCGTGCCGCCCGGCAGTGGCAGCGAGGATTGGCGTGATGAGAGGCTCAGCGCGGAGCACCGCAACCGCCGTGCTCCACCGCGGACACCGGTACGCCCCCGGCGCCCCGCACCAGCCCCGGAGCCAATCCCAATGGCTGGTGGACGTTATGGTGGACTCAGGGATGAGGTCCCCAGAGGAGACGTGGAGTGGGATGTCGGCGAAGGTGAGGACCTGGACCTGGACCTGGAGGAGTTCGACATCAGCCCGCCGCGTGGTGTACGACGGGAGGCCGCTGAACGCAGCCGCCGGCGCCGTGATGAGGAGGTGCGGCAGTCACACGCGCGCACTTCAGATTGTCGCATAGTGCTGCGCATTACGTAATGTAGATAAATGAAAGACGCTCAGATATTGTGTGTTTGTATGTTACAATTATCGAGATATCATGATTGTTGTATTATCATGTTATTCAGGGACTATGAAAGGTCTTAGGACAAAATCAGAACTGCGTCCCTGATTTGAAGGATTGGTGTTGTGCTCTGGCCTGCTACAATTTTGTCCTAACTGGGAAAATTTTCGGACATCGTTGAGATTGAGGTTGCGAAGAATTGTGGCCGCTGTGGAGAAGTTTAAAGCAGCAGAGCAGGACGCAGAGATCTGCATTTACGTCCGAAGTTCGGGAACAAATTTTTTCCCCCTTTCACCGCATATATGCACAGGGCAGTGCTACAACCCGCCGAAGAGGACAAGTTGAGGGTTAACGTTACCGAAGCAGCGGACGCGGCAGATTGCTCGACGGTGAACACCAGCGAAAGCTTCGCAACGTGCTGCGGGAGTTGGGGACCGAAGAGTCTTGGTATGCAACTTCCGTTCGTGAACGTGAATATCATGAAGGGGCCTTCCTGAGGATGTGTCAGGCTGTAGCGCTAGGCGACGCGTATGATCCAGCGCTGGATTTGGGTTTGCCGCCAGTGTTGGGTGGGCCAAGAACGTCAAGGCCCTGGGAAGAAAAGAGCTGCAGCGTTCGAGGACTTCGTGTGTTACGAGCGCTGGGTTGCGCTCAGAAAGCAGCGCTGACGAACGACGCTGGGTGCAGCGCTGACGAGCGTCAGCATCAGCACGAAGATGACAACAAAAACCCGGCGGCGTCCACGAGAGAGTGCCCAAGTCGTCCCGAGGGTTTGGAGTTTGCGCAAACGCAGGCCGGCGCGCACGAAGCGACGCCGCTGAGGTCCACGAGTGGCGCCACGGAAGAGAGGCCAACGCGAGAGTCCACGAGTGCCAGTGGGACAACACAACCGCAAACACGAGGACTTCGAATCCGAGGACGACGACGAAAGGAAAAGGCGTCGACTTGAAGGTGATATAACAAAATTTTCTAAAGGTTCTCTGTTGAATTTCTGGCATATATGCACGGGAGTGCGCTCCTAGCGTTCGAGTGCTTGCGCTCACGCGTGTGTATGCACATCCACGGTGTTTGAGTGCGTGCGCTCTGCTGTGTGTGTGTGTACCAGTGTATTGAGGATCTTGGAAGTGGAGTTGTGACTGATCCATTAGATCAGGTGCGTGGGTCTCACTGAAACAGTAGTGAACGGCACACACAGCGCAAGGGTTGCGTCAGGGTGTGTGTTTGTGTTCTGCATGGCAATATGCCAGTACGGGTTTGCAGCACACCAGCACTGCATTATGTAATGTATCGGTGACCAAATAAAGAGGGTGGGCCACCCGAAGAATGGGCAGGGCCCTAATAAAGGTTACACCAGCTTGCTTCCTCCTCCTTGCCTATTTTTCAGGTTCATCCAAGAATCACAAGAGTTCAACAAGTCAACAAAGTCAAAATGACGTTGCCATGGTATGCCACCATTTTCTTTGGGTTCCACGCCTTTTTGCATTTGAGGCCAACCATTGTGACTTCTGCTCAGGAGTCCAATCAGCATCAATAAAGACAAATGAAGGATCCAGAGAACGAATCTCAGAAGTAATCTAACTCATATATGACTTCAGTGAATGGGCTTTGTATATTAGCATTAATGTCTGTTTGTTTGAAGACATTGCGTTGTGATGCACAGAGATTTGCATTTGTATGTGCAAGCACTTGCCTGGAGCCCCACTGAATTTTGTAAAATAGACTTCTGAGATTTTTCAGCATCGGATCCCCATCACCAAAGACACCCATTACAAGAAAACAGTGGAACTGGTGGTATACAAACATGCAACATGAAAAAAAAAACAATTTCATGAAAAGACAATATCAGTTTTGTTTTGGGTATCAAAGCTTTTGGGTGTGACTGCCACTCTTTTATATAACAAACAAATTGTGGCTCAGCCCAATGGTACAAGGGTATCATTGAGCTTGGGAGGGGAGTGCGGCAGTCACACGCGCGCACTTCAGATTGTCGCATAGTGCTGCGCATTACGTAATGTAGATAAATGAAAGACGCTCAGATATTGTGTGTTTGTATGTTACAATTATCGAGATATCATGATTGTTGTATTATCATGTTATTCAGGGACTATGAAAGGTCTTAGGACAAAATCAGAACTGCGTCCCTGATTTGAAGGATTGGTGTTGTGCTCTGGCCTGCTACAGGAGGCATACATGGAAGGGGTACGGCGTGAACATCTAGGTTCAGCGTACATGGAGGAACCGCGGTGTAGCCACAGGGATTCCGTGGAGGAGATGGACGTGGCGGCCGTGGGAGTCCGTGGGCGAGGCCGATGGGAACCTCGGTCGACCTCGCGGCCGGCGTTCATGGTCTCTAAGGCCGCGGATGCCGCCGTGTGGGAAGACTTGAAGGACATCAAGCCCCCCATGTACGACGGCAACCCCCTCAACCTCGACCGCTTCTTGGAGAAGCTGGACGATTGGGGGCTGACCGTCACTGAAGACCTGCCTCCCGCGGATGCGGAGAGATATGTCTTCAGACGGTTCAGGTACCGCCTGCCGGAAGTGCTCGGAGAGCTATACTTCGTGGCAACCAAGGAGGGGAAAATCAAGACCCTCAAGGAAGCCAAGAAGTGGCTCAACGAGCAGGAGCGGGTGGACGCTCCGCAGGTGGCTGCCAAGCGGTGGAAGTCCATCAAGCTTGAGCATGATGGACGGGAGATCCGCCTACGGGACTGGCGTGACTTCCGAGGGAAATACACCCTCTTCCGCCGCAATGTGGAGGATTGGAACGAGGGTGACGAGCAGGCTCGCCTGCTCTCCATGCTGCCGGAAGCATGGATCAAGAGGGTCACCAAGGAGGAATCCAAGAGGGCCAAGTCCAACCACACGGTCAAGATGATGCTCCCCAAAGAGTATCATACGAGCGTGGTGGCTTGGACGAGGAAGAATGTTGCCCGGGATGTCAAACGGCACTCCCTGCGGAACGCTCTCCTCATCACCGTCTCGGGCGATCGCGAGAAGACCGCGATGTGGCGCCTTGACGAGTGTGAGTTGAGCGGCCAGACCATCCGTCTGCAGGCCATCCCGGCGCGGATGAGCTGCGACGAGATCCTGGAGTGGGTTGGCGAGGAAGTACTCAAGGAGTACCGAAACCTCCACCACACCCGCGGGTTGAGGCCCGGCGACCGCGACGTCAACTACGTTGGCGAGGGACCTGGCGGGGAAGCTGCCATGGACCCAGCGGGAGCCGACGGCGATGAGACTCTCGTCGACGATGACGACGACGATGAGCCCGCCGAGGTGGCCGTTTGTGCCTTCGTGGCCAAAGACCTGAGCGCGGGGAGCAAACCGGGAAACTGGAAGCCCCTGCAGCAGGGTTGGAGGAAGCAGGAGAAGAGGGACCCTCGCCGCATTGGCGACCCTCCGCTGTCCTTTGGGGAGTTCATACGAGCTCACCCTCAGGGCTGTTTCGTGTGTTATGGGAGGAAGAAAGGCTTCAACCATGACCACCGAACATGCCCCGTCCACAAGGCTGACACGGAGGCTTACAAGAAGGTGCACGGGTCGAAGAAGCGTGCGCCCGCGGGTATCCAGGAAGCCAAAGTGGAGGTCGACAAGGACGAGCTGGCCAAGCTGATGTCGTCGGTGGGGACCGAGTTGGCCAAGGAGATCCAGGAGATCAAGCGGAACTGGGTCCCCAGGTCGGACAACAAGAACAAGGAGAACAACCAGAACGACCAGAACAAGGACAAGAACAAGACGACTAGAAAGGAAAGAAGGGAAAGGAAGAAGGGCGTCAACGAGGTTGATGCCGAGGAGACCTCCCCTACCTCCACAACCGACGCCCCCTAGCGGAGCCCCTGCAGCCAAGGGTCCCAGCTAGGGCGGTCGCAGGATGGTGACGTGGGAAGCGCCGAACCATCCCAGTCGGGAGTCGATAAGCACAAAGGGACTGCCGCGGGCGGAAGGCCCGGTCCGGCACCCAGTCGCGGAGGCGGGGTGAGGGCAAGTGAAGGCACGAACCCTTGCACCCGTCCGTCCTTCGCGACCAAGAATGTGTTTGATGTACTACAGGATCTTTCCGAGAGTATCGGAGGATCACCCGGACCGCAGCTGGATGCTGCAGATGGGCAGCCTGAGCCCATTGTCCACGACCTGCACCAGTCGCTTGTCGAGCTTCTGGAACGGCCGGAGATCCTGAGTTTGCACGCCATGCGCCGTGTCGGTCGCGAGCGGCAGTTGCATCTTAAGGTCCGTGCCTTATGCGGGGAAGTGGAAAAGGTTTTCGACGTGTTGGTCGACACGGGAGCTCAAGTCAGCTTGGTCAAGGCTGGCCTACTTCCACCAGAGTGTCTGACCGACAGTCGGAAACCTGTCAGGCTGAAGGTGGCGAACGGCCAGTACATGGTGGGAGGCACGAAGGAAGCGGCCATTGGGCTGCAGTTCGTGAACCATCGTGAGCTGAGCCGCCCAGACCTCGGCAAGGAAATCCTCCTGCACGGTCGCTTCTACGAGGCCGAGATGGACTGGGACATGATCGTCGGATACTACTTCATGATGGACACGGACTCCGGCGTCCTCCCGGCCCAGGCCTCCATGACCCTGTACCAGGACGACCAGCTCTCGTGGCTTTCGTCACCTGAGCACCA
Source organism: Eutreptiella sp. 'Long Island Sound 2002' (assembly GCA_964036045.1). Lineage (NCBI taxonomy): Eukaryota > Euglenozoa > Euglenophyceae > Eutreptiales > Eutreptiaceae > Eutreptiella > Eutreptiella sp. 'Long Island Sound 2002'. The sequence continues at coordinate 7,620,219 of OZ038395.1, forward strand.
TGTGGAATGCCAATGGATCCACCCCGAACGCAATCAGCTCGAAGTGGCCGCGCTGGACACTGAGCCCACTGGGCCAGCAAACCAGGAGTACGGCGTAACGCCGGAAGTGGCGAACCGAGTGGTTGCGGACCTGGGAGCGTCGGATCTGGCCCTGGATGCGTTCTCTTCAGGAACCTCCGCCCATCTTCGGGTATGTGAGAAGTACTGGAGCGCACAGGACTCCGCGTGGAAGAAGCACTGGGGTCCGCATCAGGGCTTGATGTGGATCCATTGCCCTCGATGGGACATTCCAAGAGCGATAGCGAAGATTCGCAAGGACCGCTCCAAGGCAGTGCTGGTTGTTCCTATGGGATGCACCGAGGAGGAAAGTACCCGACATTGGGTAGCCTCATTGACCAACATGACCTTAAACAAGGTCGTCCTACCGGCTGGAGAGAGTGTCTATCAGGACGCTAAGGGACAGCCCATGCCGACCCAGAGATGGCCAACAGAATTCCACCATGTGGATGGGGGCCTTGATCAGGCCGACGCCACGGACTTCGTGTGTGTCAACCGCATCATAGCAGAGCCCTGGCGGCAATGCTTTGCGGTTCCCCCTGTTGACATCGAAGAATCGGAATCGGAAAAACCCCTCACAGAAGAGGAGCTGGATCTGGTTCAGGGGTATATGGATCAGCCCTTTCACGACTGGGGAACCCAACGTGAGGGCAAAGGCCAGGACAAAGCCTGGTGGGAAGTGGACTCGATCGTCTCTGGTTCCTATGACGGGAACACCTTCGTGCAGAGGGTGCTGGACCACCTATCCAGCCAGGACGAGCCAATCGGGGGTAACCCACCCACCTACGGCGATCTATTCCAGGGCAAGACCAGAGATGGCCCTTTGGGCTACCTGGGAAGACCACCTGAGCCAAAAGCGAGCGGAGTAGCTACCCCTCAAGTAAGCTCCGTGGTCCAGGTGCCCGGAAAAGCCAAGGCGGAGTCCGATGATTGCCCCAAGATTCAGGCATTGAGGGCCAGGCTGAAGCAGAAGTATGGTGATACCTTCTTCAGCGGTAAGCCTGTGTTTCCCCCACCGGTGCGTGGACCGTATGGCGAGGCCAAGATACGACGGAAGCAGGACCCCCGTGTGTACCGGCACCGGGAGTTTGCCCTGAGGGGCGAGAGGAAAGAGGCCATGGAGAAGATCCTCCGTGACTTCATCCAGAGAGGCTGGCTCGAGCCGTGCCACTCCGAATGGGCCTCTCCGTGCTTCGTCGTCCCCAAGAAGGTGGCCGGTGAATGGCGGCTCGTGGTCGACTACCACGGCCTGAACGCCCAAACGCAGCACGACAGCTATACGCTGCCCCTCATTGAGGACATGCTGCAAAAACAACACCGGCGGAGGATCTTCACGGTGATTGACCTGAAACATGGTTATCATCAGATGCCTCTCGCCGAGGAGTCCCGTGCCTGCACAGCCATGAGCACTCCACTTGGACCTCTCCAGTGGAAGGTGATGCCCATGGGCGTTACCAACGGCAATGAGGCTTTTCAGCGGATGCTGGAGAACCTGCTTGAGCCGGTGCGTGACTGTGCGGACCCCTTCGTGGACGACGTGATCATCGCGTCCGGGGACCCCAGTATGAGCTACGAGGAGCTCCTGGAGGCACATGAAAGGGACGTCACTCGGGTGCTGGACCTTCTGGTTCGGCACAAACTCACGGGCAGCAGTGACAAGGCCACCATTGCGGTAAGCGAGGTGGTCTTCGCTGGCCACGTAGTTGGGAACAGGGAGCGAAAGCCCATACCTGGCAAGGTGGCTGCGATTGAGCACTGGGAAAAGCCCAAGACGGTCTCTGAGCTACGGGCGTATCTGGGGTTCTGCAACTACTACTCGGGGTATATCAAAATGTATGCCGAGTATGCAGCCCCCATGACGACCATGCTCAAGGGCAACCGAGAGGAGACCAAGAAGGGGTCCAAGAAGGCTCTGGTCTGGACAGAAGAGTCCGACCGTGCCTTTGAGGGGATGAAGCAGGCGCTGCTATCCGCAGTGGGTCTGCACCTCGTGGATCCCGACCGAGGGTTCGTCCTGCGCACCGACGCTTCCGACTACGCCATTGGCGCTGTGTTGGAGCAAGTGCTTGACGACGGGAGGCACGTGCCCGTGGCCTTCTGGAGCCGAGTCCTGGCGGAAGGCCAGAGACGGACGTGGACGCCCCGAGAAAAGGAGGCGTATGCCATCGTCATGGCTCTCAGGAAATGGGCTGGGTACATAGCCCTCCATCCCGTCACCGTCTGCACCGACCATCAGAGTCTGCAGTCGTGGCACAAGGAGCACGTGGACACCCCCTCAGGTCCCGCCTCCCGACGGGCAAGATGGCATGAGACCTTGGCCAAGTTCGACCTCACGGTTGTCTATATTTCTGGAAAGGATAACACCGTGGCGGACTGTCTCAGTAGGTGGGCCTATCCCGCCAGCAAGGGCATGACGGATATCTCTGCCCATGGCGATGAGGCTGAGACCGCTGAAGCCAAGAGGATCATCGAAATGGAGCGCCTGATGGAGGAGGAGGGTGTAAAATGCTTCGTCGTTATGGCTGCGGATGCCCCCCTCGCAACGAGGGTGAGCAGAGCGGTCAGCGTACTCGCCCCTGAGGGAGCTGAGTCCGACAAGCACCTCTTCCCGGAGTCTTGCCTCCAGGACGACTGGACCGACGATTACGCCAAGTCTGAGGCCTTTGCGGCCGAGTATAGGGCTGTGACCGATCCTGACGACGGGCAGAAGTGGCCAAAGGGGCTGACCGAGGAAGATGGCAAGCTCTACCGGAATGGTAAGCTGCTAGTACCGGAGTCCCGGGTGCTCGAGCTTTGCGAAGCTTGGCACCACCACATGCTGCACCCAGGGGTCAAGAAGCAAGCCCTTGACATGCAGCGCCGGTTCGAGATCGACCATATCGTTCTCTACACCGCCATCAAGAAGGTCAGGAAGGGTTGTTCGGTCTGCCAGGCCTGCAATCCCGACAACCGGAACGTCAAGGGGGAAGCCCAATGGACCCCGGTTCCTGACCAGCCCATGGAGAGCGTGGCCATGGACATCTTCTCCATGCCCGAAGTGCACATTGGCAAGGAGACCTTTGACTGTGTGGTTCTCTGTGTGGACCGCCACAGCGGCTACATTGTAGCCGTTCCGGCACGCAAAAAGGGGTTGCTTGCCAAGGAAGTGGCAGTCATGATGATTCGTCATTGGCTGACCGTCTTTGACATCCCCCGCACCATTTGCAGTGACCGAGGGCCCCAGTTTACTGGTGGCTGGTTCAAGGCTATGTGTTCCCTCATGGGAATACGTCACGCCAAGAGCGTCGCCTATCTCAGCCGGTCTAACGGCCGTGCGGAAGTGGCTGGACGGCAGCTGTTCGAGAAGCTGCGCAAGATCCACATCACCAATCCACGTCGGAACTGGTTTGAGGAGATGTGGCCTGCTCTGAAGGCCCATCATGACACCCCCACTCCGGGCGGTTTGTCCCCTCACCAGATTCTGTTCGGCAGGGACCCCCTGGGTAGGGGACTTCCCTTGTCTGGTGATGGCATGGCTATGGATGCCAAGGAATTCTTCGCGCGGCAAGAGCAAACGGCGCGGGACATCCGCCAGCAGCTCGAGAAGGAGCATGCTGAGCGTCAGAAGTCCGCCCCGAGCTCGACAGCGCAGAAGTTCAGGGTGGGAGACCCGGTGTGGGTGATCAGACCCCGCCCTATGGGCACCCACCGCACCAAAACCTGGTTCACACCCGGAGAGGTGGTCCGCAGGATTGGTGAGGACACCTACTGCATCAAGGTGGGTCACGGACAGTTCCGGGAGCGCCACGAGAGTCAACTCCGTGTGCGGGAACCAGACCTCCGTGGCCAACATGTGTCCCTGAGCTATGCCGCACATGAGGCTGATTCGGATGATGACTATGCTGAGCAGGACGCCTATACTGTCGAGAAGATCCTGGCTCAGCGTCCGAAAGCCTCGGCACCCGGAGGTCTGGAGTTCAAGGTTCGTTGGCGAGGCTATGGGCCGTCCCACGATACCTGGGAACCCGTCTCCTCGTTCGTGCCGCGGGTCAATACTCCCTTCATGGAGTACATCCGCAAGCACAAGACCAAGATCCACGTTTCGGACTTGGCAGCACTCACCCGGGCGATTGCAGCCAGGGGTGCCTGATCAGCGCCCTGAGCTCTCCCCTGATGTGTTTTCAGCGCTTGTGAGGTCGACGGATCGTCCCTTACTTGCTTGCTCTCTTACATCTTCCGGTGACCTGCCATCAGAGTGGCCATATACCCCCCCCTGCTGAATCCAGAGGAGGATGGCCCCTCTCTTCTTCTATTCGTCACTCCCCCCCCTGCTGAATCCTTGGGAAACCAGGTAGGGCGACTGACCTTCATTTTTCTGAGCTCTTGGGGCCTTGAAGCCCATACGACGTTGCGCAACGGATGCCGCTGTCATCGGCATTGCGATTTTTGGTGTGTGGTCTGGTCCCATGGCATTTGCGGGATCCAGACCAGTCGACGTGTGTCTGCAGACTATATATGGCCTGAACTCAGGCGTTTTCCTGTCCACCCTCCTGCATTTGCCTTATTCTGACCGTGGCGTGGTTTGGCGCTCTGTTCAGAGTGTGTTTACACGCCTATTTACCTCGCTTGTTCACCTCCCCCCCCATGGGGGGCTTTTAATTGGGGGGCCGGGGAATGGGGCCCCGCCCCCCTCTAAAAGCAGTCCTTATGCCATTATATACGATCCGCGCGCCGAAACGAAACATATCCCAAAAGTGTACGATGCAGCCCCTCTAAATGACCGCCTCAAGAAGCTGACTCGCGCCGTCATATTTGTTTCGATTGATCATGGCTGTTTTGCAAAGTTAGGACCTTTACAAGGTTTTAACTTCTTTACCAGCATCCACTAATTCCATATAAGCTAGGGATGCGATTTAAAGGTGCACCAGCAAAGTTGAGGTGCCGAACAACACTATATATCAGCCACAGGCCCCAAATCCCAAGAAATCTATTTGACATATTATTTATTTGCTGTGCACGCGTGCATTTTGCAGTCGCCGGCATTTGCGATCTTTCATTTTGACTGTTCAAAGTGAAATCGGGCTACAATGCACTAAATTTCGATCTAAGACCAGATTTCTAAATGATTCTAAAAGCCTCGTCTTGCTGTTCAATCGAGAAACCGCCGTCGTTTTGTTTTAGCACCGTTTCCCGATTTGACGGTTTTCAGCGCACTCAGCGGCACTTTTTAAGCTCAAAAATGGAAAGAACACCCCCAAATTGACCAAAATTGCCCTTGATTTCGTCAAAATCCGATACAATAGGCCCGAGTTATGAATATGTCAATTTTATGCTATTTGCACCCTGTATCGCTAATCTTGCCCAATGCACCCTCCCTGTCCTTGCGCTGCTAGCTTAAACATAAGGCAAAGGAGTGTTTTTGCGTTTGTTTGTCACCGCCCGGCTCCGTTTCCGACATAGAAAAGTGACCCGAAAATGGCTAAAAACGTAATAAGGCTTTTCTTTTGATGGTGCTTCGCACCAGCAAAGGAAAAGCCACACCAAGCACGAAAGACGAAGGATTCATTTAACCTTACTTTTCCACATCCTCCGCAACATATCATGTATCATTGCTTCATTGAAATTTCCTCAACATGCTCATCTTTCTTTGTTATAAATACGTGATCATGCACGTGCATATCGTGCAATCTGAATTCGTCGTCCGACAGATACCCTTCGGAGGCGATCACAGCCCGCACACTGCCCTTCCCCATCTCGTGGAGCCCCCCTCCGCTTGTTCAATTCCCCCCCGCAGGGGGCTGGCTTCTGTGGGGGTCGGGGTGTTGGGGGCCCCTGACCCCGCGCCAGAAGCAGTGACCAACTACCACGTTACGCCACCCCCCCCCCCTGGAAGACAGCCCTTCTCAAAACCCTGCAATGCAGCCCCTTAAAATGATCGCAATGGAATTCTAAGAATGCGACTTTTCTTTTTTTTGGCCGATGATGTTCGTTTTGGTGAATTAGGACCGTTTTAAGCGGTTTTTCGGGCAGTCTACGGAAATTTGGGGCTGAATTCCGTATTGGTTCTTGCTTGCGAAGTTGCACCATGTTGTAGCCCCTTAAAATGACCGGCTCGGGCCAAAACGTCAGAAAAGCAACCTAATTGGCCAAATCAGGTGCCGTTTGGATGTTTTACGGTCACTTTTGAGCGTTTTTTGGCAGTTTTTTGCCATATTTTTTGCCATATTTGGCATGTATACTTGCTGCCCATCTGGCAAGCCTTTTTTGCCAATGGGGCAACCATATTGGGCAAGAAGCAGGAGGCAGCACCCGCTAGGCTCTGTTTTTGTGGGGCTTGGCCCACAAAAACGGAGCCTAGCGGCCGGCGCTGGCGCCGTTGATCCCGTGTTTTCATGGTTTTCACCTTCTCCGCCTTTGAATGGTCTTTTTGCCTTTCTGTTCTTGTCCTCCCCGTTCTCATCTGAACACCCGTGCGACCCCACCTCGTGCAACTTTCCCCCACTTGTTCAAATCCCCCCCGCAGGGGGCTGGCTTCTGTGGGGGTCGGGGTGTTGGGGGCCCCTGACCCCGCGCCGGAAGCAGTGACCAACTACTACGTTATGCCACCCCCCCCCCCTGGAAGACAGCCCTTCTCAAAACCCTGCAATGCAGCCCCTTAAAATGATCGCAATGGAATTCTAAGAACGCGACTTTTCTTCTTTTTGGCCGATGATGGTCGTTTTGGTGAATTAGGATTCTTTTAAGCAGTTTTTCGGGCAGTCTCCGAAAATTTGGGGCTGAATACCATATTGGCTCTTGCTTGCGAAGTTACATCATGTTGTAGCCCCTTAAAATGACCGGCTCGGGCCAAAACGTCAGAAAAGCAACCTAATTGGCCAAGTCAGTTGCCCTTTTGATGATTTACGGTTAATTTTGTGCGTTTTTAGGCAGTTTTCTGCCACTTTTTTCGCCATATTTGGCATGTATACTTGCTGCCCATCTGGCAAACCTTTTCTGCCAACGGGGCAACCATATTGTGCAAGAGGCAAGAGGCAGCACCCGCTAGGCTACGTTTTTGTGGGGCTTGGCCCACAAAAACGGAGCCTAGCGGCCGGCGCTGGCGCCGTTGCTCCCGTGTTTTCATGGTTTTCTCCTTCTCCGCCTTTGAATGGTCTTTTTGCCTTTGTGCTCCTTGTCCTCCCCGTTCTCATCTGAGCATCCGTGCGACCCCACCTCGTGCATCTTTCCCCCGCTTGTTCAAATCCCCCCCGCAGGGGGCTGGCTTCTGTGGGGGTCGGGGTGTTGGGGGCCCCTGACCCCGCGCCAGAAGCAGTGACCAACTACTACGTTACGTCACCCCCCCCCCCTGGAAGACAGCCCTTCTCAAAACCCTGCAATGCAGCCCCTTAAAATGATCGCAATGGAATTCTAAGAACGCGACTTTTCTTCTTTTTGGCCGACGATGGTCGTTTTGGTGAATTAGGACCGTTTTAAGCAGCTTTTCGGGCAGTCTCCGAAAATTTGGGGCTGAATTCTTTATTGGCTTATGCTTGCGAAGTTACATCATGTTGTAGCCCCTTAAAATGACCGGCTCGGGCCAAAACGTCAGAAAAGCAACCTCATTGGCCAAATGTGGTGCGGTTTCGATGATTTACAGTCAATTTTGTGCGTTTTTTGGCAGTTTTTTGCCATTTTTTTCGCCATATTTGGCATGTATACTTGCTGCCCATCTGGCAAGCCTTTTTTGCCAATGGTGCAACGATATTGTGCAAGAGGCACGAAGCAGCACCCGCTAGGCTACGTTTTTGTGGGGCTTGGCCCACAAAAACGGAGCCTAGCGGCCGGAGCTGGCGCCGTTGCTCCCATGTTTTCATGGTTTTCCCCTTCTCCGCCTTTGAATGGTCTTTTTGCCTTTGTGCTCCTTGTCCTCCCCGTTCTCATCTGAGCACCCGTGCGACCCCACCTCGTGCAATTTCCCCCCGCTTGTTCAATTCCCCCCCGCAGGGGGCTGGCTTCTGTGGGGGTCGGGGTGTTGGGGGCCCCTGACCCCGCGCCAGAAGCAGTGACCAACTACTACGTTACGCGACCCCCCCCCCCTGGAAGACAGCCCTTCTCAAAACCCCGCAATGCAGCCCCTTAAAATGATCGCAATCAAATTCTAAGAACGCGACTTCTCTTCTTTTTGGCCGACGATGGTCGTTTTGGTGAATTAGGACCGTTTTAAGCAGTTTTTCGGGCAGTCTCCGGAAATATGGGGCTGAATTCCCAATTGGCTCTTGCTTGCGAAGTTACATCATGTTGTAGCCCCTTAAAATGACCCGCTCGGGCCAAAATGTCAGAAAAGCAACCTCATTGGCCCAATCTGGTGCCGTTTTGACGATTTACGGTCAATTTTGTGCGTTTTTTGGCAGTTTTTTGCCATATTTGGCATGTATACTTGCTACCCATCTGGCAACCCTTTTCTGCCAATAGGGCAACCATATTGTGCAAAAGGCAGGAGGCAGCTCCCGCTAGGCTACGTTTTTGTGGGGCTTGGGCCCACAAAAACGGAGCCTAGCGGCCGGCGCTGGCGCCGTTGCTCCCGTATTTTCATGGTTTTCTCCTTCTCCGCCTTTGAATGGTCTTTTTGCCTTTGTGCTCCTTGTCCTCCCCGTTCTCATCTGAGCACCCGTGCGACCCCATCTCGTGCAATTTCCCCCCGCTTGTTCAAATCCCCCCCGCAGGGGGCTGGCTTCTGTGGGGGTCGGGGTGTTGGGGGCCCCTGACCCCGCGCCAGAAGCAGTGACCAACTACTACGTTACGCGACCCCCCCCCCCTGGAAGACAGCCCTTCTCAAAACCCCGCAATGCAGCCCCTTAAAATGATCGCAATGGAATTCTAAGAACGCGACTTTTCTTCTTTTTGGCCGACGATGGTCGTTTTGGTGAATTAGGACTGTTTTAAGCAAGTTTTCGGGCAGTCTCCGGAAATTTGGGGCTGAATTCTGTATTGGCTCTTGCTTGCGAAGTTACATCATGTTGTAGCCCCTCCAAATGACCCGCTCGGGCCAAAATGTCAGAAAAGCAACCTCATTGGCCCAATCTGGTGCCGTTTTGACGATTTACGGTCAATTTTGTGCGTTTTTTGGCAGTTTTTTGCCATATTTGGCATGTATACTTGCTGCCCATCTGGCAACCCTTTTCTGCCAATAGGGCAACCATATTGTGCAAAAGGCAGGAGGCAGCTCCCGCTAGGCTACGTTTTTGTGGGGCTTGGGCCCACAAAAACGGAGCCTAGCGGCCGGCGCTGGCGCCGTTGCTCCCGTATTTTCATGGTTTTCTCCTTCTCCGCCTTTGAATGGTCTTTTTGCCTTTGTGCTCCTTGTCCTCCCCGTTCTCATCTGAGCACCCGTGCGACCCCATCTCGTGCAATTTCCCCCCGCTTGTTCAAATCCCCCCCGCAGGGGGCTGGCTTCTGTGGGGGTCGGGGTGTTGGGGGCCCCTGACCCCGCGCCAGAAGCAGTGACCAACTACTACGTTACGCCACCCCCCCCCCCTGGAAGACAGCCCTTCTCAAAACCCTGCTATGCAGCCCCTTAAAATGATCGCAATCGAATTCTAAGAATGCGACTTTTCTTCTCTTTGGCCGACGATGGTCGTTTTGGTGAATTAGGACCGTTTTAAGCAGTTTTTCGGGCAGTCTCCGAAAATTTGGGGCTGAATTCCGTATTGGCTTTTGCTTGCGAAGTTACATCATGTTTTAGCCCCTTAAAATGACCGGCTCGGGCCAAAACGTCAGAAAAGCAACCTAATTGGCCAAATCAGGTGCCTTTTTGATGATTTACCGTCAATTTTGTGCGTTTTTTGGCAGTTTTCTGCCATTTTTTCCGCCATATTTGGCATGTATACTTGCTGCCCATCTAGCAAGCCTTTTTTGCCAATGGTGCAACCATATTGTGCAAGAGGCACGAAGCAGCACCCGCTAGGCTTCGTTTTTGTGGGGCTTGGCCCACAAAAACGGAGCCTAGCGGCCGGCGCTGGCGCCGTTGCTCCCGTGTTTTCATGGTTTTCTCCTTCTCCGCCTTTGAATGGTCTTTTTGCCTTTGTGCTCCTTGTCCTCCCCGTTCTCATCTGAGCACCCGTGCGACCCCACCTCGTGCAATTTCCCCCCGCTTGTTCAATTCCCCCCCGCAGGGGGCTGGCTTCTGTGGGGGTCGGGGTGTTGGGGGCCCCTGACCCCGCGCCAGAAGCAGTGACCAACTACTACGTTACGCCACCCCCCCCCCCTGGAAGACAGCCCTTCTCAAAACCCTGCAATGCAGCCCCTTAAAATGATCGCAATGGAATTCTAAGAATGCGACTTTTCTTCTTTTCGGCCGACGATGGTCGTTTCGGTGAGTTAGGACTGTTTTAAGCAGTTTTTCGGGCAGTCTCCGAAAATTTGGGGCTGAATTCCGTATTGCCTCTTACTTGCGAAGTTACATCATGTTGTAGCCCCTTAAAATGACCGGCCCGGGCCAAAACGCCAGAAAAGCAACCTCATTGGCCAAATCTGGTGCCGTTTCGATGATTTACGGTCAATTTTGTGCGTTTTGTGGCAGTTTTCTGCCATTTTTTTCGCCATATTTGGCATGTATACTTGCTGCCCATCTAGCAAGCCTTTTTTGCCAATGGTGCAACCATATTGTGCAAGAGGCACGAAGCAGCACCCGCTAGGCTACGTTTTTGTGGGGCTTGGCCCACAAAAACGGAGCCTAGCGGCCGGCGCTGGCGCCGTTGCCCCCGTGTTTTCATGGTTTTCTCCTTCTCCGCCTTTGAATGGTCTTTTTGCCTTTGTGCTCCTTGTCCTCCCCGTTCTCATCTGAGCACCCGTGGGACCCCACCTCGTGCAATTTCCCCCCGCTTGTTCAAATCCCCCCCGCAGGGGGCTGGCTTCTGTGGGGGTCGGGGTGTTGGGGGCCCCTGACCCCGCGCCAGAAGCAGTGACCAACTACTACGTTACGCGACCCCCCCCCCCTGGAAGACAGCCCTTCTCAAAACCCTGCAATGCAGCCCCTTAAAATGATCGCAGTCAAAATCTAAGAATGCGACTTTTCTTCTTTTTGGCCGACGATGGTCGTTTTGGTGAATTAGGACTGTTTTAAGCAAGTTTTCGGGCAGTCTCCGGAAATTTGGGGCTGAATTCTGTATTGGCTCTTGCTTGCGAAGTTACATCATGTTGTAGCCCCTTAAAATGACCCGCTCGGGCCAAAATGTCAGAAAAGCAACCTCATTGGCCCAATCTGGTGCCGTTTTGACGATTTACGGTCAATTTTGTGCGTTTTTTGGCAGTTTTTTGCCATATTTGGCATGTATACTTGCTGCCCATCTGGCAACCCTTTTCTGCCAATAGGGCAACCATATTGTGCAAAAGGCAGGAGGCAGCTCCCGCTAGGCTACGTTTTTGTGGGGCTTGGGCCCACAAAAACGGAGCCTAGCGGCCGGCGCTGGCGCCGTTGCTCCCGTATTTTCATGGTTTTCTCCTTCTCCGCCTTTGAATGGTCTTTTTGCCTTTGTGCTCCTTGTCCTCCCCGTTCTCATCTGAGCACCCGTGCGACCCCATCTCCTGCAATTTCCCCCCGCTTGTTCAAATCCCCCCCGCAGGGGGCTGGCTTCTGTGGGGGTCGGGGTGTTGGGGGCCCCTGACCCCGCGCCAGAAGCAGTGACCAACTACTACGTTACGCGACCCCCCCCCCCTGGAAGACAGCCCTTCCCAAAACCCCCGCAATGCAGCCCCTTAAAATGATCGCAATGGAATTCTAAGAATGCGACTTTTCTTCTTTTTGGCCGATGATGGTCGTTTTGGTGAATTAGGACTGTTTTAAGCAGGTTTTCGGGCAGTCTCCGAAAATTTGGGGCTGAATTCCGTATTGGCTCTTGCTTGCGAAGTTACATCATGTTGTAGCCCCTTAAAATGACCGGCTCGTGCCAAAACGTCGGAAAAGCAACCTAATTGGCCAAGTCAGGTACCTTTTTGATGATTTACGGTCAATTTTACGCGTTTTTTGGCAGTTTTTTGCCATTTTTTTCGCCATATTTGGCATGTATACTTGCTGCCCATCTGGCAAACCTTTTCTGCTAACGGGGCAACCATATTGTGCAAGAGGCAAGAGGCAGCACCCGCTAGGCTACGTTTTTGTGGGGCTTGGCCCACAAAAACGGAGCCTAGCGGCCGGCGCTGGCGCCGTTGCTTCCGTGTTTTCATGGTTTTCTCCTTCTCCGCCTTTGAATGGTCTTTTTGCCTTTGTGCTCCTGGTCCTCCCCGTTCTCATCTGAGCATCCGTGCGACCCCACCTCGTGCATCTTTCCCCCGCTTGTTCAATTCCCCCCCGCAGGGGGCTGGCTTCTGTGGGGGTCGGGGTGTTGGGGGCCCCTGACCCCGCGCCAGAAGCAGTGACCAACTACTACGTTACGCGACCCCCCCCCCCTGGAAGACAGCCCTTCTCAAAACCCTGCAATGCAGCCCCTTAAAATGATCGCAATGAAATTCTAAGAACGCGACTTTTCTTCTTTTTGGCCGACGATGGTCGTTTTGGTGAATTAGGACCGTTTGAAGCAGTTTTTCGGGCAGTCTCCGGAAATATGGGGCTGAATTCCCAATTGGCTCTTGCTTGCGAAGTTACATCATGTTGTAGCCCCTTAAAATGACCAGCTCGGGCCAAAATGTCAGAAAAGCAACCTCATTGGCCCAATCTGGTGCCGTTTTGACGATTTACGGTCAATTTTGTGCGTTTTTTGGCAGTTTTTTGCCATATTTCCCATGTATACTTGCTGCCCATCTGGCAACCCTTTTCTGCCAATAGGGCAACCATATTGTGCAAAAGGCAGGAGGCAGCTCCCGCTAGGCTACGTTTTTGTGGGGCTTGGGCCCACAAAAACGGAGCCTAGCGGCCGGCGCTGGCGCCGTTGCTCCCGTATTTTCATGGTTTTCTCCTTCTCCGCCTTTGAATGGTCTTTTTGCCTTTGTGCTCCTTGTCCTCCCCGTTCTCATCTGAGCACCCGTGCGACCCCATCTCGTGCAATTTCCCCCCGCTTGTTCAATTCCCCCCCGCAGGGGGCTGGCTTCTGTGGGGGTCGGGGTGTTGGGGGCCCCTGACCCCGCGCCAGAAGCAGTGACCAACTACCACGTTACGCCACCCCCCCCCCCTGGAAGACAGCCCTTCTCAAAACCCTGCAATGCAGCCGCTTAAAATGATCGCAATGGAATTCTAAGAACGCGACTTTTCTTCTTTTTGGCCGACGATGGTCGTTTTGGTGAATTAGGACCGTTTGAAGCAGTTTTTCGGGCAGTCTCCGGAAATTTGGGGCTGAATTCCCAATTGGCTCTTGCTTGCGAAGTTACATCATGTTGTAGCCCCTTAAAATGACCGGCTCGGGCCAAAAAGTCAGAAAAGCAACCTAATTGGCCAAGTCAGGTACCTTTTTGATGATTTACGGTGAATTTTGTGCGTTTTTAGGCAGTTTTTTGCCATTTTTTTCGCCATATTTGGCATGTATACTTGCTGCCCATCTGGCAAGCCTTTTCTTCCAATAGGGCAACCATATTGTGCAAAAGGCAGGAGGCAGCACCCGCTAGGCTACGTTTTTGTGGGGCTTGGCCCACAAAAACGGAGCCTAGCGGCCGGCGCTGGCGCCGTTGCTCCCGTGTTTTCATGGTTTTCTCCTTCTCCGCCTTTGAATGGTCTTTTTGCCTTTGTGCTCCTTGTCCTCCCCGTTCTCATCTGAACACCCGTGCGACCCCACCTCGTGCAACTTTCCCCCGCTTGTTCAATTCCCCCCCGCAGGGGGCTGGCTTCTGTGGGGGTCGGGGTGTTGGGGGCCCCTGACCCCGCGCCAGAAGCAGTGACCAACTACTACGTTACGCCACCCCCCCCCCCTGGAAGACAGCCCTTCTCAAAACCCCGCAATGCAGCCCCTTAAAATGATCGCAATGGAATTCTAAGAATGCGACTTTTCTTCTCTTTGGCCGATGATGGTCGTTTTGGTGAATTAGGACCGTTTTAAGCAGCTTTTCGGGCAGTCTCCGAAAATTTGGGGCTGAATTCCGTATTGGCTCTTGCTTGCCAAGTTACATCATGTTGTAGCCCCTTAAAATGACCGGCTTGGGCCAAAACGTCCGAAAGACAACCTACTTGGCCAAGTCAGGTGCATTTTTGATGATTTACTGTGAATTTTGTGCGTTTTTAGGCAGTTTTTTGCCATTTTTTTCGCCATATTTGGCATGTATACTTGCTGCCCATCTGGCAAACCTTTTCTGCCAACGGGGCAACCATATTGTGCAAGAGGCAAAAGGCAGCAGCCGCTAGGCTACGTTTTTGTGGGGCTTGGCCCACAAAAACGGAGCCTAGCGGCCGGCGCTGGCGCCGTTGCTCCCGTGTTTTCATGGTTTTCTCCTTCTCCGCCTTTGAATGGTCTTTTTGCCTTTGTGCTCCTGGTCCTCCCTGTTCTCATCTGAGCATCCGTGCGACCCCACCTCGTGCATCTTCCCCCCGCTTGTTCAAATCCCCCCCGCAGGGGGCTGGCTTCTGTGGGGGTCGGGGTGTTGGGGGCCCCTGACCCCGCGCCAGAAGCAGTGACCAACTACTACGTTACGCGACCCCCCCCCCCTGGAAGACAGCCCTCCTCAAAACCCTGCAATGCAGCCCCTTAAAATGATCGCAATGGAATTTTAAGAATGCGACTTTTCCTCTATTTGGCCGATAATGGTCGTTTTGGTGAATTAGGACTGTTTTAAGCAGCTTTTCGGGCAGTCTCCGAAAATTTGGGGCTGAATTCTTTATTGGCTTATGCTTGCGAAGTTACATCATGTTGTAGCCCCTTAAAATGATCGCAATGAAATTCTAAGAACGCAACTTTTCTTCTTTTTGGCCGACGATGGTCGTTTTGGTGAATTAGGACCGTTTGAAGCAGTTTTTCGGGCAGTCTCCGGAAATATGGGGCTGAATTCCCAATTGGCTCTTGCTTGCGAAGTTACATCATGTTGTAGCCCCTTAAAATGACCAGCTCGGGCCAAAACGTCAGAAAAGCAACCTCATTGGCCAAATCTGGTGCGGTTTCGATGATTTACAGTCAATTTTGTGCGTTTTTTGGCAGTTTTTTGCCATTTTTTTCGCCATATTTGGCATGTATACTTGCTGCCCATCTGGCAAGCCTTTTTTGCCAATGGTGCAACGATATTGTGCAAGAGGCACGAAGCAGCACCCGCTAGGCTACGTTTTTGTGGGGCTTGGCCCACAAAAACGGAGCCTAGCGGCCGGCGCTGGCGCCGTTGCTCCCGTGTTTTCATGGTTTTCTCCTTCTCCGCCTTTGAATGGTCTTTTTGCCTTTGTGCTCCTTGTCCTCCCCGTTCTCATCTGAGCACCCGTGCGACCCCACCTCGTGCAATTTCCCCCCGCTTGTTCAATTCCCCCCCGCAGGGGGCTGGCTTCTGTGGGGGTCGGGGTGTTGGGGGCCCCTGACCCCGCGCCAGAAGCAGTGACCAACTACTACGTTACGCCACCCCCCCCCCCTGGAAGACAGCCCTTCTCAAAACCCCGCAATGCAGCCCCTTAAAATGATCGCAATGGAATTCTAAGAATGCGACTTTTCTTCTCTTTGGCCGATGATGGTCGTTTTGGTGAATTAGGACCGTTTTAAGCAGCTTTTCGGGCAGTCTCCGAAAATTTGGGGCTGAATTCCGTATTGGCTCTTGCTTGCCAAGTTACATCATGTTGTAGCCCCTTAAAATGACCGGCTTGGGCCAAAACGTCCGAAAGACAACCTACTTGGCCAAGTCAGGTGCGTTTTTGATGATTTACAGTGAATTTTGTGCGTTTTTAGGCAGTTTTTTGCCATTTTTTTCGCCATATTTGGCATGTATACTTGCTGCCCATCTGGCAAACCTTTTCTGCCAACGGGGCAACCATATTGTGCAAGAGGCAAAAGGCAGCAGCCGCTAGGCTACGTTTTTGTGGGGCTTGGCCCACAAAAACGGAGCCTAGCGGCCGGCGCTGGCGCCGTTGCTCCCGTGTTTTCATGGTTTTCTCCTTCTCCGCCTTTGAATGGTCTTTTTGCCTTTGTGCTCCTGGTCCTCCCTGTTCTCATCTGAGCATCCGTGCGACCCCACCTCGTGCATCTTCCCCCCGCTTGTTCAAATCCCCACCGCAGGGGGCTGGCTTCTGTGGGGGTCGGGGTGTTGGGGGCCCCTGACCCCGCGCCAGAAGCAGTGACCAACTACTACGTTACGCCACCCCCCCCCCCTGGAAGACAGCCCTTCTCAAAACCCCGCAATGCAGCCCCTTAAAATGATCGCAATGAAATTCTAAGAACGCGACTTTTCTTCTTTTTGGCCGACGATGCTCGTTTTGGCGCATTAGGGTCGTTTTAAGCAGTTTTTCGGGCAGTCTCCGAAAATTTGGGGCTGAATTCTGTATTGGCTCTTGCTTGCGAAGTTACATCATGTTGTAGCCCCTTAAAATGACCGGCTCGGGCCAAAACGCCAGAAAAGCAACCTAATTGGCCAAATCGGGTGCTGTTTCGATGATTTACAGTCAATTTTGTGCGTTTTTTGGCAGTTTTCTGCCATTTTTTTCGCCATATTTGGCATGTATACTTGCTGCCCATCTGGCAAGCCTTTTTTGCCAATGGTGCAACCATGTTGTGCAAGAGGCACGAAGCAGCACCCGCTAGGCTACGTTTTTGTGGGGCTTGGCCCACAAAAACGGAGCCTAGCGGCCGGCGCTGGCGCCGTTGCTCCCGTGTTTTCATGGTTTTCTCCTTCTCCGCCTTTGAATGGTCTTTTTGCCTTTGTGCTCCTTGTCCTCCCCGTTCTCATCTGAGCACCCGTGCGACCCCACCTCGTGCAATTTCCCCCCGCTTGTTCAAATCCCCCCCGCAGGGGGCTGGCTTCTGTGGGGGTCGGGGTGTTGGGGGCCCCTGACCCCGCGCCAGAAGCAGTGACCAACTACTACGTTACGCGCCCCCCCCCCCCCCCTGGAAGACAGCCCTTCTCGAAACCCTGCAATGCAGCCCCTTAAAATGATCGCAATCGAATTCTAAGAACGCGATTTTTCTTCTCTTTGGCCGATGATGGTCGTTTTGGTGAATTAGGACGGTTTTAAGCAGTTTTTCGGGCAGTCTCCGAAAATTTGGGGCTGAATTCCGTATTGGCTAATGCTTGCGAAGTTACATCATGTTGTAGCCCCTTAAAATGACCAGCTCGGGCCAAAACCTCGGAAAAGCAACCTCATTGGCCAAATCGTGTGCCGTTTAGATGATTTACGGTCAATTTTGTGCGTTTTTAGGCAGTTTTTTGCCATTTTTTTCGCCATATTTGGCCTGTATACTTGCTGCCCATCTGGCAAACCTTTTCTGCCAACGGGGCAACCATATTGTGCAAGAGGCAAGAGCCAGCACCCGCTAGGCTACGTTTTTGTGGGGCTTGGCCCACAAAAACGGAGCCTAGCGGCCGGCGCTGGCGCCGTTGCTGCCGTGTTTTCATGGTTTTCTCCTTCTCCGCCTTTGAATGGTCTTTTTGCCTTTGTGCTCCTGGTCCTCCCCGTTCTCATCTGAGCATCCGTGCGACCCCACCTCGTGCATCTTTCCCCCGCTTGTTCAAATCCCCCCCGCAGGGGGCTGGCTTCTGTGGGGGTCGGGGTGTGAGGGGCCCCTGACCCCGCGCCAGAAGCAGTGACCAACTACTACGTTACGCCACCCCCCCCCCCTGGAAGACAGCCCTTCTCAAAACCCTGCAATGCAGCCCCTTAAAATGATCGCAACCGAATTCTAAGAACGCGACTTTTCTTCTTTTTGGCGGACGATGGTCGTTTTGGTGAATTAGGACCGTTTTAAGCAGTTTTTCGGGCAGTCTCCGAAAATTTATGGCTGAATTCCGTATTGGCTCATGGTTGCGAAGTTACATCATGTTGTAGCCCCTTAAAATGACCGGCTCGGGCCAAAACGTCAGAAAAGCAACCTCATTGGCCACATCTGTTGCGGTTTTGTTGATTTACGGTCAATTTTAAGCGTTTTTTGGCAGTTTTCTGCCATTTTTTTCGCCATATTTGGCATGTATACTTGCTGCCCCTCTGGCAAGCCTTTTTTGCCAATGGTGCAACCATATTGTGCAAGAGGCACGAAGCAGCATCCGCTAGGCTACGTTTTTGTGGGGCTTGGCCCACAAAAACGGAGCCTAGCGGCCGGCGCTGGCGCCGTTGCCCCCGTGTTTTCATGGTTTTCTCGTTCTCCGCCTTTGAATGGTCTTTTTGCCTTTGTGCTCCTTGTCCTCCCCGTTCTCATCTGAGCACCCGTGCGACCCCACCTCGTGCAACTTCCCCCCGCTTGTTCAAATCCCCCCCGCAGGGGGCTGGCTTCTGTGGGGGTCGGGGTGTTGGGGGCCCCTGACCCCGCGCCAGAAGCAGTGACCAACTACTACGTTACGCCACCCCCCCCCCCTGGAAGACAGCCCTTCTCAAAACCCTGCAATGCAGCCCCTTAAAATGATCGCAATCGAATTCTAAGAACGCGACTTTTCTTCTTTTTGGCCGACGATGGTCGTTTGGGTGAATTAGGACCGTTTTAAGCAGTTTTTCGGGCAGTCTCCGAAAATTTGGGGCTGAATTCCGTATTGGCTTTTGCTTGCGAAGTTACATCATGTCGTAGCCCCTTAAAATGACCGGCTCGGGCCAAAACGTCAGAAAAGCAACCCAACTGGCCAAATCGGGTGCCGTTTCGATGATTTACGGTCAATTTTGAGCGTTTTTTGGCAGTTTTCTGCCATTTTTTTCGCCATATTTGGCATGTATACTTGCTGCCCATCTGGCAAGCCTTTTTGCCAATGGTGCAACCATGTTGTGCAAGAGGCACGAAGCAGCACCCGCTAGGCTTCGTTTTTGTGGGGCTTGGCCCACAAAAACGGAGCCTAGCGGCCGGCGCTGGCGCCGTTGCTCCCGTGTTTTCATGGTTTTCTCCTTCTCCGCCTTTGAATGGTCTTTTTGCCTTTGTGCTCCTTGTCCTCCCCGTTCTCATCTGAGCAACCGTGCGAACCCACCTCGTGCAATTTCCCCCCGCTTGTTCAAATCCCCCCCGCAGGGGGCTGGCTTCTGTGGGGGTCGGGGTGTTGGGGGCCCCTGACCCCGCGCCAGAAGCAGTGACCAACTACTACGGTACGCCACCCCCCCCCCCCTGGAAGACAGCCCTTCTCAAAACCCTGCAATGCAGCCCCTTAAAATGATCGCAATCGAATTCTAAGAACGCGACTTTTCTTCTTTTTGGCCGACGATGGTCGTTTTGGTGAATTAGGACCGTTTTAAGCAGTTTTTCGGGCAGTCTCCGAAAATTTGGGGCTGAATTCCGTATTGGCTTTTGCTTGCGAAGTTACATCATGTTGTAGCCCCTTAAAATGACCGGCTCGGGCCAAAACGTCAGAAAAGCAACCTAATTGGCCAAATCAGGTGCCTTTTTGATGATTTACCGTCAATTTTGTGCGTTTTTTGGCAGTTTTCTGCCATTTTTTCCGCCATATTTGGCATGTATACTTGCTGCCCATCTAGCAAGCCTTTTTTGCCAATGGTGCAACCATATTGTGCAAGAGGCACGAAGCAGCACCCGCTAGGCTACGTTTTTGTGGGGCTTGGCCCACAAAAACGGAGCCTAGCGGCCGGCGCTGGCGCCGTTGCTCCCGTGTTTTCATGGTTTTCTCCTTCTCCGCCTTTGAATGGTCTTTTTGCCTTTGTGCTCCCTGTCCTCCCCGTTCTCATCTGAGCACCCGTGCGACCCCACCTCGTGCAATTTCCCCCCGCTTGTTCAAATCCCCCCCGCAGGGGGCTGGCTTCTGTGGGGGTCGGGGTGTTGGGGGCCCCTGACCCCGCGCCAGAAGCAGTGACCAACTACTACGTTACGCGACCCCCCCCCCCTGGAAGACAGCCCTTCTCAAAACCCCGCAATGCAGCCCCTTAAAATGATCGCAATGAAATTCTAAGAACGCGACTTTTCTTCTTTTTGGCCGACGATGTTCGTTTCGGTGACTTAGGACCGTTTTAAGCAGCTTTTCGGGCAGTCTCCGAAAATTTGGGGCTGAATTCTGTATTGGCTCTTGCTTGCGAAGTTACATCATGTTGTAGCCCCTTAAAATGACCGGCTCGGGCCAAAACGCCAGAAAAGCAACCTAATTGGCCAAATCGGGTGCTGTTTCGATGATTTACAGTCAATTTTGTGCGTTTTTTGGCAGTTTTCTGCCATTTTTTTCGCCATATTTGGCATGTATACTTGCTGCCCATCTGGCAAGCCTTTTTTGCCAATGGTGCAACCATGTTGTGCAAGAGGCACGAAGCAGCACCCGCTAGGCTACGTTTTTGTGGGGCTTGGCCCACAAAAACGGAGCCTAGCGGCCGGCGCTGGCGCCGTTGCTCCCGTGTTTTCATGGTTTTCTCCTTCTCCGCCTTTGAATGGTCTTTTTGCCTTTGTGCTCCTTGTCCTCCCCGTTCTCATCTGAGCACCCGTGCGACCCCACCTCGTGCAATTTCCCCCCGCTTGTTCAAATCCCCCCCGCAGGGGGCTGGCTTTTGTGGGGGTCGGGGTGTTGGGGGCCCCTGACCCCGCGCCAGAAGCAGTGACCAACTACTACGTTACGCGACCCCCCCCCCCTGGAAGACAGCCCTTCTCAAAACCCTGCAATGCAGCCCCTTAAAATGATCGCAATGGAATTCTAAGAACGCGACTTTTCTTCTCTTTGGCCGATGATGGTGGTTTTTGTGAATTAGGACCGTTTTAAGCAGTTTTTCGGGCAGTCTCCGAAAATTTGGGGCTGAATTTGGTATTGGCTTCTGCTTGCGAAGTTGCACCATGTTGTAGCCCCTTAAAATAACCGGCTTGGGGCAAAATTTTTCAAAAATCAACCTCATTGGCCAAAAATGGTGCCATTCGGATGATTTACGGCCAACTTTGTGCATTTTTTGGCAGTTTTTTGCCATAGTTTTGCCATATTTGGCATGTATACTTGCTGCCCATCCGACAAGGCTTTTTGACCCATGGGGCAACCATAGTGGGCAACAAGCATTAGGCAGAATCCGCTAGGCTCTGTTTTTGTGGGGCTTGGCCCACAAAAACGGAGCCTAGCGGCCGGCGCTTGCGCCGTTGAACCCGTTTTTTTCGAGTTTTTCTTCTTCTCCGCTTCTGCATGGTTCTTTTTGCCTTTGTGTTCTTTGTCTTCCGTTGTCATGCAGACCGTTGCCGTGCGACCCCGCCTCGTGCAACTTTCCCCAGCTTGTTCAATTCCCCCCCGCAGGGGGCTGGCTTCTGTGGGGGTCGGGGTGTTGGGGGCCCCTGACCCCGCGCCAGAAGCAGTGACCAACTACTACGTTACGCGACCCCCCCCCCCTGGAAGACAGCCCTTCTCAAAACCCCGCATTGCAGCCCCTTAAAATGATCGCAATCAAATTCTAAGAATGCGACTCTTCTTCTTTTTGGCCGACGATGGTCGTTTTGGTGAATTAGGACCGTTTGAAGCAGTTTTTCGGGCAGTCTCCGGAAATATGGGGCTGAATTCCCAATTGGCTCTTGCTTGCGAAGTTACATCATGTTGTAGCCCCTTAAAATGACCAGCTCGGGCCAAAATGTCAGAAAAGCAACCTCATTGGCCCAATCTGGTGCCGTTTTGACGATTTACGGTCAATTTTGTGCGTTTTTTGGCAGTTTTTTGCCATATTTGGCATGTATACTTGCTGCCCATCTGGCAACCCTTTTCTGCCAATAGGGCAACCATATTGTGCAAAAGGCAGGAGGCAGCTCCCGCTAGGCTACGTTTTTGTGGGGCTTGGGCCCACAAAAACGGAGCCTAGCGGCCGGCGCTGGCGCCGTTGCTCCCGTATTTTCATGGTTTTCTCCTTCTCCGCCTTTGAATGGTCTTTTTGCCTTTGTGCTCCTTGTCCTCCCCGTTCTCATCTGAGCACCCGTGCGACCCCATCTCGTGCAATTTCCCCC
Organism: Eutreptiella sp. 'Long Island Sound 2002'; assembly: GCA_964036045.1. NCBI lineage: Eukaryota > Euglenozoa > Euglenophyceae > Eutreptiales > Eutreptiaceae > Eutreptiella > Eutreptiella sp. 'Long Island Sound 2002'. Next base: position 7,642,208 of record OZ038395.1, read on the forward strand.
CGCTTGTTCAAATCCCCCCCGCAGGGGGCTGGCTTCTGTGGGGGTCGGGGTGTTGGGGGCCCCTGACCCCGCGCCAGAAGCAGTGACCAACTACCACGTTACGCCACCCCCCCCCCCTGGAAGACAGCCCTTCTCAAAACCCCGCAATGCAGCCCCTTAAAATGATCGCAATGAAATTCTAAGAACGCGACTTTTCTTCTTTTTGGCCGACGATGGTCGTTTTGGCGCATTAGGGTCGTTTTAAGCAGTTTTTCGGGCAGTCTCCGGAAATATGGGGCTGAATTCTGTATTGGCTCTTGCTTGCGAAGTTACATCATGTTGTAGCCCCTTAAAATGACCGGCTCGGGCCAAAACGCCAGAAAAGCAACCTAATTGGCCAAATCGGGTGCCGTTTTGACGATTTACGGTCAATTTTGTGCGTTTTTTGGCGGTTTTCTGCCATATTTGGCATGTATACTTGCTGCCCATCTGGCAACCCTTTTCTGCCAATAGGGCAACCATATTGTGCAAAAGGCAGGAGGCAGCTCCCGCTAGGCTACGTTTTTGTGGGGCTTGGGCCCACAAAAACGGAGCCTAGCGGCCGGCGCTGGCGCCGTTGCTCCCGTATTTTCATGGTTTTCTCCTTCTCCGCCTTTGAATGGTCTTTTTGCCTTTGTGCTCCTTGTCATCCCCGTTCTCATCTGAGCACCCGTGCGACCCCATCTCGTGCAATTTCCCCCCGCTTGTTCAATTCCCCCCCGCAGGGGGCTGGCTTCTGTGGGGGTCGGGGTGTTGGGGGCCCCTGACCCCGCGCCAGAAGCAGTGACCAACTACTACATTACGCGACCCCCCCCCCCTGGAAGACAGCCCTTCTCAAAACCCTGCAATGCAGCCCCTTAAAATGATCGCAGTCGAATTCTAAGAATGCGACTTTTCTTCCCTTTGGCCGCTGATGTTCGTTTTGGTGAATTAGGACGGTTTTAAGTAGTTTTTGGGGCAGTCTCCGGAAATTGGGGCTGAATTCCGTATTGGCTCTTGCTTGCGAAGTTGGAGCATGTTGTAGCCCCTTAAAATGACCGGCTCGGGCCAAAACGTCGGAGAAGCAACCTCATTGGCCAAATCTGGTGCCGTTTGGATGATTTACGGTCAATTTTGAGCATTTTTTGGCAGTTTTTTGCCATATTTTTCGCCATATTTGGCATGTATACTTGCTGCCCATCTGGCAAGCCTTTTCCGCGGACGGGGCAACCATATTATGCAAGAGGCAGAAGGCAGCACCCGCTAGGCTCCGTTTTTGTGGGGCTTGGCCCACAAAAGCGGAGCCTAGCGGCCGGCGCTGGCGCCGTTGCTCCCGTGTTTTCATGGTTTTCTCCTTCTCCGCCTTTGAATGGTCTTTTTGCCTTTGTGCTCCTTGTCCTCCCCGTTCTCATTTGAGAACCCGTGCGACCCCACCTCGTGCAACTTTCCCCCGCTTGTTCACCTCCCCCCCCATGGGGGGCTTTTAATTGGGGGGCCGGGGAATGGGGCCCCGCCCCCCTCTAAAAGCAGTCCTTATGCCATTATATACGATCCGCGCGCCGAAACGAAACATATCCCAAAAGTGTACGATGCAGCCCCTCTAAATGACCGCCTCAAGAAGCTGACTCGCGCCGTCATATTTGTTTCGATTGATCATGGCTGTTTTGCAAAGTTAGGACCTTTACAAGGTTTTAACTTCTTTACCAGCATCCACTAATTCTATATAAGCTAGGGATGCGATTTAAAGGTGCACCAGCAAAGTTGAGGTGCCGAACAACACTATATATAAACCACAGGCCCCAAATCTCAAGAAATCTATTTGACATATTATTTATTTGCTGTGCACGCGTGCATTTTGCAGTCGCCGGCATTTGCGATCTTTCATTTTGACTGTCCAAAGTGAAATCGGGCTACAATGCACTAAATTTCGATCTAAGACCAGATTTATAAATGATTCTAAAAACCTCGTCTTGCTGTTCAATCGAGAAACCGCCGTCGTTTTGTTTTAGCACCGCTTTTCGATTTGACGGTTTTCAGCGCCCTCATCCGCCTTTTTAAGCTCAAAAATGGAAAGAACACCCCCAAATTGAACAAAATTGCCCTTGATTTCGTCAAAATCCGATACAATAGGCCCGAGTTATGAATATGTCAATTTTATGCTATTTGCACCCTGTATCGCTAATCTTGCCCAATGCACCCTCCCTGTCCTTGCGCTGCTTGCTTAAACATAAGGCAAAGGAGTGTTTTTGCGTTTGTTTGTCACCGCCCGGCTCCGTTTCCGCCATAGAAAAGTGACCCGAAAATGGCTAAAAACGTAATAAAGCTTTTCTTTTGATGGTGCTTCGCACCAGCAAAGGAAAAGCCACACCAAGCATGAAAGACGAAGGATTCATTTAACCTTACTTTTCCACATCCTCCGCAACATATCATGTATCATTGCTTCATTGAAATTTCCTCAACATGCTCATCTTTCTTTGTTATAAATACGTGATCATGCACGTGCATATCGTGCAATCTGAATTCGTCGTCCGACAGATACCCTTCGGAGGCGATCACAGCCCGCACACTGCCCTTCCCCATCTCGTGGAGCCCCCCTCCGCTTGTTTTGCTTTTCTGCCCCCCCAGGATATGTGCATTTGTATGTCAGCCCGTCACCACAGTATGGACTGTTTTACCCTCCGATTGGATGCGAATCGACTACGAAGGCGCCCTGAGTCGCCGTTTACATGTTCTTACATATGGTCCACCCTGGACCACTACCTCAGTACATATTCATCTGTTTGAGTGCCCGTGATACCGTGTTGCCCTATTCGCTGTGATGTGGAGATCCTGATGGCGCCAAGCGGGAAGCCCAGTTGCCTGACTACACTCCCAGCGGTCCGCCACTGTCAGTCCCAGTGTGAGCCTACCAACTCGCAGACGCACTTGCAGTCGGATGGCGGCCTCCGGTGCTCCTGACCTCGGTCAGTCTGCCTGGGAAACTGGTGGTTTGAGGAGTCGACGCCTCCGCCCACACTGCATGAGGACTCCCTCATGTATGGCCTTCGTGGTAATAGGGCGAGGGAAAAGACGGCCTTGATGCCCGATCCCTTAAGGAGGAGCTCGTTCGGCTGTGACACTCTGGACTCGCGTCGTATGGATATGGACATGGTGCGCCCGAGGAAGGACCCGTGGGGACTCTCCCCAGTCGGCGGGCCTTGGGAAGCTTGGGGTAGCCTGATGGATCTTTGTGGTCGCTCTCGACCTGTGGGACCACCTCGGTCGTCGTGTGTCGCCTATGTTGGCCGTGTATGCCAGTGCCACTGTGGTGGTGACCGTAGCAGCCGGCACCCGGTGCGCCTGGTATGGATTAACGGGTCCTTTGGATGCCGAACAATCGCCGCCAGGACCCGGGACTTGATACTTGATACGATACTGGCAGTTACTAACAGTTACAGCATCATACCTGTTTTAACATGGGATCGCGATGGGCAACCTAACCCGCAGACCGGCCTGAAGTGAGGATGTGACACCCCCCCCCCCCCTCAGGGGATGGTCCTGGGTACCCGCTGCCATGCTTGGGTGTTATCGAGCCCCCCCCCAGGGTTTGCTCTAAGGAGGGGGGTGAAGCGGTACCCAGAACCTATGGCCCATGGCCCGGAGGCCTGTGAGCCGTCACACCCGTTATGGCCCATGGCCCAGAGGCCTGCGAGCCGTCACACCCGTGCGGAAGCCGTTGACACCGGCTATCCCTGTTCTCTAACCCGTGAAATCTGGAATCCGATTTCTAACCAATAAATCGATGTAGAATTGCCGTGATTTTATTGTCTCGATCGATTTTCGGGCAGAAATCGGTGAAATACCCGATTTCTACCGCGATTTCTAATTGTCGTGAAATCGCCGCCTGATGTCGCCTGTTCTCGCGCCTTCGTCGCTTCTCCGTGGCGAGTTTTGTGATTGACTTTTCTCGAGTACCTGTGAGGTTCTAAGAGAACTTAAGGGCTGAATCTAGAGGGTATTTTATGTACTTTCATCTGGTGTGTTCACCAGAATTTTTCGCCGTTGCGTTTTCGAGAAAATCAGCGCGCAAGGCTTTCCGTCGATCGTGCGAACTCATGCTTCTCAAGGACCAAGAGTTCGCACGGAACCCTACGTCTCCCCCCTATGTCTTTCATCCATGCCCCTTTCACGCGGGCATATCATCTTGCTTAGGGAAGCGGGCAATGGCGGTGTTTTAGGCAGCCTATGGGTCATGCAAACCCAAGTCGTTTGCGTGCGCAAACGCTAACTTTGTGGCCTTGTGGGCATGAACGTTAAGGACCGAACTCAATGGTCACAAGACCAAAAGCCCGAGGCCATTTTCGTTTTACGAGCCAACTCAACGATGGCTCCACGCAATTCAATGCGTACCAAAACTCTATTTTCAAAAGAGGGCAAGTTTTGGTCGAAAATTAGGCCAAAATGGCCAAACCCCCGAGGCTCGTACTCGAAGCCTATGGGGAGTTGAGCCTCGAACCAAGGCAATATGTAAAGTAGAGACCACGAAGGACATCGTGGATGGCTTGGTTGATTTTTACAACCTTGTCTTCTATTTTATATAATTTCGCCTTGTGAGCACGCGTGCCACATTGCCTCTTTGCACACGCGCTCATATGCAAGCACTAATGACACGAGTGGGCGGAGACAATCTAACCATAGGGTGCATATTTGAAAGCACCTACTATGGGCCTACTCCAAAAGTGTTTACTCATATTTTTGCTCCTCAAGGTCCCAAGGATATGTTCATGCCAATATCGCCGATATATGCACTTTTTCCCATAAATAGTGTGCTTCAAGGATTGAGGTGTTAAAAATGCTTTCATTGTGCTTTGAACCTCAACCCTTGTTGCAAAAGGGAAGCAAAGCTTCGGTTTACATCCATGCAAAAGCCCGAGGCTCCTTTCTCTTGCGATACGGAGATACGATATTTGGAGGGACCGCTCTTGGGTGAATTTTGGCCGTTTTGCCCAAAATGGCCACAAACTCCTTCTCCTCCTGATTTCACCCCCGAGGTTGCGTGCGCCACTTGACCAAGGGTAAGGGCAATTCGGAGAGGGCACATAAGCCCACATCGAATGGGGTGTTTCCCCATGTGGCCTCTCCTCTTGATGGGAGAGTTGTGAGTCACCCAATTTGGGGTATGTTGCCATTCTGCCCCATACGTGTGTCACTTTCCCTCCAATGGGAAAAATAGCTAGAGGCGACCATGAGGGATGGCAAGTGGCATATATTGGGACCTAAGTCCCATGTGTCTATCGCATCTTTGGTTGAAAGGATCCTCGCCGTGGCCATGGAGATATGGAATCATGAGTGCGGGCCGTTTTGGCCAAATTTCGCTGTTTTTGCCATTGTATGCCATATTGGAATTACCATATCTCCATGGGGCACGGGATCTAGCCAGGAAGGAAGGGCGCATATTCTGCATCCTCCTTTCCTTGGGGCAGTACTGTAGGAGAGTCTTATCCAAAGCCCATTGCAAAGAGGGAGGGATGCCATCATTTCGGTTCCTGCCACTGATTCCATGTACGCCTAGTCTTTGCACGATCTTTGTGAACACCCGTCGGCAATTGATCAACTCCAGCTCACTTGATCGCAGTGCTTCTTTCTTGACGGCTCTACAGCAGGTGCTACGGGCTGGTCTCCCAAGTGGCCGCGGCGCCGTGCTGCCCGAGACGCGGGCTGAACTCCTTCCGCGCCCGTAGGCGGCACCCCGTAGGGTGGGGCCGGTCGCTCCGCCCCGATGGCCTCCTTGACGACCTTGGTGATGTCGGGCAGCAGCCGCTGTGAGGCGGCCGCCATGCGGGAGTCGATGTTGTTGGCCACGGCGTGGGTAGCCATGGCGGCGGGGTCGAAGGCGCAACACTATGGCGTAGTGCAGGCGCGCACGTGGTTGTGGTATCAGTCAAAGGGCAGTGAAACCTCGGGCAGGTTCCACAACAAATCACCTCTGGGCATGGGGACACTTTGCACTGGCAAAAGGGCCCCCATATATGGGCATGGGGACACTTTGCAATGGCAAAAAGGCCCCCATATATGGGCATAGGAACACTTTGCACTGGCAAAAAGGTCCCCATAATTGGGCATGGGGACTCATTGTACTGGCAAAAAGGCCCCCATATATGGGCATGGGGACTCTTTGCACTAGCAAACAGGCCCCCATACCTGGGTATGGGGACACTTTGCCTATTCGCCTCATGTGCCCCCCGTCTGTGGAAGTAGATTGTCAATGTTATCCCATTTAGTTAAACCTTGTAGGAGCCGTATCATCATTTACAAACCGGTAACTCTCGTTTTTCTCGTGTACCGCTTTCCGCAAGTTTTGCACGTCTCCTTGCCAAATCACATACAAGTTTTTGGAACTTTTCGAGCAATATATACTGAAAATGTGTTGGTGGTTAACTATTTCGAGAGGGCTTTGTGCTAACCGTGGTGCACAAAACTTGCTAAAAGGGGGATTGTGCCGAAACAGTACATGCGCGGACACACGGAGTCCCCGGTAGGTATGGCTTCAATATGTAAGAGCAATTGGTGGGAGATATGAAGTGTAGCGAATTAAAAGACTTTCGGTATCAAACGATTGCAAAGGATTGGTACCAAAACTACAGAAGAGTGCCGAAAGTCATGGCATTTAAAAATCAAAGGCCTCAGTTTAGCGGCACATTTTGCACTCCAAAGTCAGACAACCTATTGCATTTGTCTTTGTTTTTCAAGAAAAACACTCAGACAACGAGGCAAGTTTTGCTTTTCACAGATTGGGAATGCCATGCACGCAGTGCGCACGCAGTGCGAAGTTTTGGATGTCGGCAAATACTCGAACCCTAGTTTTGGCCCCTTTCACAAGTTTTTGGTTCCGTACCAGAGTTGTTTTGGCTTCCCAAGCACTAGGATGTGGCACCAAAACCTTGGTCGTGTTCAAGGTGATTCTCGAACCGAGATGCTCAAGATCATCGATCGGTATGGCCACGTCCACAACTGCAGAGAAGTCAGCGTGGTCATGGTCGCTCGAAGGCTCCCGATCGCCAATACTCGATGGTGGCGAGTCGACACCAGGACCGGACAGTTCTTCTTCGACGATGCTGTTGGTTATAACTGCAACCACAAGTATCGATGGACACCGGGCCAACCCTATGGTACTGACATCTTTCAGTCTTCCCCCTAGTAAACAAGTGACAGGTATTCTTGGGTGAGTATCCTAGCCTCTGCGTGCGCAATATGCACGCATTGCCCACACAGTGCACACGCAGTGCGAGATCTTGGCCATTGTTTTTGCATTCCAAAGTCGAAAGACATGGTCTACGACTTTGGAGTCATTTGACTTTGGAATGCTCCAACTTTGGAGACACTCCTATACACTTAGTACAATGCAAAACAAATAATTAGTCCCAAAACAAGTATTCCAACTTGAGTGGTGGTTTACAATGCAAGCTACATAGCGTTAAACTCTCGGCCGTTCCGACAAAGTTCCAGCGCTCGTAAATATGGTGGCGATTAATATTGCATGCTATTTCTGTCATATATTTCTCTATTTTTTCTATTTTTTCTATTTTTCCATTTTTGCTCGGTTTCAATTGTTTCATGTTGTTTTGGCTCTGCACGGGGGATCTTGTCCCTATACCATTGATGAAGCACCTTCTTTTTCGAGGGCAAGGCGTGTTGACGAAAGGCGGGGGCGGCAGTGAATTGGGCATGTCTGCACGCGCGCTATGTATTTGCGTGTCTGTGATGAAGACATGTAGATATAGTTTCAGTGTTTTTGGATATTCTTGCTGTCACTCTGCAGCCTCAATGCCATGGTTTTCTGATGAGTTTTGACACTTGCTAGTGCTTTGTTACTGTGTAAAGAGCGGTATACAGGAGGGGGAAATAATGAAGTTTAGAGTTGTTATATCATTTTTTTTGAAGCTGAAAATTTGCTGATGAAAATCGTGGCAGAACAAGTGTCGCGGGGGTAGCACATCTTGGGGTCTCGCCAGCTGCCCTACCAAAAGAAAGAAGAGCAAACGAGATGTAAAAAATCGATTATTTTTCAATCTGAATACACCGATGAATGCAAAAAATTTCATTTTATTGAACCTGTGCTGAGCTGCAAAGGAATGATGCAAAAACTGTTTGAAAAAAGTGACGGAAACAAAAAAAAACAAATGCAAAGCGCATCCAGCATCAGCATCCTCAAGCTGTGTGGAGACGAGCACCTTAGGAGCTAAAGCTGGGGATTCTCCTTTGCGGAGGTGGCACAGACCAGCACCCACAGATTTTGCTCCATCAACGAATTTCTAGCTTTTTTTTTGGCTTTTATTGGTTTCAAATCACATCATTAGCGGCATGGCCCACGACACACGCGACTTTTCACATCTGTTTCTTTCGGATCTCTCTTATACCGAAAAAACAAAAAAATAGCATAAAAAACCGAAACAGAGAAACTTTTGTTGTACATAACGGCAAAAAACAAAAATTAAACATGATTCACAACATATAAAACCTAGTGTATGGTACAATTTGGTCTACAAGCCCTTTTCTAGGTACGAAGAAAACATTGACGAATGATGGTATTTTTTAATAGTTTCAAAAATGTGATTAGGAGCATTGTGTGACATGGACAAGTCCGCCCCCGAATTTTTCTCTGGTGCCGGGAGTGATGCGACTTCGCAACCTGCTCTAGCATCGCCATCGCTGCTGTGATCCAATGTCTTTTCCATTTGGTGTCCACCACCATCTATTGATGTGTGCTACTCTATTCTATGCTTTTCCAGAAAAGTGGCTGGCCACTTGGGCCCTGCGTTCATCCTTTTGTTATAATAAAACGACACTTGGCCCACCAAAACCTTTATAGCCCTAGTTGAATTCACTTCTATCCGCCATATTGCAAAAAGAAATCAATTGGTTAGCCGTGACTATCACGGTTGTCCTTTGTTGTACTTTGGTGTGGTGAATTTCATAATCTTGGTTGGACAGGTGATGGTTCACTGGTGATGATTCACTGGTGGTGGTTGATGGTTCACGTGCTGCAGTTGCTAGTTCACTAGCCTTGATGGCTCAATCACGGCGTTCGGTGTTTCCCTGGTGGTGGCTGGTGGTCGCCGTTGGTTTTGTGAAGCGTGAAGCGTGGATTCTCCAACCGCAAACTTTTGACAAAATACTACACACACGGATATACCATTTCAGACACCAACAGCCACCAATCCTACAGCCAGTGCCACACCATCAAACGCAACAGGTCAGCAACCATTGCAACACCCCAGTGAATGCAGAAATGCAAAGGGATTCACTACAAAGTCGTAACATCACCGTCGCCACAGTTTGCACTTGGCCTCCCAGGGACATGACCCATGTACACCGTCGACCGAGCTCGCGATAAAGGCCTATGACAATCAGCGAATGTATCTTCATCCTGTGGCCCTCCCCCCACCCCCACCCACCCTCCCCATGTTCCCTCACTCACCCTCGGAAGCATGCCATGACGAGCCCGCACAGCACACTGTAACGCATTGCATCAAATCTCTGTTGCGCACCATCTCAACACCATTCTTACGCTCTATCTCTGTCTTTCCCTCATCCCATATCTCTTTTGCTCTCTGCCTGGCCTCACAGCCAAAAAATTCCGAGTAGTACACCATTGGCGCAGACCCTTCATCGCTGCTCATCCTCCTCACGCAACGAGATTCCATGGATCGGGAAGGCACAGAGATCTGGAAGCACCCGTTGGTGCTTGCCACCAGAGGAGACTCCAGGCGCAGAATTGGAATCGTCCTCGTCATCACCTGGCTACTCGGCCCTTTGTAACATGGTTCACACCATCGGTGACATGGTCGAAAGAGCTCGTGACACAACCGACACAGGCGGACTTACCAGACAAAATGCCCAACATCTGCCCGCCTCTCGGCGGTAGGGGGATTGGGGGTGTTCCGAAGTATGCAGCACCACGCCTCAAAAAAAGGTGTCAGACTGATGTATACAGCTGATTGCACTTCGTCAACATGGGGTCAGAAGTTTCCTTGCTCTGGCCCCTCGCGAGCGACAAAAAAGAGAAAGACGTTGGGGTCCCTCACACCAACCCTACAATAGTGAACATTCGACATCTTTCATTCATCGTCTTCCACAAAGCTCAAAGGGGTGCTCAGGAGTGTACATGCACAGCGGGGACTATCGACTGTTTGTTGACTGGTACACCCTCAGGGAGCTTAGGGAAGAGTTGAGGACGAAGACACGGACTGATCACAACAAAGCAAAAGCAAACAAATCAGTGAAGCATGTTGAGGTCTGAGACAACAGTGACAAGCAATAAGCTACAGCAACGCCAAACTGCTAGTACACTGGATATGGCTTTGTCTGTACCCCAACCTTTCGTCCAATGGCAACCTCAGCTCATAATTTCACTAGGACTGACTCCCACCCACCCTCCCTCCGTCAGTCCGTTGCATGCATGTGCAGCGGGCAGTGCAGGGTAACATGCATCCCTGTGGCTGGACCACAGCACAGTCCAGTGCCGGCCCAGCTGGACCCAGGAAGTCCACATGGAGACCGTGATGTGGTCCCCAAGGTGCAGTGTCCTAAATGCAGATTTTAGTGTTTGCTTCCACCAGGCATCAGGGTAGTCTAGGGCGCCAACACCCATAAAGATTGACCGAAAATTCTGCAACACTTCCGGCAGAGTCGTCGCATGCCACACAGATTGATGTGCCAGGGACGGCAGGTATGCAGACATGACCATGCGTGCGTTGAGTGCAGTTTTCGGGAGCCATTTCGACCACTCAACCTGCTCTGGTCCTTTAGCCATCAGGTCCCATGTTACCCCTTTACGAAGCAGGCCAATGCCTCTATGCGGCCCGCACAGGATGTGGGAACAGCACCACGCGACCACCGGGCCTTCGGGTTCCCACTTCAGGGGTATACGGTACAGGCAGTCCAGAAACACCTCCAGGAGGCGTCGCACATAGCACGCAACCGTTGGCGGCCCTGCGAGGGGGATTTCCGCACAGCGCCCGCACAGCGCCCGTTGTCGAGTTTATGGTACCGGAACCAACCCCAAAACCACCAACCACTTAGAACACCACATGCAACGGCAAAAAGCTTTGTAAAGTTCTTGTCACTTGCCATGATTCTTGGGCAGGATATTTTCTGTAAACAGGTGGGCAAAGGGGTGCATGTGTGATCCGTACTTCATGTAGCGTGATACTCATCATGGAGCATAAGGCCCCACCACATCGACTGAAAAATCTGAATTTGTGCACAGCGCAGCGCACCTCCCAAGTGCGCATCTATGACAGCAAGGGATACACACTTTTTCGTTTTGGGATGAACACGGGATACACACTTTTGAAGGTTGGGATACACACGTGGTACAGACTGGACACATGAAGAGACACTTGAGGTGTGGATGATTGCTTCATCGTATCTGCATGGTACAGACTGGACACATGAAGAAACACTTGAGGTGTGGATGATTGCTTCATCGTATCTGCAGAAGGAACCGGACAGGACTACAGAAGTGGCAGAAAGAGGGTGTGAGACAGGGGGGCAGTCCCGCAGATAGTGTGTATCCCAAAAATCGTGATTGATGTATCCATTTGTACCCCAAGTTTCAAAAGTGTGTGTCTGGTGTGTACCCCATTTGTCATATGTGTCTATGTGTCCCCCAGCTCCTCAAACGGGGCGCACCACAAGATGGTCCCATGTTCTACAATCCTCTGGAACATTTGGCCTCCGTCCCACCACACGCCCCATTCAAATTTCGCCAGGGACCCTTACCAACTATCCCTCTACTCCAGCAGCTTGTACAGCAGGGCCAGCAGGCAGGGAATGAGCACCCAAGCTCGCGCCACATGCATCTGCAGCCATAACATCCCAAACACCGCCAGGAACATCGTCAGGAACGAGTACACCGTTTGCGTCTGCCAAAACAAGATCACCCCCATCCCGAACAAGAAACAAAAGGCCGTGGAGATGACGCGGTTGTAGATGGAGTCCAGGACGATCACGCCGTTGAAAATGGTCAGGATGAAGGTCTTGCTGGGGACCACCGCGGAGACCACCCTGTCATCCGTTCCTTTGCCCAGACGTCCCTTTGGGGCACCCAAAAGGGGCCTACCAATGGTGGTGAACCCGCGTTGGGCAGGGGGTCGGACGGCAGCAAACATCCCACGCGGCAATGGAGGCGCAGCGAACAGTCCGTGTTGAACGGACAGCACTTTGCTGCCATGAGGGACGGAGTTTGCGAGGACACGTGCCATGCGAGGGGCCAACATGTTGATGAGGTGAACAAGAGCGAACACTGAGGGAAAACGGTCCGCGGTGTGATCGCAGACAGCAAAGTTATTGAGACAAGGCGTAGCACACAAGTAACCCGAAGAGCTGCGAATATATCTTGAATGGGACATCTTTGCACGTGATGATGCTTGATCGTTTTGATAATGGGACAACCTTTGCACTGCGGGCGCACTGCGGGCGCACTGCAGGCACATGTATCAAAGACCACCCAGAGGAGATGGAGGGAGGAAACATCAAGCAACACATGCGGATGCAGCAACACAACAGAACAATCTGATTCTCAGATGTTTGAAATCCCTATAGAAAATGCATATACTAATACTAGCCTTAGTGGGTAACAAAGGGAGGGAAATGGGGTAAGGGAAATGAGTATTAGCCGACATAAAAACTTTGCACTGCGGGCGCACTGCGGGCGCGCTGCGGGCAAGGCATTCTCAATGTGGCTCTGAATGGCGATCACAAGGCAAACAGCCACCGATGAACTCAAATGGACCTTCTACATCCCGCCTATTGTGAAGATACCATAAAATGGTGGCCTGTGGTAGTGACATTGAAATCGTTGGGGTGACAATTTTCGCAGCGAGCAAATGTACGGTCTCTCTGGGCCCCGTTGCTTGGACCAGGTGAAGCTTGGCCATACCGTCGCCCCCGCCATGTCCACCCCCCCCGAGGTACGAGGTACGACGGTTCCGCCCCCCAACCCTGAAAGGGGACTGTCACTAAGTGACGCCCCAGTGCAGAATTCATGGCTGGTCAGTTGCTTGCTGTGGGGTCACCCAAGGCTCTAGGATACACACTGACATGCATAGATGCTGATGGTGTCATGCACATGCAAATAAGCAGAAATCTCAATGCACCGCATCCATTCATCCGTTGTAGAACGGACATAGCGCACAACCGTGCCTTGAGGGAACATTTTCAGGGGTCTGAGGAGTGCAATGGGTCAGAACAAAGGAGGTGCATATGAGCTCTGACAACGACATCTCACAGTTGCGGTCGTGTGCAATATGATACTGATGTGTTTTTTTTTCAGGAACTAGCGGGTGAGCGAGGGGACAGGCGGGGACAAGCGGGGGATAGACAGGGGGTAAGGGGGATTGACTTGGGGGGGGGGGGGGGAGACCACATAGGTGCCTGGCCACCCAACTGTCACTCCTAGGAAACAACCTTGACTGGCCCACAGCTAGCAAGCCTTCAATTCTGCTTGCTGGAGGCTGGTAACCCAGCCTCTAGCAAGGTTGGCTAGAGGCTGGGACATTTCCAACGTTAGGCACCCCCCGGGTATGAAGACACCCATGCTAAATGCGCCCGGTTTACTCCATGGTGCTTCATTACAAAACATTACATGTTTACATGGTCTCAAAAACGACACTCGCACCCTAAGCACAAGCATCAAAGACTATGGCAAAAAGGAATAAACCACTGCAATGATGAGAGAACGTATCAGACGCATGCCAAAGGGGCACAACTATGGTCAGCAACAGATACTGGATGCGCCCACCTAGGCACTTCGAGCTGCGCTTGCCAAAGGGGTATCGCCCCCGATCCTTCCAAACATATGCCCTAGACCAAACTGGGCTCAAACTGTATGAGGCCCTCAGGGCCCATTCCTGACTATGCAGTCGTACCCAAAAATGCAACAATACCTACCATTGACCCAGACCAGTTCCACACCTTTGCAGAACTGCTATCAAAGTTATCCCAAATGAAATCCTGCTGAAACGAATCAAATGCAATCTTCGGGCTTATCTCCACCCGTACCAAATGCCTAATCCCCAACACCAATATGTCACTAATATACATAATATACATAATACATAATATATAATATGACAACCAATTTGTGCAACGCCCCATCAACAATAGCCTGTGCAATTTTCAACATCAACTCAAGTGCGGCGCCTAAGAAAGACTGGTAGGATGCAATGAGCATCCAGCACTAATTAATGCGAGGTATGCAGCACAGCTTTTACAACTCGTTGATTGAATGCCCATACTGCCCACTTTCCCCATATCTCTGAGTTGACTTGTGAATGATGATGTTGAGCATGTCAGCACACAGCATACGCAGCCAATTGCTTCAATAGGCGGTGTAAAACAGACTGTTTGCGACAACAACCAACACTCTGGGGCTTTGGCCAGCTGACGCCTCACACCACACAAGCCTCAGAGGTTTCATCTACTTGCTGGACATGAAAACAATCAAGCTGAATTGTGATGCAAACACCTTAGCATTGGATGTTACACAACTTGGCACCCAATTGCACACATGTGAATACAGATAGGTCACTCTACCTGAACTTCGATTTGTTTGCACAAACTAAATTTCCACTTGCTCAACACGTGTGGCATGTATTTTGCCTAATCGACAGTTCTGTCCCCACGAGTGTGTGGGTCAATACACTCAGCACAATATTTTTATGTCATTCGCCACAAAATGGCGGGGTGCTTTTGGTAGCAAAATGCACAGACCTCAACCTCATACCCTCCATCATCTTGCATGGCAACTGAGATGCTTGCATCGGGATTCTCCCAAGCGTACCCCTCCCCCCCTTGTATAAGCTACACCAATGTCCCAAATTAACACGGTCCCTACGCCTACTGTAGCTTGGACACGGGCGTAGCTTGCGCGCGACACATACAACCACCAAGACCGGGCGCCCAGGTTCAAAAAGACAGGATTGCATGGTGAGCTGGTGCAAGCAAGGAGAATATAAAGCACAAATATCCCCAAAATCAGAGCTATGTGGGTTCAAGTGGGCAAACACTCACAACAAATGTGTCCATGACCCTATGCGACTCGCAAATTCATCACCAAACCCATGTCTTATGTGGCTGCACTACGTTTGGTACGGAATCAAAATTAGGTCCCAAATTAATACGGTCCCTACGCCTGCTGTAGCTTGGACAAGGGCATAGCAATTGTTCACAGATACGGCGCCGGAGGCGCCGCCACGATTAGTGCAGTACTTCATCCAAGCGGACAGGCACACATGCGGCCTCTACGCCTCTTGGGGTTAGGGGGGAATGTTTGCCCGGCGCGCTACTTTTGTATTAACTATCCCGACTTCAGCCCCAGATTTACCCTCCCATGGAGAAGCCCCCCAAGTAGACCACATTGCACTGCACACCTTCCCTACAAAGCACGTTGCAAAATAAAGCAATATCTGTGACTTCAACCACTCCAAATGTCATTTGTGTTGCACTTAACAAACAACATTGGTCCCACAAGTGTGGGTGTCAATACATTCATTACAATAGTGCTCCTTACACTCATCACAAACTGCGACGGTGGAGCGCCTTTGGCAACACAAAACACACACTTCCGCCTCATCCTCTGCCTCATCTTGCGTGGCGGCCGAGTTGCTTTGGTCAGTCCAAACCTGAGGCGGGACATGCTCCCATGGTCCGTAGGGGGGGTGACGGACTTGCCTCCGGATGCAAAACTGAGTGAAATGCAACAAAATGCGGACTGACTGGTGCAACTCATTGGGGCCGCCACGCCAGATGTTCCTAACCAAACCCCAATGCCACAACCGAGCAAACAGCTGCTCAATGCGTGCCCTGTACCACCCATGGACATCATTGTAACCTTGTTGGCGGGCTGTCAAAGTGCCATTCTTTCTTCCAATGAATGGCACAATGACATGAATCCGGCCTTTATAAGCGCCATCATGGCCCCCAACTTCAAAATCAAAGAAATCCCCTCGGGTACGAGAAGGTCCGTACCCATCCCAAATCAAAACATCTGCTGATGTCCCGGGGGCCAAGGGGCAAATCCATACAATGTTGCCCAACATATCAACGGCAACAGTGACCTTGTAAACATGCGACGCATACTTAGGATTCCACAGGTCTGCACTCCATATCCCGCCAATGGAACTGATGGGCATGGAGTCTATGAAATGCGTCATAAAGAATGGAAAATGGGGACAATGGTTGAAAGGATTCAACCTGTCGGCCCATCGAATCTCTTGAACGACATGGTTAAGGTATTCGCGAGCACGGGCAACACTCTGCCGCCAATCAACCTCCGAACCTTCTGCGTGAGACATGAAAGCACCGCTCTCTGCCGGTGGGGTGTGTTTCATCCAGAAAAAAAATCGAAACAATGACTCACGGTCGAGGAGCTCGGGGTGCCCGTACTTCATCCAAAATTCCTCCATTGTTTCGGCATCTGCACCCATCCGTGCAACTTGGGTACGCACACAGGTGGACTTACACCGTTTCACCCACCATTGGACACCACCACCCTTGCCATCGCATTTCAGGAACTACGCAACAAAACACAACGCAACGCAACGCAAAGAAGAAAGAAAGAAAGAAAGCCCCTTTTTGCCTCCTT
Organism: Eutreptiella sp. 'Long Island Sound 2002'; assembly: GCA_964036045.1. Lineage (NCBI taxonomy): Eukaryota > Euglenozoa > Euglenophyceae > Eutreptiales > Eutreptiaceae > Eutreptiella > Eutreptiella sp. 'Long Island Sound 2002'. Next base: position 7,658,832 of record OZ038395.1, read on the forward strand.
CTCGAGCCGGGGAAAAGCTCGAGGCAGGGATCTTCAAGCCCCTGATTGCCTCCTCCTCGAGCCGGGGTATGAAAGCTCGAGGCAGGAATCTTCAAGTGCCGGTATCGGCGAATTGGACACAAACAACAACACAAGCAACAAAGCGTGGATTCAAAGATTGTCCCGGTTTCCTCAATAGCACCGGACGGTTGGGGCCCAAAAGAGGGCGGAAATGCTACATCACCCCTGCATTCTCGGGGGTCCCCAACAAAGGGAACAAAATCAGAAGTCAAAACCTATGCCAGGGGTCACCATGATGCACCACGCAACAAAGCGTGGATTCAAAGATTGTCCCGGTTTCCTCAATAGCACCGGACGGTTGGGGCCCAAAAGAGGGCGGAAATGCTACATCACCCCTGCATTCTCGGGGGTCCCCAACAAAGGGAACAAAATCGGAAGTCAAAACCTACGCCGGGGGTCACCATGATGCACCACGCAACAAAGCGTGGATTCAAATATTGTCCCGGTTTCCTCAATAGCACCGGACGGTTGGGGCCCAAAAGAGGGCGGAAATGCTACATCACCCCTGCATTCTCGGGGGTCCCCAACAAAGGGAACAAAATCGGAAGTCAAAACCTACGCCAGGGGTCACCATGATGCACCACGCAACAAAGCGTGGATTCAAAGATTGTCCCGGTTTCCTCAATAGCACCGGACGGTTGGGGCCCAAAAGAGGGCGGAAATGCTACATCACCCCTGCATTCTCGGGGGTCCCCAACAAAGGGAACAAAATCGGAAGTCAAAACCTACGCCGGGGGTCACCATGATGCACCACGCAACAAAGCGTGGATTCAAAGATTGTCCCGGTTTCCTCAATAGCACCGGACGGTTGGGGCCCAAAAGAGGGCGGAAATGCTACATCACCCCTGCATTCTCGGGGGTCCCCAACAAAGGGAACAAAATCGGAAGTCAAAACCTACGCCGGGGGTCACCATGATGCACCACGCAACGAAGCGTGGATTCAAAGATTGTCCTAAGTGCGCCCCCTTAGCGCACCCCCTAAAAGGTCACCGGTGGGGCACGGGTCCAAAAGGATGCCCGGCGCGCGCCCGGCGCGCTAACGTTCCCCCTAGCGCTGACATCCGTACTGAAGCCTGACGATGAGCCCCCCCCCTCCGATCCCTCACTCGAAGTGGACGCACTCTCAGTGTCCTCCGCCTCCGACACTGTCGTAGACGAGGGCTCTGATCTCTCTGAGCTAGACACTTCTGACAGCATTTCCTCCAGCCCTAGGTCCTCCGACATCGGTTCCACCCGCGGCCTCTTGGCCATGGGCCTGTCATTGTTTGGATGGGACAGGCGCCCTGCTTCCGCCAGTGCATCTGCCTCTTCATTACCCTGCACCCCGAGGTGTGACGGGATCTAGTGAATCTGCAGCTCATCCCCTGCCCGCTCCCGTTCCCAGAGGATGGTTTCCCACAGATCCCTGTGCCCCACCTCCCCTGACGATGTGCGCCACGCATGCCGACCAAGGGCATAGCTTATACAAGGGGAGGGGGGGGGGGTAAGGGGAATGTGTTCCCTTGGTCCATGAGGGGACTGATAGACCTGAAATCGAAATGGAAAGTGAGACAGCTCCATAACCCCTGCCTTTTCGGGGTCTCCAATGTGCAGAGGAATACCGGTGCACAGGAATGGGCCGGTTAACCTCAAAAACACTAGAAGGCAGAACGAACGCAACCAAAAGTGGCTACATGGCCAGTGCTGTCTTGGTGTCCCCAAAGCAAAGAGGGATCAAAGTGGCTACATGGCCCCTGCATTCTTGGGGTCCCCAGAATATGAATTACGGTTTTTGCTTCGTATCATGTTGGTCGCGGCCTAAAACGATGCCCAACATGTGCCCAGTGCACCAACAATCCCTCAATGCAAGGGAAAATATTGTGCTGAATGTATTGACCCACAGATTTGTTTGCAGTACAAAAGGTGCCGCGTAGTAGGGAAAAGGTCTGTCCAAGAATGGATATCCGAAATGCTTTTCAAACCCTTAGTGTACCCGAAGGGCCAGAAAATTTGTTTCTTCGCAACTGTGAGGGTATTAGAATGAGGACAAGCTCAGCCCCACACACTCCCTACAAACTAGACAATCGGAAGTTCTAATTATGGCATGTGGCATACCCCCATGCACAAGCATGTGCTTAACTGCACGTGCTTTTTTGAACTCGTGACCCAGGTTCCACCAAGTGTGTGCGAAGCGTTCATAAAGTAGGTCAAGGGTAGGCCCTGGTGCAGGTGAAGGTCGGAGTGCCCTCTCCTCTTCCCTTTCCGGGTACGGCGGGGTGGCGGGACGAACAAGTCCTACGCCTTGCCCCTCCCCTGTCTCCCCGTGGAACGGGTGTGTACGCCCTCACAGACCATCCAGGGTAGACACTACAATCCATAGAATAATGGCATCACGCAGGTCCTCCCACGGGACCTCCATCTCCTGCATACCTTCAGGAAGCTCTACCTTGGGGGCTGTTGTCACTTTGAGCCTTTTGGGTGGTGGCCATGTCTCCTCTGGGCCGTTTTGGTTGTTGTAGCCTAGCATTGCGCAGGTGGTCTGAGTGTTCTTGTGCGCTTGCTTGCATGTGCCCTGAACCACGGCTTTTGCTGTTGGGCGTGGCTACCAAATGCGACAAACAGATGCCACTTCTGAACAGGCTGGTGGCTTTCCTAAACCGCCGTGGGGAGGCGAGGTACCGCTCAAGGAACAGTCAAGCCCCACCCTGGGAGGAGATCTTCCCTCTTGCGTCGTGTCCATGGTAATTTCGTGTGGCTAGCCATGAATGCATGCATCCAACCCATGGTTGTGTAGTGTGGGTCACCACCATCCTTGAAAAAGCAAATTGTTGGTGGCACATCCGACCGATGATTTGGATTTGCAGGGGAATGCAAAACATGACAGGCCACTCGGGTGTCCTGGGCAAGGCGTCCTCTGCCTCTTTGGACTTGCCCTCCTGTCTAACAACTAAGGATTACACTCAGCTTCTTCCCATGTCCAAGCAATCAATCAATGCAGGCTACAAACACACCGTGCCATTCCCAGCACCGAGTGGAGCATTCGGGGCAGCGAGTGCCAACGCTTCGCTCAGGGTGGGGGGGGGGAATCAGACATGGGCAGAATGCTCGTCTTCTGCACCCAAAAGACGAGCAAAATGCAGAATAAGGGTAGTATCAGACATGCCTCTGCGTGCAAAATTCTGTGAAGTGCAACGAAAGACGCACCGACTGATGCAACACATATCAGGGTCCCCAAAATAGAGCGGGCTCAAGTGGCGGCATGAGCTCTGCTGTATGGGTCTCCAAATTGGGGAAGGCTTGGATAGCTCCTGGGACAGTGCCCGTCTGGGGAGTCGAGGCCTAAAAGTTTGCCCAGCATGTGCGCAGTGCAGCAACGTTCCCCTGTGCGCCTTCCTCTCAAATCGCGATTGCCCTCATTGACGTCGCCCCACCAAAAAAGAGAAAGCGTCAATCAAAGCACCTGCTCAAGGTTCTGATTTCGTTGCGCAACACCAGCCCAGAAAAAGAAACTCCGAGCATCACCCCATACACACTCCACTTGGAGGCAAGCGCAGTGCACAGACCCCTTTCAGCTTGAGTCGCCCGCAAAACTGCTTCCATTTTGTCCGAGCATCACTTTCAGCGGATGGTGACGACTGGGGCAAAACCCAACCAAAAAACGGCAAAATTCTCAGGCAGGCACACAAACAGCGCGGGTCCTGCATAGGCCATAGACTGTGGGGGTGGGGTTAGTGGAGGGGGGGAGGGGGGGGCTGGGGACTTGAGACCCTTTTCCCAATGGCTTGGCCGAACCAGGTCAGATGACGATGCGTTCAGGGTCAACAAAGCAGGTGAGAAAAGGGCTGGCAGGCCTTTGGCACACGCTGACCGACGGCATGACTCGAATGGCGTTGGATGCCGGATCACAAGGGCTGCCCTTAGTAGACGGACGGAGGGCCCGGCCCCCTGACGCCGGAAGCCCAAAGCAAGCGATCAGGTCACCGCTGGGCCGCGGTGGTGTTCCCACTTTGTGGCACGGCGGGTGGCAGGGCACGGCGAGCAGACCTACAAAAGGTTGTCCAGTTTCAGCCCTGGGCATAGGCTACTTTGGTGGATCATCACCAGCTGTCCGCGGTGATCCCTGGCTGCATGGGGGGTGTTGCACGTGCGGTGTGCACATGGTGCGTTCTTCAGGGCACGCCCTTGACTTTGTGTGGAACATAGGCCGTGGGCGCGTGCGACGTATGCAATGAATGTGACGATGGTCTGGAGGGCCCAGGCGTGATCTGCCGCATTGGGTAGCGGCAATGGATGCCATGCACAAGGGTGCCTGAGCCAAAGGCTATCGCGCTTCTGAACCCAATGAGGGGCGGGGGGGGGGATTCGATTAGAACCCTTTCTCGGGACGGACCAGTGCGCGCACTGTCACGCAAGCGCACATGCGACTGCACATTCTCTTGCCCAGTGTTCAGGGGTATTGTTCCCCCTCAAAAAAAAAAAAAACATGAATCAAAGAAGCTGGACTCCATCGCAGTTCAGCCTCTCGAAACTGTCGTCTTGGGGGCTGTCACTCAGGCCGTCCGTAGTTAACGGGGGGAAACGGGCATACTGCCAGCCACAGGCAGAGCAGAGGTGCGACAAGCGGCGCCTCCACACGTCCAGCGTCTTCCGACCGAGCGCTCAGCCTTTGGTGCGACGGGCTTCGCCGGGGCGGATGGAGGCGGAAGTGTTCTGTTTGTGGACGGTGTCGCGTGATGGGACGGAGGGTCCAAGGGCCCACGAATGTCCCAATGGGATTGCGCACACGTGCCCCTGTACCGTCTTCACTCGCATCGCAAGCTCAGACGCAAAAAAGGCCAGGCCCATCAGCTGCACCACAGCACAGCACAGAACAGATCCAAAGGGCAAACGTCACGGGCAGTCATGAGGGCGTCATCTGACGCGAAATGGCCATGGCCGTCTGGGCTTTGGGAGAGACCCATGCAAAACATTCAACAAATTCGCAACGCAGGGGGTATTCCTGGTGAACGCGGTCAGCACCAAAGCTGCACCCCGCTTCTGCCCCCGGCACAACAGGCGTCGTCATTGCAGAACCGCCACCCGTTTGTCTCGGCGCGTTCTGAAAGGTCATTGGGGGGGGTTTGGCACAAGAAGAAGGGGGGGGGGTCTGAAGGGGGCGGGGGGGGGGGAGATGGTTTGGCTGGGACCCCCCTCCTCCCAGGGTCCCCCTATGGTCCCCGCCGAAGACGGGCCGAAAATTTTGAAAAATCGTAAATCGTCTTAAATCCTCTTGGCACCGAAGGCGCCGAAGCAAAACTTTGGCTGTCAGCCTCAAACATTGGAAGGGGAGGAGGGGGGGGGGGGAGGGGGTCCGGGAGGGGGGGTACCCCCCATCCTCCTGCGGTGCACGGCCGTTCTAATACCCCCCTGCCCACACCCCAGTCCACGAACATGGCAGGCCCTTCTTTGCCGCATCTGAACCGGCATGGACCGGGGGCCGACCCGTCGATGTGGGACTTCCGAGGCCCCTCCCGCCCTCGCAGACCACAGGTATCGGGGCTGCGTCTCGGTCTTACAACTCATCCTTCGTTGAGCTCGAAGGGGGTTGAGGTTCCGAGGCGGTCTCTGCGGTGGCTCCGGCGCCGGGCTCCTGGGCGCTTGGGGCAGACGCCTCCCCGGGCGTCGGGGCCGCCGGTGGGACGCTTGGATGGGGGTTGCTCACCCCTTTACATACGCCGGTGAGTTTCTTGCAGACCGCCTTACGGAAGGCCTTCGCGCCGCCGTCTTTGCGCACCAACTTCTCGATTCGTTCCTCGTGCTCCTCCCGCATCCTCTCGCACCACTTTTCAAGCGTTTCCGGAATATCCCTCTCGTTGGGGGTCAGCCCCTCCGAGTCCTTCGAGAGCGTCTTCTCGTCGGTGTTCATGGTGAAGTACTTGGTCCCGTTGTACTCCCCGATGGTGTACCCTTTGAAGCCCTTCGACTCGCACAACTGCTCCGTCACCTCCATTGCCCGCAGCTCCGACTCCCTCCATTTCTTTCGCGGGATCTTGTTGTCCTTGTTCAAGCGGTGGCCGGTCTGAATGGTCTCCTCATTGTCCGCGGTCTCCGCCAACAACTTGGCGTATCGACGAGCCACAATCCAACAGGCGCTGCACTTCAGCTCCGCAGGCATCCTGCTGGATGCTGTCCACACGGAGGGGACCATGCAGCCCCAGAGCAGGAACACCAGCAGTCCACTGACTAACAACATGGCGAAGCTAAAACAAAAAGATAGTCAAAAGAGACGTGCTCTGAAGAGGGCACAATGAAGAACACACTGCTGGACTGCCTGTCGCATACCAGCGGTACACGAACAATGAAAGCAACAAGCACGAACAAGCAAATTGGATAACATGTTTCCATGTGATGCTACATACCATTGCAAATAAAAACTTTCTTCGCAAATTTGATTTGTTGATAGCCCGTTGCGATCTTCAAAAATTGTAATCTCATCGAAGTACCTGATCACCAGCATAGCTTGGACCCATTGTACTGAACAACAAAAAGCACGTGTACTTGGCATGCCAAATAAAATAGAAACAGACCTGAACCGGAATGCAAAACTTATGTTTTTGGCAAAACATTGGTTTGTGAGCTCCGGACTCACCCACGCCGGGTGGCCTTTGGCGAAGGAGGCCGAGGACAGGTGGCATGTGCAGCCTGGTGATACTCCGAGCATGGAGGACACTGAACTTCCTGTACGAGTTTGTGCCTGCTTAAGTGTTGGGTCCTCTACACAAAGTGAGCGGTACATTCGCATTGTGTGTGAGTGCCATGGTCATGAGCAAGAGCATGATGCCCCACTGGGAGTGTACAATCACCTTCACCCTCAGACGGGGAACCCTCGCCGCCCACCCCTCCGCCAGCCCCTGGGGGCGTTTTCGCACAGTGCGGGCACAGCGCGGGCACAGCGCCAATTATTACGGTGATTATCCAGGTAGCAACCCTGAAAACCACCCACCTGCGGAATCATGCACAATCAATTCAAAACTCAAAAATTCAAACATCTGATGCTTGCCATGGGTCCCAGGGACCTAAATTCTGCCCCCTATAGCCCTGTCCACTGCAGCAGCCATTCAATGACGTCCTTTCAATCTTCTGAACTTACCGAACTCCCGGTGGTGGAGAACAGCCAACTTTTCGCACAGCGCGCACACAGCGCACGGTACGCCCCCCCTAAGCCAACCCCAATAGGCAAGCATGTCCAGCTCTTCACAAGGAGGTGCAAGGGTAAGGGGTTCTATTCGGTGCCTGTCAATGAGAATGCAAGCGACTGAGTGGTACCTGAGTTGTGTGAATGAAGAGAAATGCTTTGTATTGTCATGTTTGAGGGGTAGGGGTTTACAGGCTCACACTCAACACATCCTCCAGACCACCCTCACACACAGGTCTACAGCTCCTGAGTCCACACAACACACTCCCACAGCCACCCCAACAAGAACAGCCCCCGATCACAGCCCGAACACATACACAGGGCACAAGCAGCACATGACATCCCCCACCAATGAACACCGAGCTCTTTGACAGGTCAGGGATCACTTGTAGTCATCAGTTTTTATTTGGCTTTCTATTTTTAGAGGTGGTCTGGGCATCAGCCCCTCTCCTTGAGGTGCCTCAGCACCTCGATCGAATCATTCCTTCACAACACACGCAAGCACGCAAGCGGATAGGGTCCACAGCCACAGCACACAGGTCCTTGGTTGCAACATGCATTGGCAGGGTCTGGACTCCCTGAATTGCTGTACCCCCCGCCCCCCTTGCAAACTCCCGGGTTAGCGCGCGACGGTCTCCCGGGTGGGGGGGGGGGGGGACGGTCGCCAAGTGACGGTCTCCCGGGGGGGGGGGGGTTGCAAGGGGTATTTCAAGGCAAACTGTGGTACCCTCCACTAATGCAAGCAAAGAGAACACGTGTGAAGCGACTTTCGCGTTGATGCCAATGTGCTTTATCCAACACAAATGTTATTGGGGATCCAAAGGAACGGTAAAGAACTTCTGGGTAAAAAAATAACACACTTTGAACTGTTGCACATGCTCAGTTTGCATGACAGGCGCGTGGTGTGTTGCTAAGCAGGTGTAAAGCAGATGGGCAACACAAACCAGCACAATACATGTTAACTAGAAAAACATGGAAGTGACGGTCTCCCCGGGGGGGGGGGTTTGCAAGGGGGGGGGGGGTACATATGGCTTCTGTCCTTCGAGGGACTCCAGCTCGCCATGAACGCTTGTCTGCCCGTGGTCAGGTGGCCGATGTGTTATGCTCACGGTTGTTCGCCCCATCTATCAAAAAAATTTTCTTGACCAAAAGATATGCATCACCATTTTTTGCTCAAATGCTCAGGTAAAACGCAGTAAAACATTCCATTCTTTATTGGGATCAATTGAAAAATCAAAACAACACTCAAACAAACTTTTTTAAACCACTTGAATACACTCTTCCAAATGATTCTCTTTGCAATACCTCCTGAAGCATGGTGCACGGCACAGCAGGGCCCTCCCCTCCATAGCAATGGGATCAAGAAGAAGCACATCAGGATTTATGAAGCAAAATCAGCAATGGTCACTGAAAGGCCAATGAATTCTCCCGTGGCGGCGAAGCTGTAGCTTCTCGAATGCAGGAGGCAAGTTAATGGGAGTTTGGCTATTTAAGTCATCAGCTCTTGATCTGGAATGGCTTGTTTGTGGCGTGGAGTCGTCTTCAAACGAAGAGGACTGGAGTTCAGGTAGAGAAGCATCCGAGTCCAGCGCTTGCAGGGCGATGGGTGGCCATCAGCATCATGGTGCAACAACTGCAAGCCCCGCACACACGCCACATCCATAGTGTCTTTGGCGACTCGGTACATCGTCAGGTGGTCTCCCACCTTAGTACCGAAACCTTCAAATTAGGCTTAACTTCCGAAACTGGAAGTCATCGCAGAACAACTTCAGGGTAGCGGCTGGACAAAGATGTGCATTCATCCAGAACTTGACCTCAACCCACCAGCAAGCCACACACCACACATCGCACTAGGTATTGGTCATGTTGCAGTGCCCAGCCATTTGCATTTCCATTCATTTCCTTCGCACACACTTCGACATTGCCAGCAACAACGATATACTGAAGAGTTGCTGAGCGCACTGCAGGTTTGAGCTTCAGTCGAAGTCGGGAGGATTTATGGGAATGCCAGTTTTGCAACGTGCACGAAGTGCAAAGTGTCCACAAACTGCCATGTTTTTTGCTCCAAAGTGAGTTTCCGTCCACCACATACGCCCCCCCCCCCCCGGAGGTGCGGCTTAGACAAGGGGGGTTAGACAAGGGTGGCAATCCACAGGTACGAGCTGCCGGACCCACGGGACAAAGTCCGAAGTCCGGAGCGCAGAGCCGCACAGAGGCAGTGCCCCGTCCGCACTGCGCGACCCACAAAAGGAGGTGGGTACCCGACGTGGAATATGTACGTTTTGGGGGTGCAGACCGCCGCACATGTGACGTGTGTGGGAGAAGGGGTGGGGGGGGGGGGGGTACAGTGCAGATGGCTGCAGGCGCTACTCAACGGGCGCACATCCAACAGGCCAGACGGTAGCCATGGCTCAGGGTTCAGGGGCACGTCCTTTCACCCTCCTCCCCAGGGATGGATTAGAAAGGGGGGAGGGGGGTTTGGCACAAGGCCTCGGTATCTGATGATCCGGGGGGGGGGGGATGTATTAGAGGGGGGAGGGGTTTGGCAAGAAGCCATGGTAATGTGTTCTCGTCTGCAGCTGGCGGCGCCCACTGGCCGATCGCCATTCGCTGCCCTTCCCTTCCCTCTCCTTGAATGAAGGTCCACCAAAGCCGCTGTTTTGGTCCGCCGTTTCAGTTTCTCCATCGGTGGCGGGTGGCGTCGACCAAAGCATTAAGGATTAGAAAGGGGGGGAGGGGGGTTTGGCTGGGACATCCCTCCTCCGAGGGTCCCCCTATGGTCCCCGCCGGAGGCGGGCCTTAAATCCTCTTGGCACCGAAGGCACCGAAGTTAAATTTTGGCTGTCAGCCTCAAAACATTGGAAGGGGAGGAGGGGGGGGGGGATGGGGGTCTGGGAGGGGGGAGGGGGGTCCAGGGGGGGGTTACCCCCTCCCCCCCTCCTCCTCCGGTGTACGGCCGTTCTAACACATCCCTGCTCCTCCCTTCCCCGCCATGCGCGCCGGCTTGCAATGACAACACATCCATCAATCGAGGATGTCCGTGGGTGTCGCCTGGCGAGAGCGAAGGCAAAGTAGCAATCGGGTGTACACTTGAGTGACCTCATCGCTGGATCGGTGCCGCATGCCCCATCGACAGCTTCGCCGTTGGAACCCTTCGTCCGCAACATCACAGTACCCCCCTTTCCAACCCGACATTTGCCGCAACAGGGCACGGGCGCGAGCGGGTGCCCTGGCCCCCGCGCCGGGGGGCTATCGTGACGCGCCGCGTAATCCTACGACCCAACCCCCCCGCCCCCCCGCCCCCCCCGCCCCCCCCGCTGAGATGAGTGTTTCTCAGAATGGCGGGTGTGCGCACGATGAAGCTCCGCAAGCCGCTGGTTTGGCCCACGGTTTCTGCTTCTCCGTGCGGCGGCACCCATCCCCCCCTCCAACGCCCCATCCCCCCGCTCCCGCGCACCGCACCCCCGCGCCACTGTCGGTGGGATGGGCAGTAAACCCCCTGCTTGCCACGAGCGTCCGGCAGATCAGACGTGATCAGAAGGAGCTGGGTCCTACTGAGTCGGTGACGAGACGCAGCCGATTCCTACTGAGTTCCGCGTGCGACAGGAGCGGACAGTGCAGATTGGCGGATGGTGCGGGGCTGGCTCCGA